>OW240917.1:108592119-108765016 GCA_933207985.1 Pelobates cultripes | reverse complement strand
GCTTGACTGTAGGCAAGACACACTTGTCTTTGTACTCCTCACACACCACACTCTTGACACCATCTGAACCAAATACATTTATCTTGGTCTCATCAGACCACAGGACATGGTTCCAGTAATCCATGTCCTTAGTCTGCTTGTCTTCAGCAAACTGTTTACTGGCTTTCTTGTGCATCATCTTTAGAAGAGGCTTCCTCTGGGACAACAGCCAGGCAGACCAATTTGATGCAGTATGCAGTGTATGGCCTGAGCACTGACAGGCTGACCCCCACCCCTTCAAATTCTGCAGCAATGCTGGCAGCACTCATACGTCTATTTCCCAAAGACAACCTCTTGATATGATGCTGAGCACGTGCACTCAACTTGTTTGGTCGACCATGGCAAGGCCTGTTCTGAGTGGAACCTGTCCTTTGAAACTGCTGTATAGTCTTGCCCACCATGCTGCAGCTCAGTTTCAGGGTCTTGGCAATCTTCTTATAGCCTAGGCGATCATTAAGTAGAGCAACAATTCTTTTTTTCAAATCCTCAGAGAATTCTTTGCCATGAGGTGCCATGTTGAACTTCCAGTGACCAGTATCAGAGAGTGTGAGAGCGATAACACCAAATTTAACACACCTGCTCCCCATTCACACCTAAGACCTTGTAACACTAACGAGTCACATGACACCGGGGAGGGAAAATGGGTAATTGGGCCCAATTTGGACATTTTCACTTAGGGGTGTACTCACTTTTGTTGCCAACGGTTTAGACCATGGGTCGTCAACCTGGTCCCTACCACCCACTAGTGGGCGTTTCGGGATTCCAGGTGGGCGGTAGGGACTTCGGAGGTTAAAACCTCCTTTTGAGCAAGCGGGCGGTTGCAGGCTGGCGCGGGCGGACACGAGCGCGAGCACACACATCATTAAACCATGCGCGAGGATGTGTGCGGTAGGGATTTCAGAGGTTAAAACATCCTTTTGTGCGAGTGGGCAGGCGGGGCGATGGCGAGCACAAGCACACACATCAATCAACCAACGTGCACGAGAATGCGTGCGGTATGCATTTCGGAGGTTAAAACCTCCTTTTGTGCGAGTGGGTGGTTGGGCGGGCGCGAGCACACACATCAATGAACTAACACGCGAGGAAGGGGAGGAGTGGAAACTGATAGCAGGGACAGGCAGAAGCAGGCAGAAACGGAGCAGAGCAGTTGCAAAATAGGAGAAAGAAAAGTTATAGGCAGGGGAAAGAGAGAATTGTTGTTGGCTGATAATAATAAGTGAGCTAAATAGCTCAGCTTTACTTTTGTAAGGAAGGTAAAAGAAAGGAGATAAAAAGGAAAAGATAAAAAAAAAAAAAAGGGAAGAAAAATCAAGAAAAGGGCATAAAAAAGGGGATAAAAAAAAAGGAAAGTAAGCAGTGTTTAGTCTGGCTCATAAATTAAGTTTTGTTATCTTATAAAATAAAAGAAAAAAATAAGTAAAGGAAGGAGAAGGAGAAAATAAAAAAAAGGGAAAAAAAGAGATCCTTGATATAGTGATCTACTATAAGGAAGGTAAAGAAAAAGAAGGCAGGAAAGGGGATTTATTTTGATGGTGACACTTAATAAAAATTGGCACCTAATACAGCCTTATTTTTGGTGTTTGTAATAAAAGGGAAAAGAAAAAAGAACTGTGTGGAGTGCAGATCAAAACATAAGAGTAAAAGTAGTTGTTAAATTGTGAAACAAATTAAGAACCCATGTCTGAAAAAAAGAAATATGCTTGTGGCTATTTACCAGAGTATCTGAAGGTGGGTTTCATTGAATCTGTTACAAATAAACAGCTTCCAATGTGTTTACTGTGCCACAAGACATTATCTAATGAAGCAATGAAGTCAAGTCGATTGCGAGAACATCTTGCTACAAAGCATTCACAAGATAAAGATAAGCCCATTGAATATTTTCAAGAAATCTCTAAAAGATTTCAAAATCGTTCAACAATAGCTGCATCATTTCAAAAATAACATGCAAAGAATGAGGATGGATTAACTGCAGCTTATCGTATATCACACTTAATTGCAAAAAGTGGTAAAAGCCATAATATTGGAGAAACTTCAAAGAATTTATCTCTCTTACCTTGAAACTTATTTGTTATGTGTACATGACGCTCATCCATATGTCTTATCTGTATTCTCTTCCTATTACTGTTCTAAGAGTATTTGCACGTAAGCACTTGCTTTTTAATATATAAAACCCAGCTGATGAATAAAACGTCAGAGGCTTATTTTGAATAACAACAGGTGTCTGGTGTCTAATTCTTGCTTCTCCAAGTGCACTTGTAACAACAATTTGGGCTTCCTCTGAATATAACAAAGATCAACATTTCTGATCCACAACAATTTGGATTTTATCAAAGAATTTATCTCAACAGTAATGCATCAAGATATACCTGAAGTTTTAAAAACATTGCCCCTCAGTGATAACACAGTAAAGAGACGCATTGACGAAATGGCGGCTAATGTTGAAAATAAACTTATAGGTATTCTCCAAAATTCGTCATTTTCTATACAATTGGATGAGTCTAACATTGCAGATAATAATGCTCTACTGATGACATATGTACGGTACTTTGATGAAAACAATAGATTGCAAGAAGAAATGCTATTCACTGTCAATCTGATTACAGATACAAAAGGATTATCAATATTTAATGCTGTGAAATCATACTTTGCAAAAAATAATATACCCTTAAACAATATTGTTGCATGTGCTACTGATGGAGCACCATCAATGGTAGGCCGCTATCGTGGGTTTGTTGCTTACTTGAAGGGAGAAGTGCAAATGTTTTGTGTATTCATTGCGTTGTAAACAGACAACATATTGTAGGAAAACATTTAAGTACAAGTCTCCATTCATCATTAAGTATAATAATTAAAGCTGTAAATAAGATAAAATCTAAATGCCAAGTGTGATAGAATGTTTCGACATCTGTGCCAGGACAATAACGAGCAGTATATTAGGTTACTTTTACATGCAGCAGTTCGATGGCTCTCAAAGGGTACATGCTTGTCTCGTTTTGTTGCATTATTTGATAGTGTTGTACAGTTTTTAAAAAATGTAAAGAATGATGCCTTTTATTTGGTAGACATTTTCAAGAGATTTAATGGAATTAATTTGCAGCTTCGAGGAGCCAATATAACTCTTATAAATTGCAAAAATATTGTGTAATTATCGAAAAGCTTGATCTTCTCTGTCATAATTTTTTCAAGAAAGAGTTTCATCATTTTCCTGAATTGTCCTCTATAAACAATGATATAACTCCGGGGGATATTGAAAGGTTCAGTAGCCACCTCAAGGAACTCAAATTGGATATGGAAAAACGATTTCAAGATATTTTGAACTTAAAGGTGCATAACTGGATGATAAATCCTTTTACAGCAAATGTTGCTGAGGTTGATATAATTTGCCAAGAAGAACTATTATAACTTAACCCATTAACCCTGTAGCGGATGGCACTGGGCTGTCCTGCAAATGTCTTTGAAATAACTGCATTTGTGTGATCTGCTAGTTTTCTATGTGTTTTAAAAGAATTGTATTCCTCTGATTGTTCGGTAGAATCATTCGAATAAACTAAGGGAATGAAACTACCGAACAATCAGACCTCCCCTGTGTTAAGTGTGTCCTCAATCACCCGTTGCAACATTGTTGCGAACGGGTAATTGACAAGTTAAGTAGCCGTCCTTTGTTCTCGGGGGTGGCCGCCATTCGACAAACGAACACGTGGCGGCGGCCATTTTAAAACTCCCGAACAGCGGTGTTTTGCCGTCGAGTGTCTGGAACTCAAATCGGACACTCGACTAGGTGAACACCGCTGAAACCTCCACAAGCCCGGTCCGTTCGGTTCCAAACTACCGAACGGCCCCTCGTTCGGTAGATAGAAAGAACCGAACGAGGGGATTCAGGCGAACCCTCCCTAGCCTCTATAGCTAGAGGCTTTCGTGAAGTTTGTTCCCTTATTCCAGGACCGACCGCAGGGCCCATTCGCATGGAACTGTATTCGGCTATTTCAGTCAGTGCGGTCGGTCATTTTATTCCCTCCATAAAGTTCCCGAACCCCTGGTGTGATCTGGGTGATTTTTGGATATGTTGTTCACCCAGATCAGGGCTATCAGGGGATGTAGGATTTAAAGGGGTACCCCTACGTTTAGGGGTACATCCAGAAACAGGGGGGAATTGCTAGACTGGATAAGGGGATTATGATGCTGGCTGAGGGGAGGAGATGTGTGGGAGGTTACCAGGACAGGATTGGCTACTGTACTAATGAGTGTAAATCCCTCCCTTGCATGGGAGCATGCTTTAAAAGGCCACTGTGGATTAAAGCTTTCAGTTCTGCTCCTGAAACTGTGTGTCGTCCAGTTATTGGGATTGCTGTGGGGATATTGCTGTTATTTTACCTGCTGGAAACCTTGCCTGTGGATTTATTATGTACTTGTTCCTGAGCCTCACTTGGATCATAAGCGGAGATAACCTGGGGAATATTGCATCTCCGCTACATTGGTTGGCAGCGCTGGGATCCAGACTCACAAGGGAACAAGGACTAATGGAATACGGATGGAGAGTGATTATGCCAAGCTAAAAAGATCCACGCTAAAAGATCTCCTGGAAGTGAAAGGTATTGCAGCCAGCAACAAAAGGAAAGCAACCCTCATTGCAGAAGTGATGGCTGAATACCAGCAGGAGGACAGGGTAATCCCTGAGCAGCAGAGTACAGCAGATGGAGCTGAAAAAGAGGAGTTCCAGAGACAGCTGCAGTTTAGGCTGTCCTTTTATGGAGATAATCCAACAGCGGATATTATATCCAGGACAATGACAGAGGTGCAGGAGTTTATACTGCGTCAAAGGCCACTGGAATGCTACCACAGCTACCATCACACAGGGTAAGACAAAAATTCCTTACCAAGCCTTTAAAACGTATGTAGAAGCAGAGGAGGATATAGATGCTTTTCTCCAAGACTTTTAAAGGGAGAAAGGGAAGGCTGCTGAAGCCTATAGAACTGTACCTGATGAGGAAATTCGGAATTACCGCAGAGTAAAAGAGGTGATCCTGGCCCGATATGCAATCACGCCAGAGGCATATCGGCGGCGGTTTAGAGACCTAAAGAGAAATGACAAGGACTCTCATGTGGAATGGGCTTGCAAGTTACATCGGGCCACCCTGGGGTGGGTACAGTCCAATAAGGCTCGGTCCATGGAGGACTTATTACAAATGGTGTTGTTGGAGCAATTTTATGAGGGGGTAACCAGCGATGTCCAGGAATGGGTGAGGGACAGAAACCCTACCTCCCTCACCGAAGCTGCCAGGAAGGCAGATGAGTACCTGGATGCACGCAGGCAGCAGAAACCTGCAGCCCCAAAAGCCACCTTTAAAACATTTGGGGGAAACAGCTACAACCCAGCTCCACCGAGACAACTGCCACACCCACCACCACCACCTGCTGCACAGCCACGTTTTCGCCAGCCCACTTCTGGCCCCTGTCATCACTGCCAGAAATGGGGACATTATAAAAGGGAATGTCCCCAGCTGAGGGATCGTTCCACCTGGATTCGCCCCGGCCCACCACCACCGCCAAGAGCAGCCGCAGCCCACCACTACCAAGATATAGTGGCCACACCATATGGGTCAGCCGTTCCCATATCAACCGTGGAACAGTGGGAAGTACTGCACGAGGCGGATCCAGTCCAGGCCAATGCTGATAACAGACAGCATCACAGGCAGACCGTATACCTGGAGGGTAAAGCGGTACAAGGACTACGTGACTCAGGGGCTACTATCACCCTGGTAAAGAGTCACATGGTGTCGGATCAAGCGAAACTGAGTAAAACTGTGGCCGTCAGGGTAGCCGGGGGAACAGTGTACCGGCTACCTACAGCAAGGGTACATTTACATTGGGGAGAGGGGGCAGGGCATGTGGAGGTGGGGTTGATGCCGCAGTTACCGACAGAGGTATTGTTGGGGAACGATCTGGGGAGGCTCACGTCTGCTTTTGAGCCCCAGACACCCACCACAGGAGAAGCTCACCCTGTGGTCACCCGTCAACAGGCCCGCACCCAGGACTACAACACACTTCCGGAGGTTCAGGTAAGAGACCCTTCCCCTTCCCTTGACTGTGTTCCCTGGGCCCCTCCTAACGAATTTGCAGCCGAGATAGTGACTGACCCCACCTTGCAGGTGTATAGGGACAAGGTGACAGCAGACCCTCCTGGGGGAGAGGGAGAGAGATTTGTCTGGGACAAGCAGCTTTTGTACAGGGAGACAGACAAGCGAATTGCTGGGTCAGACCCAATAGTGATGAGGCAGCTAGTGGTGCCGCAGCGGTACCGAGCAGAGCTACTCCGGATAGCGCACGATATCCCGCTATCCGGACATCTAGGGGTCAGTCGCACTAGGTACCGACTGACCCAAAGTTTCTTCTGGCCAGGGATTAGCCAGGAGGTACGCAGGTATTGCACCACCTGCGATACCTGCCAAAGGGTAGGGAAAAGGGGAGACCGGAGGAAGGCGAAACTACACCCCCTGCCCATAATTGAGGAACCTTTTAGCCGAATAGCGGTAGACTTGATAGGCCCCCTCAGGAAAGCTAGCCCGTCAGGCAAAAGGTACATTTTAATGGTAGTAGACTATGCTACTAGATATCCAGAGGCAGTGGCTCTGACCAACATTCACGCTGAAACGGTCGCAGATGCCCTCATGCAGATATTCTCCCGGTTGGGATTACCCAGGGAGATTATCTCGGATCAGGGTACCCAATTTACCGCAGAATTCACCCAACACCTCTGGAGGATCTGTGGCATTAAGCCTATTATCAGTGCCCTTACCACCCCCAGACTAATGGGCTCTGCGAATGGTTCAATGGTACATTGAAACAAATGCTCCGAACCTTCGCAGAGACCCACAAGGATTGGGAGCGGTTCCTGCCGCATCTCCTATTCGCTTACCGGGAGGTGCCGCAGGAATCCACGGGGTTTTCCAAGTTTGAACTGCTATTTGGGAGGAGAGTCAGAGGCCCCTTAGATCTTATAAGAGAGCATTGGGAGGGAGATCGGAGCGCAGATGGCACTCCCATCATACCATATGTGTTGGCCCTCCGAGACCACCTGGAAGCATTAACTAGGACGGTAAGGGAAAACCTTCAGGCGGCATAGACCCGCCAGCGCACATGGTATGATCTGGGAGCCAGGGACCGTAGCTTTCAGGTCGGGCAGAAAGTGCTAATTTTAAAGCCTGTCCGACATGACAAGCTACAGGCCGCCTGGCAGGGACCTTATAGGGTGGTGGAACAGAGATGTGACACCACCTATATAATTGGCCCCTGCACAGGGACGGGAGGGCGACGCATGCTCCATGTGAACATGATGAAGCCCTACCAAGAGCGCTCCGAGGAGGTAACCGCCATATGTGCGCCCAATTCTGACGAGTTTGACAGCTTACCACTCCCAGATCTGCTGGAAGATGGGCAGCTGTCTGGGGATTTAGGGGAAGTCGCACTGGGAGACCGGCTGAGCCCGCAGGAGCGTATCGAGGTACAGCGGCTGTTGGAGGAGAAACGAGACACGTTCTCTAATGTACCTGGGTACACCCCTCTGGCCACTCACCGGGTAGAGACCCCAGGGCAACTACCCATGCGCCAGACCCCCTACCGCATCCCGGAAGCGGTAAGGGAAAACATGCGCAAGGAGATCGATGAGATGCTCCAACTGGGGGTGATTGAGCCCTCAGATAGTCCCTGGGCTTCTCCAGTAGTGCTCGTACCGAAGCAGGACGGTACGACCCGCTTCTGCGTAGACTACCGGAGATTAAACGAGAAAACTGTGTCCGATGCATACCCTATGCCACGGATAGATGAGCTACTGGACAGAATGGCCAGGGGTCAATATCTCACTACCATTGACTTATGTAAGGGGTATTGGCAAATCCCCCTGGCCCCAGAGGCCATCCCGAAGTCGGCCTTTGTCACCCCATTTGGCTTGTACCAGTTTAAGGTCATGCCATTTGGGATGAAAAACGCCCCAGCTACTTTCCAGAGGATGGTAGACCGACTCCTGGATGGGTTCCAAGACTACACCTGTGCCTACCTGGACGATATTGCCATTTTTAGCAATACGTGGCAGGAGCACTTGGCCCATATAGGAGCGGTTCTAGACAGGATTAAGGAAGCTGGTTTGACATTGAAACCGGCCAAGTGCAGCATAGGGATGGCCGAGGTGCAGTACCTCGGACATAGAGTGGGGTGCAGCAAACAGAAGCCCGAACCAGCCAAAGTAGAAGCCGTGGCCCAGTGGCCCACCCCTAGGACTAAAACCCAGGTGTTAGCCTTTCTAGGGACCGCTGGGTATTACAGAAAGTTTGTCCCTAACTATAGCGCCCTCGCCAAGCCCCTCACTGACCTTACCCGGAAGAATTTGCCCCGCCAGGTGACCTGGACCTCGGAGTGTGAGCAGGCATTCCAACATCTGAAAAATGCACTGATAAATGCTCCTGTCTTGGCAGCTCCCAATCCAACTAAACGTTTTCTTGTTCACACAGACGCTTCTATGTTTGGATTGGGAGCAGTACTGAGCCAAGTCGGGGCCGATGGCGGAGAACACCCCGTGGCTTACATCAGTCGCAAGCTGTTACCCCGAGAAGTAAGCTATGCCGCCATCGAGAAGGAATGCCTGGCTGTGGTGTGGGCCTTAAAGAAACTACAGCCGTATCTATATGGACAGCCCTTTTCCTTACTCACGGATCACAACCCGCTGGTATGGCTAAACCGGGTGGCTGGGGACAATGCCAGGCTGCTGCGCTGGAGTTTGGCGCTGCAGCCTTTTGACTTTAATATTCAGTACCGCCCGGGTAAACAGAATGGGAATGCCGACGGGTTGTCGAGACAAACTGACCTGGAAAAATGATCTGTGAGTCCCCGGACATCCCCAAGCCGATCCGTGTTGGATCAGACTGTGTATGCCGGCTTGTGGGCAAGGGGGAGCAGTGTAGCGGATGGCACTGGGCTGTCCTGCAAATGTCTTTGAAATAACTGCATTCGTGTGATCTGCTAGTTTTCTATGTGTTTTAAAAGAATTGTATTCCTCTGATTGTTCGGTAGAATCATTCGAATAAACTAAGGGAATGAAACTACCGAACAATCAGACCTCCCCTGTGTTAAGTGTGTCCTCAATCACCCGTTGCAACATTGTTGCGAACGGGTAATTGACAAGTTAAGTAGCCGTCCTTTGTTCTCGGGGGTGGCCGCCATTCGACAAACGAACACGTGGCGGCGGCCATTTTAAAACTCCCGAACAGCAGTGTTTTGCCGTCGAGTGTCTGGAACTCAAATCGGACACTCGACTAGGTGAACACCGCTGAAACCTCCACAAGCCCGGTCCCCTACCGTTCGGTAGATAGAAAGAACCGAACGAGGGGATTCAGGCGAACCCTCCCTAGCCTCTATAGCTAGAGGCTTTCGTGCAGTTTGTTCCCTTATTCCAGGACCGACCGCAGGGCCCATTTGCATGGAACTGTATTCGGCTATTTCAGTCAGTGCGGTCGGTCATTTTATTCCCTCCATAAATTTCCCGAACCCCTGGTCTGATCTGGGTGATTTTTGGATATGTTGTTCACCCAGATCAGGGCTATCAGGGGATGTAGGATTTAAAGGGGTACCCCTACGTTTAGGGGTACATCCAGAAACGGGGGGAATTGCTAGACTGGATAAGGGGATTATGATGCTGGCTGAGGGGAGGAGATGTGTGGGAGGTTACCAGGACAGGATTGGCTACTGTACTAATGAGTGTAAATCCCTCCCTTGCATGGGAGCATGCTTTAAAAGGCCACTGTGAATTAAAGCTTTCAGTTCTGCTCCTGAAACTGTGTGTCGTCCAGTTATTGGGATTGCTGTGGGGATATTGCTGTTATTTTACCTGCTGGAAACCTTGCCTGTGGATTTATTATGTACTTGTTCCTGAGCCTCACTTGGATCATAAGCGGAGATAACCTGGGGAATATTGCATCTCCGCTACAAACCCCTTAAGGATAAATGACGTGTGTGACATGTCATGATTCCCTTTTATTACAGAAGTTTGGTCTTTAAGGGGTTAAATATGACGAAAAGAGTAAATGTAATTTTGGCAGTGGTGGATACCAAAAACTCTGGCAAAATAAAAAATGCCTGCGTTATATCCAAATATGTGGAAAATGATGTTCAACTTATTGATACCTTTCCCTACCACATATCTTGTAGAATCAGGCTTTAGTGCTGTTAATCATATTATGAGCAAACAGAGAAACCGTCTGAATATCACCGAAAAAGGAGACCTTCGTTGGTTCCTTACGAAAATCGAACCAGATATCAAATATTTAGTCTAGCAGCATCAGTCTCAAGGATCTCACTAGTAAAGCTTCAATTTACTTATTATTTTCTAATTAAACTTTATAAAGTTAAAAACATTATAAACATGCATAAAGTAGAAATAAGATAAATGTACGTACATTTCTTTTTTTTTTTTCTTTTTTTAAACACCCTCCTTTCTTAACAAATATGCCGCACTTGCGCAAAAAACTGGTGGGCGGTAAGGAAATTTTTCCATCAAGAAAGATGCATTAGTGGGCGGTAGGTAGAAAAAGGTTGACTACCACTGGTTTAGACATTAATGGCTGTGTGTTGAATTATTTTGAAGGACAGTAAATTTACACTGTTATACAGGCTGTACACTTACTACTTTAAATTGTAGCAGAGTGTTATTTCTTCAGTGTTGCCAAATGTTAAGATATAATAAAATATTTACAAAAATGTGAGGGGTGTACTCACTTTGGTGAGATACTGTGTGTATATATATATATATATATATATATTACACAAGATCCAGTGCACTCACTCATTCACTTAAAAGCAACTTCAAAGCTATCAGAATGTATTCATTTTTATGTTTTTTGTTTTCAAATATACCTAATCCAAAATAATGGGGGTTTAGTTACAGTATATGATCATACATTGCATAAGCCTGCCAAAAGATCACCTTTTTTTATTTTTTTTTAAAGGTCCTACTCCATACAACCGAATGTCTGTTCTGACATTAACCTACTTACTTGGGTGGAAAACCTCCGTCTTGTGCTCTGTGCAGTATAAGGTTCAATAGGGCCCTGGAATGAGGCACATGTGACAGGGAGGGGTGCAAAATTTGTATGTGTTTGTGTGCATACATACATTTTCTTTCTACATATATTTTGAGAGAGAGGAAAATACACTTCAATGCCATTTAAATATTTATTAACCCCTTAAGGACACATGACATGTGTGACATGTCATGATTCCCTTTTATTCCAGAGGTTTGGTCGTTAAGGGGTTAAAGGACCACAATAGGCACCCAGACCACTTCAGCTTAATAAAGTGGTCTGGGTGCCAGGTCCATCTAGGATTAACCCTGCCTGCTGTAAGCATAGCAGTTTCAGAGAAACTGCTATATTTACATATTGGTTAATCCTGCCTCTAGTGGCTGTCTCATTGACAGCCACTAGTGGTGCTTCGGCGCTTCTCACTGTGATTTTCACAGTGAGAAGACGCCAGCATCCATAGGAAAGCATTGAGAATGCTTTCCTGTGGACTAACTGAATGCGCGCGCGGCTCTTGCCGCGCAAGAGCATTCAGCCAAAGAGGGAGGAGAGTCCCCAGCGCCGAGGGAGTCCGGTGCTGGAGAAAGGTAAGGGATTAACCCCTTCCTCTCACTAGAGCCCGGTGGGAGGGGGGCCATGAGGGTGGGGACATCCTCAGGGCACTATAGTACCAGGAAAACTAGCTTGTTTTCCTGGCACTATAGTGGTCCTTTAATTATTTATTTTATTGTTTAAATAAAATATAATAATATAAATATATACCAAGAATAGAATTATATATTACTTAAATGTAATGTGTTAAATGTGTTTTCACAGCTGTATTTTACAATCCCTCTGTTCCTGTGTGTCCATGTGTCTGGTTACATTTACGTGCCTGTTAGTCCACCCATTGTACAGCGCTACGAAATTTGCTGGCGCTATATAAGTAATAATATTGGGGCACTGCCGGACAAACCTGCAGGCAGTGTTGTAGTCTGATAATGCGACCATGTGATCATTGCCTCATATGGTTGCTAGTATGTTAGCCAGTCCCCCTGGCCAGGATTGCCGCTGTAGATTAGTATAGAGTGGCAGGGTGGTGACGATCGGCTGGGTATGCTATGCCGCCTTGTTGCGTTAAAGCCCACTTTTTTTTGGACATGATAGCACACCCGCCATCCTTAAGGGGTTAAAAAAAAGTTACTTGAACATTAGTAAAAGCAGTCTTTTGTCGGCATTTAAGATAAGCCCTCCATGTGAATTTTAATTGCGCTGAATGTTCGCACCAATATAAAACTAAATTAAACCCATCAACATCTTATAAAGTTATGTGGCCCCATACAGTGCTCTGCAGTGCATATGGTGCCATGAGTCTTATAGAATATTAGCTCATCTTAGCAAGGCCTTTTTTAACTCTTGTATCTGTTATTTTTTATATTTTGTATGGCAGTTAATTGTTATCAAATATCCCCAGTCTATAATTGAAAAGTTCCTCCACATATGTTTATGCTCCACATATGTAAATTAAGCTTAATGTGTCCCTTGGTGCTGTCTCACCGTAAACTGTCAAACCATTGATGAACTGTCTGACACTTACCTGGATACCGGCAGTACACCTTTCCTTTTCTGATATTGCTATTGCAGAAGCTCCAACTTTCTGTTAGTGACTTTAATTATATCTGTCGTTGTACAGACTTCACTGGCGGATAACAGTGAATTTATTTCATCCTAAATAAAGAAAGATTTAACTATTTGTCTTTTTAATTTTTATTTAAAAAATATTTAGAAATCTGCATTTATTTAAAAAGAAATTCAGAATTCAGAATTTATTTAATCTATAATTTGTTAGGAACACTGACCATGTTATTATGTTGGCAAAGTCACCTTTAACATGGCGAATGCAGTGTAGGTAGGTTTTTAATTACCTGTGCCCACTGAACGCTACAAGGATGTTTACTGGGATGTCACTTCTCTGATTTGACAGCTCTGCTTTAATTCCAGACTAAAATAGCCAAGCTATGACTATAGGTTACCATATTTTTTCTAACTTTGAAATGGAAGTACTAGGAAAAAAATTGTATTTTGTGTGATAATGAGGTACACATGTTAATGGGTTTGTATCTATTACTATAGAAAACCCTATTTCTCAAAAAAAAAAAAAGACATGACTGACATATTAAATTATTTGTTTCAATAAACAAGAGAGCACCAACACATGCCATGTATGAGCCAACATAATCTAGCACCATCTGGAAATTAATTAATATCCTTTTTGTTCATAATGTTCGTGGCAGCAGAATATGAAAAACATGTTCAACTCTATTTTTTATCAGAGTTATGCATGGCAAGAAAATTGAGTTCAACCAAGTGTCGTCCCCCCTTCCCCCCATTTCGGCCATATGTTAGTTTGGCTCAGCGGCATTTCGGTATTGGAAAACTGATACAGGAAACTAATCAGACAAACCAAAAGGTTGCAAAAATGTTAATATAAAGTAAATATTTTGTAGTACACTGATAGGTGCTTGTTTCACAACATTTGGTTCACAGATCAACTGAGAAAAAATAACCAACAGAGGGAAAACAGGATGAGCTGTAAAAAAAAAAAATCAAAACAAAATCTATATTTATACATTTATTAAATATATAATATTTAAAAAATATAGATTTTTGTGTTGCTTCCTCCTATTATGTCCTCAATTGTTCACTTCTCATTTGATCTCTGAATAAAATCAACACTTAATAACTTCTCTAACCATCAATCATTTTCTTTTTTGTGCCACAGGTGGGAATTCAGAATCACAAATCAAAATGATCATGCTCGGCCATTTGCGTTTTGATGGGTTTGTGATTGGCTACACTTTGGCTCAGAGTTAGAGAGTTTGACTAATCATCCAATTGTCCCAAATACAGATGAATTGCAGTTTGAACCAGATAAATCTCAAAGTCTATTTTGTATATCAGAAAATTACAGGCTTTTGCTATTTTATTATTGAAAGTCTTTATTTTACAAAAGACAAGGTGGTGAATATTGTGCATTAACACTTTATGGGAAGTAACCCCAATAGCAGCAAAAAGCAACAAAGCAAAAAAGATATCAAGTACACATGACTTCAGATATCTCACCCATCAAAGTGTCACATCCACTATATAAGACAGAACACACCCCAAGTACTTTCTCTTCCTTTGCAGCAACTTAAACAGTCCTAAGCAAATGCAACAAATGTAAACTTGAACAATTCAAACAAATAATCCTGAGGACCAACTTGTGAGGAAGGTGCACACTGTGCTCTGACTCTAAGGCTAGGACATTCAACAGAATGAAGGAAGGCAAGAACTCCTGAACAGGAGACAGGTGACCATTTCCAGCTGAAAGACACAAGGGAAAAGTGGACAGAAGCATAGTTAGGATGAGTTGAACAATCAGGCTATCCAACAGCAAACAGACAATGGTAAACAGGCAATTCAAATTGCAATATACCAGCCATAACGAGTTGTCATATTCAGAAAGATTAACTGGCATGAAGGCATAGACAAATACAATTTGAAAAAAAATACAGGAGGGGAAGTGGAGAAAGACACTGTAGGAAATGCCAAATGGATGGGACAATATTCGCCTCCATGTCTTTCATATAATCATGACTTTCCTTTAAAAAAAAATAGCAAAATCCTGTAATTTTATTTCATGACATGGAGGCTCATATTGTACAAGTTTAAGTCTCAGTGACCACTGCAAAAAAACATGTGATGGATGGGCTTGAATAAAATTCCAAAAAGTTGGATTAGCAGGATCAGCCTATAGACTGCATGAAATCCCCACATCGTTCAGGAAATCATGGCAAATGGTGGAGAAACATGCTTGCAAAGCCCGGCTACAATCTTGGAAAAATGTGGCCACTGTCTCTGTGTTTGGGCACCCATCTTGTTTTCAGATAGGAGGTGTATCGATCCATAGGAAGGGGCCCTAAAGCCGGAACAGAAACACTGCAGCTTCAAAAGTCCAGACACTGGAGTTCAGACCTATAAGAGATATAATGAACTCTAGTCAGACCATGTTTCCACATTCCAAGCAGGAAGCCCAAAAATCTTTGTACAGGTTCACCAAGACCGATGATTGAGTACCTCCTAGGTGATTGATTTACTGGACTGCAAAGCTGGATGCATGTGTTGATGAACTCATTGGAGAAACTCTTGCAAAGGACCCCACCAACAGCTCAAGATAGTTGATGTGTAACCGTGACTCTTCCAGCAAACACTCCCAGTAGAGACAGAGCTGCAATGAGTGTTCCAACCATGTAACCTCATGACAAAATCTATAGAAATTTCCAGAGTCATCCCACAAAATGGCCCTGCCATTTCAGACCTCAAATTTGAGAAGCTACCAACACAGATTATTATGGATATCCTTGTCTAGGGAAACCTGATCCTTGTAAGACTAACCTCTGTTAAAGTGGTAAATCTTCAGGCACTATATGGCCCAATAGTGCAAGGACTGCAAAAATATGGCCCTGATAGAAGATATTAGAAGGCAGATTAAGTAAGCCAGATGTCTGAGGTACACCAGAGGCAGGAAGAGAGTTCATTAGACCTTCTTCCAACTAGTGTTGACCTTCGAGGCAGAAAACTGATGACGAATAAACCCGGATATTCAATTCATCATGTGGAAATCCCCAAGGAGATCCATGGTCCACCACAGATGAAATAGACGAGTATCGCCTTATTAAGACATTAGAAAGAGGATTCAATACCATTTCTGTAAGGGTGGTAGATTTAGAATCGGGAAGCAAGGTCTCCTGTGAGAAAGTATGAGGTCAGAAAGATTTCAAGAAATATCAGCTAAATAAGAGCTGGCAGCAGACACATATTCTGTCTCTTTCCAAACCTTCTATTTAGATCCACATTCTAGGCTGGGCTCACTCTCAGGCAGTGCTTTAGCACTTTTCCTGTGTCATGTCTTTTTAGGTAGTACACCAATATTTCCAATGCAGTGGACTACGTTGTCTGTGGTTCACACAGATACACACACATGCATACATACTCACAGATGCACATTAACACTCACAGATGCACACACTGACACTCTGATACACACATACTCATAGATGCACACACATACTCACAGATGCATACACATACTCACAGATACACACTGATACTCACACATGTACACACACCTAAACATATACACTGACACGCACAGATGTCCACATACCTAAACATACACACTGACACACACAGATGTCCACATACCTAAACATACACACTGACCCACACAGATGTCCACATACCTAAACATACACACTGACACACACAGATGTCCTCATACCTAAACATACACACTGACACACACAGATGTCCTCATACCTAAACATACACACTGACACACACAGATGTCCTCATACCTAAACATACACACTGACACGCACACAGATGTCCACATACCTAAACATACACACTGACACACACAGATGTCCACATACCTAAACATACACACTGACACACACAGATGTCCACATACCTAAACATACAAACTGACACACACAGATGTACTCATACCTAAACATACACACTGACACACACAGATGTCCACATACCTAAACATACACACTGACACATACAGATGTCCACATACCTAAACATACACACTGACACACACAGATGTCCTCATACCTAAACATACACACTGACACACACACTGACACATGTCCACATACCTAAACATACACACTGACACGCACAGATGTCCACATACCTAAACATACACACTGAAACACACACAGATGTCCACATACCTAAACATACACACTGACACACACAGATGTCCACATACCTAAACATACAAACTGACACACACAGATGTACTCATACCTAAACATACACACTGACACATACAGATGTCCACATACCTAAACATACACACTGACACACACAGATGTCCACATACCTAAACATACACACTGACACACACACAAATTGCAGCTTCCGTAATGTTAAGCACCCTCCCCCTCTCTGCTTCAATACCTTTTTATTTGCAGGGATGTGACTTATTGAGGCTGGCTGACCCTGATGGGAGTCTGAAGCTGCAGAGCTCTCTCTTCTCCCTCTCCCTTCTCCTTCTCTCTCAGCTGCCTGCAGCCTGTGTCTTCTCTCCCAGCTGCATCCTGGGTGTTCTCAGCCCGCGCGGTCTGTATGCTGGGAGGAAGTAACAGTCACTTCCTACCAGCACTCCCTGCAACTTTAAAGGGGCTCTGTCTGCCAAAGGGCTGCAGCACCCGACCGAGCCTCTAATGAGGTCGCTCAACTGATGGCAGTTGCACTATTTTCTCGGGCCATGGATCTGTGTCCTGAGAAAATAGTGCAATGATCCACCACTGGCACACTCAGGCCCCTGAGGCTGGAGCTCACATCTTTTCCCTCACCACTCTACCGAATAACCAACATTCCAGTCTTTCACCTGGCCTAGAAGTTAAAACCTTCCAAAGACTGACAGGGGAAGCTTTCCCTCAAATTAGATACATATTACATGATGGCAAGATCAAACCCATAACTACATTAAGTTGGACATGGAACCCGAACTTTATGCAACAATTCAGATACAAACAATTAATGGAATTCTACTATTCTATACTCCAGAGGCCATTTATGAAACATGACTTCACCTCCCTGGAGGAGGACCCACTAGAACTTGGGATCTCCTTTATATACACCCTACTCATGACACAGAGGAGGCAACCGCATCCCCAACTTTATGGGAAAATGGGAGCTGGCTCTAGGGGACACTTTCAAACCTACACAATGGCAACAATTATGTGATCTAACACAACACTTTGCGATATCTAGTAGGATCCAGAAATCCGCATATAAGCTCCTAACTTTCTGGTACAAAACCCCAAAAGTACTATACACCATAAATCAAACACACTGCACTTTTGGCTGGAAAAATTCCAGCAAAAAGAATACAGAGAAATGGATTGCTGGGGTACTAAAAAGGGCTTAACCCTTATATTAACAAATATACAAAAAGAATGAGGGGCAAGAATCCCTGAAACACCGGGAAAAAAAAATCCCCTCAAGACTAGTACCCCCTTTTGAGCAATAGAAATATATTTGCCCACTAACCGTGTATGGAAAAAATAATAAAGATTTATTGAAAAAACTTTAAAAATCCCATATATAATATTCTATAATACACCAAACCGCTATAGATTAGGAATGAAGGGAATCAGCCTAAAGTGCACATAACTAAATGATACACTTCAATACTAAGTTGCTAAAAATCCAGTGAAGAGGTAGTAGACAAATAAGTTACTTCAAATTAGCAACAGTATCCATGAAGTGACACATGTAGATGTCATAGAAGCCAGCTAAAAGCTGCATTCCAGTTCCTACACAAAACGAATATAACTCTTCACTATTAGATATTTAGAAAAAATATATAAATACTAATGATTAACTACAAACATAGATAGATATATCTTAGCCATAATGGCTTTAAATGTCTTATCAAAGTAGGTAAATTGAAAGGACAGAAAGATATCAGTGAAGAGAATGAAGAATAAAGTGGGGAGGTAATAGAAGACGTTCAATAGGTCAAATGACCCTGAACTATAATTCAACCGATGAAAAAAGGCTAATTGCCCAAGTGCACCCTCCACACCACATATAGCAGGAGCCCAACACGCGTTTCGGCGGTAACGTCCGCCTTTCTCAAGGGTATGGTAGTGTGCAAATATCCTCCCTTCGTCCCCTCCCTTATATGCACTTACAATTGGCGCCAAAAGAATGTCCGCCCGTCATAGGTGGGCTGGATTTCAGTTTCAACACGCCCACATAATTGGTCCGAAAAAGAAAAGGGGAGGAGATTTCCAGGGCGCCCGAGTACCTTGCCAATAGAGGGTCTCCCACCCACATGTGAAGCACGGCAAAATGCGCATGCGTCCAAGACCGATACTCGGTCAAAGAAAGAGCGCATGCGCACACACTCGGCCGGCGTCAACAGAGTCCCTAATGTGCCAAGAAGTCCCATAGAGGCTATTGCACATGCGCCGAAATTGGCGTTTCGCCAGAAAACGCACATGCGCAAATCCTCACACAAAAGGATACAAGTTGGCAAACTATGATACCTTTGTTCCATTTAGAGTTATATACTGATTGGAGTTAAATATGAAATAACACAGTATAAAAATAAGTGGCCAAAAGATATATATATATATATAAACAATGTTTAGGAAAACAGATATCATAGAAAAGATGAAGATAAAAGAAAGTTAGGACTCTATTATGGAGGGGAACAGAAGAGAGGTAAATTAGGAAACAAACAATAATACAAAAAATAATAATAATAGCAATTCCTAAAAAATTGCAGACACATATTCTGTCTCTTTCCAAACCTTCTATTTAGAGTAACTCCATTTGGAGTAACAAATAATCCAAAAAACCTGGAAAAAAGAGGGAAAGAAATAAATAGACCCTAAGTGGCCAAAAGATATATATATATATATATATATATAAACAATGTAATTGTATATATATATTTATTTACAATGTTTCAGAGAAACTGCTATAATTATGAATGGGTTAAGCCTTCCCCCTAATCCTCTAGTGGCTGTCTCATTGACAGCCACTAGAGGCGCTTGCGTGCTTCTCACTGTGATTTTCACAGTGAGAGCATGCAAGCGTCCATAGGAAAGCATTGTAAATGCTTTCCTATGCGACCGCTGGATGCGCGCAGCTCTTGCCGCACGTGCGCATTCAGCCGAGGGCGAAACGGAGGAGAGAAGGAGGAGAGCTCCCCGCCCAGCGCTGGAAAAAGGTAAGTTTTTACCCCTTTCCCCCTTCCAGAGCCGGGCGGGAGGGGGACCCTGAGCGTGGGGGCACCCTCAGGGCACTATAGTGCCAGGAAAACGAGTATGTTTTCCTGGCACTATAGTGGTCCTTTAATCTATTTTTTTAATAAATTGTTCACTTTTTGTCATTATTTTGGAGCTACTACTGTGTGCAGACATCAATGGAAACATTGGTGTACTGCATATGTTTTTTTTAGGATCAGTTCAGCACCTGTATGAAAGCACCACGATCTTTATCTGACAAGCAACAACATTATATCAAGTAACCATTTTCTGCTGTCTAACCTGATGGTTTTGAGTGGCAGTATTTTTCTTTTACAGGGGATTATTCTCTGTTTTATATCATATTTACGTATCTTTTTAATCTGACGTGGCAAGGCTCTCTGCATTTATTAGAAATGCTCTTAGTGATGAACAGGGCACACACAAAAATCAGGATCTAGGAAAGCATACATAAATAGCTCAGAAAATGTGCTTAAGGGGCAAGACCGAGAAGGGGAAGCAGTCCAGAACAAGGGTGCAGCCAACTGCATTTACAGGGAAAGAACAGGGTTAAAGCAGAGGTGAAAATGCAGTAAAAACATGAGAACTAGCTAAAACACTAAAATGAGTGGCCCTTAAAGGAAGCATCGTAGAACCATTGGAGGCCTCAAAAACTGTCAGCCGAATCCAAGATGGTGTCTATCACAAAAGCACGGCTTGGAAGACAGTGACATGCTTGAGGCCG
The DNA here is from genome assembly GCA_933207985.1 of Pelobates cultripes. Classification (NCBI taxonomy): domain Eukaryota; kingdom Metazoa; phylum Chordata; class Amphibia; order Anura; family Pelobatidae; genus Pelobates; species Pelobates cultripes. Next base: position 108,744,365 of record OW240917.1, on the reverse strand, counting down.
CGAAAGAGCACAAATGCTAGGGGAAATAGAAGAGAGAAGTCAGGGAGTTGTGCTAGGAGAAATAGAAGAGAGAAGAAGTCAAGGAGAGAAAAAAAAACACAATCACAAAAGAAGCAAATATAATATGAAATACACAATGCAATGAACAAAAAGCTATGTACACGCAATACTCATCTGATACTTCAGGGAGCATCAAAGAAAGAGAAAGTATAGGTGTCTGTCTTATATAGCGGGGGTGACATCTTGAAGGGGTAGGGTATGTTAAGTAATGTGTACTTGATATATTTTGCTATTGAAAAACAATATGTAGATATTGTGTACTAAACCACACAACCCAATGTATGGAAAAAGGTAAATGGTATGTGCTGAATGTAGCGGTTACCCCGTGTAGCAGAGGGGTTTCAACCGCTGGAGGGTGTCCTTTTCCCGATCACTGAGGAGGATTCTCAGCATCCAGTCGTGTTCCAAGTGAAGAAGCTCTTACAAGAGCTAGTGTGAATAGCTGTATAGCGGTTACCCCCAATAAGAGACAAGACTATAGATTGAGGGTGAAGTAGAACTGATGTTTAATGACACACAGTCTGCTTTTATGCAGTGCTCCCCTGCAAGGGAGACATCCACAGGCAATTAGACAATTAGACATTAATCAGACAACGGTTACATCCCACAGATTCCCTCCCCTTTGCTTGGGAGATAATTGAGTTTCTTACTGTATCTACTCAATTATCTCCAAGCTAAAACTTATACTTTTTTATGCATTTTTATAACTTTATGATTTTTCATTACACAGGAATAAAACTTATATTTTTAGGAACAACACAACTTGGGGACAAACATATTCAAAATTCGTACAAATCCGTTCAGGGGTTCCAGAGATATGGAAAAGTCTATTTGGACCAACCGCATGCCTGTTTGCATGCCCAAAACAGTTCCACAGATTCAGGCTGTGCGGTCGGTCTATTTCTGCCTTGAAAAATAACAAAGTCCCATCCGAAGGCGGCGTTCGAATAGTCGAACGCACTTCGACTTCTGTCGAAGTGTCGAAGTAAAATGGGATTAAACTTCCGCGGTGGTCGTTAGTTGAGTGGCAGTCTATTTCACATGAAAAAGATGACAAAGTCCCATTCGAACGTGTGTTTGAGTCTTTGAATGGGACTTAGTCTCCAGCCGCAGTGTCAAAGGGTAGGGGAAGGTACAGGTCAGCGGTGTTCGTTCAAATGTGTGGCTGATTTCCGTTCCAGGGATTTGACTTCACACACCGCTGACTGCGTTCGACTGCATTAAAATGGCCACCGCCACGTGTTTGATTGTCTAATGGCGGCCACTTCGGCACTTCGGCTGTATCCGAAGTGCCATATCAAACGTACCCATTCTTTGCACAACACAGTTAAAGGGCCAAAAACAGTTTTTGTCCCTAGGTGCAGGGCAATGTGGTTGATGGCAGGAAAACAAAAGGTAGAGGTTCCCAGGCAACATGGTAGGAGGCTGGTACAACAAATATTACAGATCCAACGCAAAACAGGGGGATCTGTTACACTGGATCAAAGCAAGTACTTTTTACAAGGATTTGCAAACCAAACAATACTCAATTACATAAATAGAATCTGCACACGTATGAAGATTCTATTTATCTTTGTACATCAGTTGTTCTTTGCTGCTATGGGGAAGTAAACCAAGAATTAATGCACAATATGAGCCTCAGTGTCTTGAAATAAAATACATTTTCCTATCAACTTTAATTTCAAAGTCGATTTTGTTAAACTTCTTTTCCCGGTACATTGGTTTTAAAAGTTGCCATTATAATCATTCTAATTTAATAAAAATGTGATGGTTCTAAGAAAACAAACATTCAACTATTTGTTGTTGTAACTCAATGTTCATGTTCTCCTGATACTGATTATTATCTTGAACTGTTTGCTTCTAAATTGCACTTATTTTACCTCAGTAAAGGTTAAACTTTAAAACTTCAGTAAGAATGGATTTCAAAATACTGATGAGAACAATTATTGTTTCGCAGTCCCTTTCCCTGCTAAGCACCTCTGAATTGGTTAGCATAAAGTAGTGGTACAGAACAGTTTCGGAAATATAGATTTATTCTGCTGGTTACCTTTATCAGGGGAGAGGACATACGTAGCATGTAGCTATTTGCACCAGTAGACCTATATGAACCTTAAGATGATAATGGATTTAGGAGTTCTACAGCCATTGAAGAGCTCGAGCGAAATCAGACAGAGCATTTCTTATATGGAATGGTGAGATTGCAGATTAAAATGAAAACTCTAAACTGAAATGCTGCACATAGAGATTGCTTGCTCAATAACCACTTCTAAAAGCAGAGGTAGCAATTCAGGCTGGAATAACCCTCAGCTTTGCGGCTCCAAGTAGTGGTAACACATCAAAAGTCTAGAAGAGACCACGAAAGCAAACATCTTGTTCCATATATGTGGAAGTTAAAATCATTCTGGCAACTGGTGAGGTAATACATAAAAACATCACAAGTGTACTGTGGCAAACCCTGCCACTAAGATTCTAACTTTGCTTTGCGAATTAACTCTGGAGTTATAATAGCCTAATATGTGCAAAGGCAGAGACTCGGCTCACGAACGGACTGTACTATCATCCATGTGAATGCGCTGAAACTATCGAACGAGGGACCACCCCGGTGTGGTCGTGTGCCTCCTATTAACAAAAGCAACAATGTTGCGAAGTGTGTTAAGTGCGAGTGCGTGTGTGGCCGCCATTTCGCCTACCGAACACGTGGCGGCGGCCATCTTACGCATGAACAGTGGTACTTGGTCGTCGAATGCCTGGAACTCAAACCGGGCATTCGACTAACCAAGTACCGCTAAGACCTCCAGCACGCTCAAAAGGCACGAATCAACTACACGAACACCTCAGCATTCGGTATGTGGAATCCCACGAACGAGGGGATTCATTCGAACGGTAGAGGAAGCCTGGATGCCATAGACTTTCGGGACTTTTGAAACACCAGAAGAGACCGACCGCAGGGCCAGAATTCATGGAACTGTTTTCGGCTATTGTGCCCATGTGGTCGGTCAAATCTTTCACCTGCTGTAACTCCCGAACCCCTGGTTCGATCTGGGTGAATTTTGAGTATGTTGCTCACTATTTAGGGGACATCCACAAGTTGGGGAAAACTGTGTGCATATTAATCTTGTTAATTGTTAATGCAAGGGGAGGAGAGGTAGGGGAAGTGACCACTGTGTGATTGGTAACTGTAGTAATTGTGAAAGTTAGCTCCCTTGCATGGGAAAAATGCATAAAAGCAGACCTGTGAATAAAGACATCAGTTGACTCCCAGACTATGTGTCGTCTAGTCCTTGGGGAGGTGGATTATGCTGTGTTCCTGTGATTTTGTATGCTGAATCTTTGTTCCCAGCGGAGAGCTATTGGATTAACCCCTGCTACTCCGCTACATGTACGTAATAAATAAAGAAAAAATAACAAGAAACCACCCTTTTTGTATCAACCCCTTATAATTCAAAATAACTATAGAAGCAGTACTGGCAAGTGAAGGGAATACCATTGATTATATCACTACAATGGCACTTGTCAAGGGGTGACATATATTCAGCAGCAAGTGAACAGTCAGTTTTTGAATTTCATGTATTAGAAGCAGGAAAAATGGGCAAGCAAAAATATTTAAGTGACTGACAAGGGCCAAATAGTGACGGCTAAACGGTTGGGACAGGGCATCTCCAAAATGGCAAGTCTTGTGGGTGTTTCTGTCAGGGTCTTACCTGAGGTGGGAGTCCGGTAGGCAGAGATTTGTGCTCACCGTTGCAGATATACACAGTCCAAGGTAATAAGGTTAGAAACCACCAGGATTGTGAATCCGTGCACGGGGCTTAGGCAGGAACAGTAACCGGGTATGTGGAAACAGACAATGGCAAATCCAGAAGAGTAGTCAGACACAGTTCCAAAAGTCAGGGCAGGCATCAAACAGGCAATAACGAATAATCCAAAAAGAAAGGGTCACAAGCCAAGTTAGTCTTAGGAAACAGGATACAACAAAGTGACACTGCCCTCAGGGAGAGGCAGCGTTAGATAACTTGGATAATGATCCATCTGCCTCAGGTGGTCTTAGATTGACAGACGAGAGCCACTGGTCAAGTCCAGTCCCCTATTGCTGCAGGCAATGCCGGATACACAAGGCTAGATTCAAAGCTCTGAAGTGGCTCAGAGGTAGTAACGCACGCTTAGGATGTAGAAGGACCCAGGTTCAAATCCCCTGTCTGTTCCTTGTGGGTTGACCACGTCTGGATGGCACAGGGAGAACTGTGATAGTTTCCTATCTAAGGACAAATGGTGCCCAAGGCCACTGTAGCTCACATTGCTTAATGCTGGCCATGGAAGAAAGGTGCCCATAATGACCTGTGTCCTCTGCCAAAAACTCCCACAGTGGGAACATGAGCCTCGGAACTGGACCATGGAGCAGTGGAAGGAAGTTGTCTGATCTGATGAATCATTTTCTTTTTGATCATGTGAGTGAATGTGCATGTGCATTGTTTACCTGGGGAAGAGATGGCAGCAGGATGCACTTTGGGAAGAAGTGAGGCCGCTGAAGGCAGTGTTATGCTCTGGGCAATGGGACAAAGAGTTCAAGTGTTGCCTTGGTCTCTAGATTTCCCAGATCTTAATACAATTGAGCATCTGTTGGATTTGCTGGAACAACAAATCCAATCCAAGGATGCCTCACCTCGCAACTTGCAAGACTTAAATGATTTATTGCCAATGTCTTAGTGCCAGATACCACAGGACTCTTTCAGAGGTCTTGTGGAGACCATGCCTCAATGCTGTTTTGGCAGCATGAGAGGGACCTTCACAATATTAGGCAGGTGGTTTTAATGTTGTGGCTGATAAGTGTAAATCTTAAAATGGAAAAAAGATAAACCATTTTGGTTACTAAATGTATTACATTAAATGTTTATGTGGTGTCAAGAGTTATTTAAAGCTCTTAATGCTAGAATTCAACAGAATTCATTTTAAAAAAAACATTGAATAGTGACTACCACCTCTCAGGGCCGGCGCGTCCTATAGGCAACTTAGGCAGTTGCCTAGGGCACACCAGCCGGAAGGTGCAAGTTTCAAGTGGCCCAGTAGGAGGGAAGTGCACAGCACTCCTTCCTCCCAGTCACTCGGTGTAGCATGTGACTTAATGGCCTCTCCTCCCCCCTAGTGTCCCTTAGTGGTCTCTCCTCCTCTCCCTCCCCCGGGGTCCTTTAGTGCCATCTCCCATCCCTCCCCTGTTGTGCCTCCTATATCTGTGTAGCATGGCCGGGCAACACGGATAGCGGTACAGGAGCTTCCTGTACCCGGCCGGATTGAAAGGAAGTGAGCATTTCCTGTCAGTCCAGCAGGGTACAGAAAGCAGAAGCTCCTGTACCGCGGCCTTCGCTGCCCGGCCACGCTACACAGAGGTAGGAGGCACAACAGGGAAGGGAGATGGCAGTAACTGACACTGGGGGGGGGGAGAGGAGGAGAGACCACTTAGGGACACTAGGGGGAGGAGAGACCACTAAGGGAAAGATGGGGGGGGCAAGAGAGACCACTAAGGGAAAGATGCGGAAGAGGAGAGCCCCTTAAGGGAAAGATGGGGGGAGAGACTACTAAGGGAAAGGTGGGGAGACCAACAAGGGAAAGTTGGGGAGAGACCACTAATGAAACAATGGAGGGGGAAGAGAGACCACTAAGGGAAAGGTGGGGAGGACCACTAAGGAAACAATGGGGGGGGCAGGGAGGAGACAACTAAGGGAAAGATGGGGGTGAGGAGAGGCCACTAAGAGAAAGGTGTGTGTGGGGGACCAATAAGGGAAAGGTAGGAGGGGAATGAGAGACCACTAAGGAAATAATGGGGGAGGGGGAGAGATAACTATGGAAATATGGGGGGGGGGAGAGGCCACTAAGGGAAATATGGGGGGAGGAGAGACCACTAAAGGAAAGATGGGGGAAGGGGGAGAACTCTAAGGGACGGGGAGGGGAAAAAGAGCACTATGGGAAAGGACAGGATGGGAGATCACTAAGTAACAGGAGGGCAGAGGAGATCACTAAGGGACAGGTGATGAGGGGAGATCACTAAGGGATGGGAGAGCACTAAGGCACAGGAGGGGATGGGAGAGCACTAAGGGACAGGAGGGGAGGGGAGAGCACTAAGTGACAGGAGGGGATAGGGAGGGGAGAGTTCTAATGGACAGGGGGAGAAGTGGAGTTTCGACCACTAAGGGACAGGGGAAGTGGAAGAGATCATTAAGTGATGGGAGGAGTGTAAGACACACAGAGAGGCTGTTGAAACATAGAAACATAGAATGTGACGGCAGATAAGAACCATTCGGCCAATCTAGTCTGGCCATTTTTTCTAAATACTTTCATTAGTCCCTAGCCTTATCTTATAGTTAGGATAGCCTTATGCCTATCCCACAAATGCTTAAACTCCTTTACTGTGTTAGCCTCTACCACTTCAGCTGGAAGGCTATTCCAGGCATCCACTACCCTCTCAGTAAAGTAATACTTCCTGATATTATTTTTAAACCTTTGCCCCTCTAATTTAAGACTAAATTACTGTGTTGATTCCTTTTATGTATTTAAATGTTTCTATCATATCCCCCATGTCTAGTCTTTCCTCCACAGGGTGAAAGAGAAGCACAGAAGGGCTGGTAGGTGAGATAGAGACACACAGAGAGGGGAGAGAGACACACAGTCGCTTGTGAGGGAGACACACAGAGGGGCTAGGGTGAAAAGAGACACACCAAGGAGCTTGGAAGAGTAAGACACAAAGGGGCTTGGGGGAGTAGGACACACAAAGTGGTTGGGAGGATGTAGGAGACATACACATAGGGGGGATACGAGACACACAAGGGGCTTGTAAGATATACACTAAAGGGAAGAGTAAGACACAAAACTCAAAGAAAAATATACCAAAAAATTATATTAAAAAAATAAATATTATAATAATAAAAATGAAAGAGCTGCTCCCTTCTCAGTCCCTGTCACATCCTGTTCCTAGCTGCGGATCATTCTGGCAATGGCTTCTGGTATCCAGTACTCTTTTTACAATTCTTGTTTAGTTTTTCTTGGTTTTTCTGGTTTTCTAGTCTATGTTTGGTTTTATTTATTGCTGGGATTTCTGGGTTTATTCCTGTAATCCATCCCTGGGATTCCCAGTCTCCAGGTTTCCTTTAACCCCTTAAGGACCAAACTTCTGGAATAAAAGGGAATCATGACATGTCACACATGTCATGTGTCCTTAAGGGGTTAAATGTTTGTTTTATGTTGCCACACCCATTGGTTTTCCATTTTTCTTTTGTTTCAGTCTGGACCTGCAGCAGTGTTTCAAGTCTCTGCTCTTTCTTGCAGGTAAGTACTATGTATGTTTTCTTTGGGTGGTTTAGCTTGCATTAGGCAGAGTAGGACCTGCCAGATATGGGGTACATTGGCGTTGTGGCAGGCTTATGCAATGTATGATTATATAATGTGACTAAATCCCCTTACTTTTCGTATATAGTGCTTAGTTATGTCTCCTCTTGTTTTACCTATTATATCTTGTCTTGTTTTATTTTGTCTTGTAATCCCAGTCCATGTACAGTCCTGTCCAGTCATGCCCATGTTATGTTCTTGTTTTCCTCATGTCTTGTGTACATGTTCTGCTTTCTGTCCTGCTCTGGGTCTGGGTTCTCCTAGTTTTGTCTTGTTTTCATGTATGGTGCCTATCTCTAGTCTTGCCTTGCTTTAGTACTGGATACACTCCTGCTGCAGAGCCTCCCTATTCAGCTTAATTCCAAGCTCCTAGATCCTGGGATCCGCTGAAGCTGCATCAGGGTTCTGGTATGTGGCTGTACAAACGCTGGTGCTCAACACCAGGGGGCGTGCGGTTACCCTGCTAATCTACCTCCACATTGTGACTCCTACTCTGAACATTAGGCATACTGGGTCCCAGGCCACGCACCGCCGCTCGGACAGTGTCTGGTCCCGGGCACCGGACCGCCACCCTGACAGTCCCTATCCGACCCCACAAACCCTCTCTTTCATACTACACACGTACACAATACATCCTTACACATACACAGGAACACACATGCACAGAATGTAGCCATACTCAAACACACACTGAAACATATACACACTGCTTCTCTTAACGCAGCTCTAACACACACTCAATGCACCCTTTACTGAAACACACTGCATTACATACACAGAAACACACCTTGCATTCTTTACACATACAAATACAGATTCACACAATGCATCCCTTACACACACACACCTAGAAACACATCATGCATTCTTTACACACAAACACACACTGTATCCCATATACACACCCACAAAATCCCTTACACAAACTGGTATCCCTATACATTACATTCCATAAGAACACATTACATCCTCTACACTAACACATCCCCTACACACATACACTCCACTGTCTGTGAGCGAACTCATGGGTGGGCATAGTAGGTAGTGCGTACATATAGAGGGCCCATCACTCCAAGGGGCCGGCCACCCTGCGGACCACTGCAACCGGATGCCCACCACCATGTTTTGCGGCCCCAGCCCAAGCTGCAAACCGCCGGGCCGCTGTCCAACTGGTCCATTGGGTGGCCCATGCTGGTAGGGAGGAAGTGACTACCCTGGTCACTCCTCCCAACATACACAGAACCCGCTTGGGAGGAAGCAGAGGATGGAGTCAGAGTAGGAACTCTGACTCCCATCAACCTGAAGCACCACTGGACCCCAGGGAATGTCACCCTCCTGCACCTAAAAGGTAGGAAATATTTTGTATGTGTGTGTCGTGTATGGGTGTCGTGTGTGTCGTGTCTGTATGGGTGCCGTGTGTGTCGTGTCTATGTCGGTCTGTATGGATGTCGTGTGTGTCTGTATCGGTCTGTATGGGGTGTGTGTCTGTCGGTCTGTATGGGGTGTGTGTGTGTCTGTCGGTCTGTATGGGTGTTGTGTGTGTCTGTGTCGGTCTGTATGGGTGTCGTGGTGTGTCTGTGTCGGTCTGCATGGGTGTCGGTCGGGTCTGTATGGGTGTGGTGTGCGTCGGGTCTGTATGGGTGTGGTGTGTGTCGGTCTGTATGGGTGTGGTGTGTGTCGGTCTGTATGGGTGCGTCGCGGTGTGTCGGGTTCGTATGGGTGTCGTGTGTACGGTCTGTCTGGGTGTCGCGGTGTCGGTCTGTATGGGTGTCGTGTCGGTCTGGGTGTCGTGGTGTGTCGGTTCCGTATGGGTGTCGTAGCTCAGGCCGGGCCTGTAAGGGGTGTCGTGTGTGTGTGTGTGTTTGTGTCGGTCTGTATGGGTGTCGTGGTGTGTGTGTGTTTGTGTCGGTCCGTATGGGGTGTCGCGGTGTGTTTGTGTCTGTGTTGGTCTGTATGTGTCTGTGTCGGTCTGTATGGGTGTCGTGTGTGTGTGTCTGTGTCGGTCTGTATGGGTGTCGTGTGTGTGTGTCTGTGTCGGTCTGTATGGGTGTCGTGTGTGTTTGTGTGTGTGTCTGTGTCGGTCTGTATGGGTGTCGTGTGTGTCTGTGTCGGTCTGTATGGGTGTCGTGTGTGTTTGTGTGTGTGTCTGTGTCGGTCTGTATGGGTGTCTGTGTGTGTGGTGTGTGTGTGTGTGTGTCTGTGTCGGTCTGTATGGGTGTCGTGTGTGTTTGTGTGTGTGTCGGTCTGTATGGGTGTCGTGTGTGTTTGTGTGTGTGTCTGTGTCGGTCTGTATGGGTGTCGTGTGTGTGTGTGTGTGTGTGTGTGTGTGTCTGTGTTGGTCTGTATGGGTGTCATGTGTGTTTGTGTCGGTGTGTCGTGTGTGTCTGTGTGTCGGGGGGGAGGCAAGGGGACCCCAATGAATCAGTTTTGCACTGGGGCCCCATGGATTGGGTGTACACCACTGCTTGTAGGTATCAGGCTTATGGGCAGGCTTTGTAAGCATACGCACGGTCAGGCCCTGGCGGCCCAGACCATGATTTGTGTAAAAGCCCAAAAAAATGGAGCTGCTTCCTGTTTGTCATTTTTGTGAGCACTGTCTCCAGAGAGCCTGTTTTAACACCAGACCGGTGGAGCCCGACTGTAACCTGAGCCACTCATCAACCTCTTGTCGTCATCAGGTGGTAAGTAGGCAATCCAGTATATTCTTAGTGGCACTAATCCCTAACTTACCTCACATTAAAGGGCCACTATAGTCACCAGAACCATCTACAGCTTGATGTAGTGATTCTGGGGTCTATAGCCTGTCCTAGCAGGCTTATAAAGTAAACACACTGCCTTTTCAGAGAAAAGACACTGCACTGGCATTGGCTCATATTGCAGATCATATGGGTGGGGCATTGTGATGGGGGAAATGGACCTGCCACCTCTAGAGGGTGGTGGAACAAAATCTATTACAAAAAAGTATTGTGGTAGATAGTGAGCCATGACTAACTTCATTATGGTGAATAATTTGGTATTCACCTCATTATCTTCTATGAAAATAAGAGAAGAATGGTTTTGGGAAGTATGAGTGGCTTATAGTATGTATTGTTTTACATATTAGTCTACTAGGAACAGCCCACCATGTAAAAACTGCAAGTACATCAATCATTTAATTTTGTATACAAAATATAAAAAGTCTAAAAAATCATCAAATAGACTTTATCATCAGGTAATTGGAGGTATATGTAATAAAATAGAAAAATATTGCATATTTTACAGTGAGCAGTATTGTGTGCCTTTTTTATTTTTTACACATCCATCTATATGCCAAGAGACTGACTGTTAGTCATATCTCCATCAGTTGAAATTGTACCATTGTATACTGTTTTACTCAGAGCTAGTTTTATATCTCTATTAAATGTGAGCGCCATACCATATTTTCTTGTTATGTGTCCTACACAGAGTACTAGACACATTGCACCATCACTGGTTATTTTTATTACATAAACCTCCAATTACCTCAAGTCTGGACGATTACCAGCAAAGAATATTCCAAGCATTTGATGACCTATTGGATTTTTATTTGGCACAACCTGTATTTATATTTTGTAAATTCTTGTTCTATGTTTATCAGTAGGGTGTTGAGGGTGTTCCTTGCCATCAGTGCCTACAGCCTGTTTGAATACTTACTCGTAGTTGACTTTTTAGTGCTTATCCTACTTTCTATTGTTGGTATCAATTATTTCATTTTGCATGTCATGCTCCAAATGTTTAGTTAGTAATATGGGCTGAAAAAATACTCAAGTTGACCTTTCACGCATCTGTTTCTACTGTTTCCAAATGAAGGTGAAACACATTCCAATTGTCATAAAATTAGAAAAGAAAAATCCTTATTGGCTCTAAAATCCCACCTATTTACATTTTTGGCCTTTTTTTTTTTTTTTAATACAATTACAGCATTATTTCCTTGGGGGGAAAAAAAACAGTCCACAGAATTTGAAACTACGTTTTAATTATTGTAACGGTAAAGAGCCTCTGCCATGGGCAAATATCCTTTTGTCATGTGTAAATGGGTGACTTCTGGTCCTTTGTACAATCCCATTAACATTAGTTTAGTATAAATTTGACATTTTCTTTAACAAATTCTCTGGTTCACTTGTTTAAATATATATATTAAGTAGATGCATTTTAATCAAAGAATTGTATTTCTGTGCTTAATGCAAACCAATGCATCGCATTTATTATTCCTATTTGTTTGAGTAGCCATGCAGAGCATCAATCAGTGAATTTACAACTACCTGATCAAGGAAACTGTTATTACAATTAGCAAGACTTATATGAATTGCCAAAGCTTCCTTTTTTTTAGAACATGTATCACTGCTGGCTGTCCTGGGAATTATCCTTTTAAGTGTCCTGTAGGAAATGTCTTAATTAACTACTTTTGCTATGACAGCATATAGATCCTGTATACTGCTGATGAAGGACTTTTCATGTACAATGACCAAATGAAAAAATGATATATGTCCACACATGGCATTAATGGAGCTCACTCATTTACTAATATGTTTGGAAGAAGCCTTGCAGACTTAAAGGGACACTATAGTCACCAGAAAAACTACAGCTTATTTAATTTGTTCTGGTGAGTAGAATCATTACTTTCATGCTTTTTGCTGTAAACACTGCTGTTTCAGAGAAAAAGCAGTGTTTTACAGCCTACTATAGTTAGGGAGGCATGAGGGGATCAAGGTGTCTAGATGGTGGTTTTATCCCTGTAGGGTCAGGAATACAGGTTTGTGTTCCTGACCCTATAGTGCTCCTTTAATATACAGCATTGTTGCAAATTATGAGAGTAATAATTGAAATATATATTTTAATAAAACACCTTGATTTACATTCCTAGTTTCTTCACAATATTCAAGCATTCTGTGTTTTTTAAAGGGATTTAAAAGGGATTGTTGGCACCATAATCACTTCAGCTGATTTAAGTAGTTATGGTGCCCAGAGCTCATTACTCAAAGTTTCTGTCGCATTCCTAATGGAATAAGGGCAGAAACTAGATGACCTACCACTGTACAATCCTCAGGCAATCATCCTGCAATGGTTTGCAGTAAGGTTAGACCTACTCTACCACTACCACAAGTGTGGCATTCTGACCAGTAGAGCACTCCATAAATCTGGGCAAACAAGTGGGGAATTTAGTCAGCCTGCAGTTTCGGCATGGCCCTCGAATGAAATCCAAGAAAATGAGTGGGCTGGTGGACACTTTTCTGGGATGATTAGGAGACCAACTGTCTCTGTCCAAGGAGGTACTCCTGGTGTAGTTGCACCACTTCTGTGTTGGGTTTCTGCTTGTTTGAGTTACTACTACTGTAATGTTATGTTTGACTAAACTGCACGCAACACACAGTGCACTGCAGGATACAGAACCTTGACACTTGTACAGTACACAATTTAAAAAAGGCTTTGTAAGCAGATTCCTCATCATTAATGATGTTGTACCATGCATCTGCCACACACTGTGTATATAGCTGAGGGAAGAATTTAGAGAGCACAAGCAGTAGCACAGAAGCACACTGCAAATCCAATAATAATCTGTCTCTTAACCCCTTAAGGACAGGGACAATTTTACATGTTTTAATCAAAACAATATCAAAACAAAACCTCGAAATTGACTATATGTCTGTTTCACCATAATTTACCTCTTTCATATTAAGAGCACCCTTTTAGACCGTATGGTAGCCCAGGAATAGGAATTACCCCCACCATTTGCAAAAGTAGACAACCCAAGATATAGCAAATGGGGTATTTTCAGTCTTTTTTAGTAGCCACTTAGTCACAAACACTGGCCAAAGTTTGTGTTCATATTTGTTGGTGTCTGTGAGGCAGTCCCCGTGCAGGCAGAGCTGCAGATAGCCATTTGGGCCATGTGATTGTGAGGACCCCACGATCACATGGTGTGAGAGAGCTGAATCTGCCAGGGGGACCCGGTAAGTATTAAGTATTCTATGCTGCCCTGCAGTGTTTAGGACCGCCTCCTTAGGATGGCATAGAACACCCGCTGTCTCACACTTGGATCAATGATTGATATTTATAACTATTTAGACAATTTATTTGTATATCTTTTTATTATATCAATCTATATATTGAAATTTAGGCCCTTTATTTTAACACTTTTTAATTTTACCAAGTTTATTACTGGATAATTATTAGTCAGGAAATGTTTAATATGATCCACAGATTTATTAAGGGAAGCTTTCAGTCATATATAAAGTGAGATACCTGCACAACATTACAATTAAGCCAGCATTATAGATACCGTATTTTTCTGGCATAGCACTGAATCACAGTTTAATACATTTCGTACACTGTCACTATCTACCAGCAAGTTGTGGTTACTAGGGTGACTAGTTACATAGTGTGTTTTTGCATTTTACCTGAAAATGAATAAACTGCAAGTGGTGGTAGCTTTGGTGTCATTATTGGTTGCTTATAGCAACAACTGAGTGAAGGATGGAAATGAGTCATCAATAGAGTTGAGTGAACCCGAACCGCAAAGTTCAGGTTCGTACCGAACATTACGGTTTTTGGACCCCTGACCCAAACACGGACATTTCAGTGTATGTTCCGGTTTGAGTTCGGTTTTCGGCGATTTAATGACGCGTTTTTGAAAGGCTGCAGGTCAGCCAATCAACAAGCGTTTGACTCGTTTGCCCTTAGAAGCCATCACAACCATGCCTACTAATGGCATGGCTGTGATTGGCCATTGAAGCATGTGACACAGCCTCTATATATAAGCTGGAGTCACGTAGCGCCGCATGAGCTCTTATTAGTTCGTAGTTCTTATTAGTGTAGGGAGAGGATGCTGCAGCTGTTATGGACAGATTAGGAAAGAATTCTGGTGTTGAATCTGCAATAATCTACAGCGATTATTCAAACTACATCGATTATTTTACTACATTTTTGTATCCTGCCCTGAGCCCAGTGCCACAGAGAGTGCAGTGCACTTGCAACTGCATGTGTGCCAGGCACATGAATTTAATCTGTTCTGTTCTGGTAGCTCAGTGGGCAACATCTAGGCATTTTTAAATACTGCAATTTTTTTGGGTGCTAAATAGTACATTTGCGTACTGCATTTCTTGCAGTCTAATAAAACCCTTAAATACTAATGTTACATTGTTGGTTTTAAAAAAAAAAAAAAAATATATATACACTTTTTTGTGCTAAATAGTACATTTGCGGCCTGCGGTGCAATGCATATCTGAGAGTCAAATAGAACCGTCAAACACTGTGCTTACAGCGCACTTTGAAAAATTCAAATTTTTTGGGGTGCTAAATAGTACATTTCGTGACTGCATTTCATATCTGAGGTTCAAATAGAACCGTCAAATACTGTGGTTACAGCACAGTTTGACCCATTCAAATTTTTGGGGTGCTAAATAGTACATTTGCGTCCTGCGGTGCACTTCATATCTAAGAGTCAAATAGAACCGTCAAATACTATGCTTACATTGCAGTTTTAAACATTCTAATTCTTTAGGTGCTAAAAAGTCAATTTGATGCCTGCACTTCATATCTGAGAGTCAAATAGAACCGTCAAATACTGTGGTTACATCGCACTTTCAAAAATAAAATAAAAAAATTTAAAAAAATTTAAAAATTTTTTTGTTGCTAAATAGTACATTTGCGGCCTGCATTGCATTTCTTGCAGTCCAATAAACTAAAAAAAATTAAAATTGACTATTGGCGGTTACATTGTTGCCTGACATAAAACATCTGTTAGTCTGGTGGGTGAACGCAAAGAATGAGGAGAGAGTCAAATAAGGGACGTGGTCGTGGTGCTGCTGGTGTTGGTGGAGCTCCTGTTGCAAGGAGAGGACGTGGTCGATCTGTTCAAGCTACATGCACAAGTGAAACACTTTCCTCAGGTGCGAGTACCTGCAGCCCATGGCCATCTGTCACTTCACCCCCTTGCAAATCAGCCAAGCAGTCTGAGCCACAAGTCATGCAGCAGTCTCTTATGCTTTTTGATGACTTTGCTTGTGGGGTTCCCGTGGGCCATCCACCTAGCCCTGCCCTAGAAGTGGAAGAGATTGAGTGCACTGATGCACAACCACTTATGTGTCAGGATGTGGACATGCAAGGACCACCGCAGCACGTCTGACGAAACACAGGTGCCAACTGCTGTGGCTTTCGGCAGTGTGCAGACCGGCAAGGAGGGCAGGGTTGAGGAGTAGGTGGAGGATGATGAGGCCCTAGACCCCACATGGAATCAAGGTCATGCGAGTGACGTATCCATTTTGGGGGAAGAGGCGGTGGTCGCACAGAGGCACCAGCACAGCATAAGAGGGAGCATGGTGCAAAAGCAGAGTGGCCATCCCCTAGACAGTACGCCTGCTACTTCTCACTGCACCCAGGGACTGAGCACACCAAAGCCAGCTCCAAGGAGTTCCCTGACGTGGCAGTTCTTCAGACAATGTGCTGACGACAAGACACGAGTGGTTTGCACGCTGTGCAATCAGAGCCTGAAGCAAGGCATAAACGTGCTAAACCTGAGCACAACCTGCATGACCAGGCATCTAAATGCAAAGCACGAGCTGCAGTGGAGTAAGCACCTCAAAAACCAAGATAGGTCTCAGGCTCCTCCTGCTTCCTCTTCTGCTGCTGTCTCTGTCTCTTCCTCCACCTCTGGAGTGACAGTGGCACTTGCCACCCCGCAAACAGAGGATGTGGCAGCAACTCCACCACCGTCCCCAAGCATCTCCACACTGTCCCATGAAGCGTTCAGCTGTCCATCTCCCAAACACTGGAGAGAAATAGGAAGTATCTCCCTACCCACCTGCGATCCCTGGCCCTGAATGCCAGCATTTCAAAATTCTTGGCCTTTGAAATGCTGTCATTTCGTCTGGTGGAGATGGACAGTTTTAAAAACATGATGGCGGTGGCTGTCCCACAGTACGTGGTTCCCAACCGCCACTACTTTTCCAGACGAGCCATCCCTTCCCTGCACAACCAATTGGCAGACAAAATTAGGAGTGCACTGCGCAACGCCATCTGTGGCAAGGTCCACATAACCACAGATATGTGGACCAGTAAGCCACGGGCAGGGACACTATATCTCCCTAACTGCACACTGGGCAAATGTAGTGGCGGCTGGGCCTGAGGCGGATAGCAGTTTGGCGCATGTCCTTCCTCCAAAGAGGATTGCAGGGCATTTCTCTTTGCCTCCTGTTGCCTCCTACTCAGCTTCCTCCTCCTCTACCACCTCCTCATCCAGTCAGCGTAACACCTTCACCACCAACTTCAGCACAGCCAGGGGGAAACGACAGCAGGCTGTTTTTAAAACTCATATGTTTGGGGGGAAAACCCACGCAGAAGCTGTGAACGGGCATGTAACAACAGACCGATGAGGGGTTGTTGCCACTGAGCCTCAAGCCCGGCCTGATGGTGTGCGATAATGGGCGAAATTTCGTAGCAGCTCTGGGCCTAGCCGGTTTGACGCACATCCCTTGCCTGGCACATGTGCGGAATTTGGTGGTGCAGAAATTCCTAAAAACTACCCAGATATATCAGAGCTGCTGCTTAAAGTGCGGGCTGTCTGTGCGCGCTTTCGGCGTTCTCACCCTGCTGCTGCTCGCCTGTCTGCGCTGCAGAGTAACTTCGGCCTTCCCGCTCACCGCCTCATATGCGACGTGCCTACCAGGTGGAACTCCACCTTGCACATGCTGGAGAGACTGTGTGAACAGCAGGCGATAGTGGAGTTTCAGCTGCAGCACGCACGGGTCAGTTGCTCTGCGGAACAGCACCACTACACCACCAATGAGTGGGCCTCCATGTGAGACCTCTGTGCCATTTTGCACTTTCGAGTACTCCACCAACATGGCCAGTGCCGATGACTCTGTTCTCAGCCTTACTATCCCGCTTCTATGTCTCCTTGAAAAAACGCTTTGGGCGATGATGGAAGAGGATGTAGCACAGGAGGAAGAAGATGAGTCATTTAACCGGTTATCAGGCCAGTCATTCACAAGTGGCTTGGAGGGTGGGTTCCTGCACCAGCATAGGTCAGGTACACAATTGTCCAGCCAGGGCACATTTCTGGAGGAGGAGGATGATGATGAGAAAGAACAGTGTTCACAGCAGGGTGGCACCCAACGCAGCTTGTGGGCATCACTGGAGCGTGGCTGGGGGGATACAGAGGACACAGATGATACACCGTCCATAGAGGACAGCTTGTCCTTGCCTCTGGGCAGCATGGCACACATGAAAGACTACATGCTGCAGTACCTGCACAACGACTGCCGATTTGCCCACATTCTAACTATTGTGGATTACTGGGTGGCCACCCTGCTGGATCCCCGTTACAAGGACAACGTGCCGTCCTTTTTTCCCTCACTTGTGAGTGATCGGAAGATGCGCGACTACAAGCGCATGCTGGTAGACGCGCTGCTGAGGGCATTCCCAACTGACACCGGGGGTTCAGTGGAAGCACAAGGCGAAGGCAGAGAAGAAGGAAGAGGTCGCCAATGCAGCTGGGGCACCGCCATTACCTCAGAAGGCAGGGTTAGCATGGCCGAAATGTGGAAAAGCTTTGTCAGCACGCCACAACAACCAGCACCACTATCTGATATGGAACGTCTTAGCAGGAGGCAGCATTTCAGCAACATGGTGGAACAGTACATGTGCACACGCCTACACGTACTGACTGATGGGTTTGCCCTATTCAACTTCTGGGTCTCCAAATTCGGGCACATGGCCTGAGCTTGCCCTTTATGCCTTGGAGGTGCTGGCCTGCCCTGCAGCCAGTGTATTGTCTGAACGTGTGTTGAGCACGGCAGGGGGCATTATCACAGACAAGCGCAGCCGCCTGTCCACAGCCAACGTGGACAAGCTCATGTTTATTAAAATGATCCAGGCATGGATCCCACCAGACTTGTCTGTACCTTGTGCAGAATAAACATTTATACCGGCCTCACCCAGCCATTGTTAGGCTCAAAATAAAACAAAAAACAAATTTTAAAAAAGTGTTTGCTACCTCATCCCCCGCCGCTTCCACCTACACCGCCTCCTAAACTTATGGGTCCCTTAGTATAAACTATGTACAACATGGCAGAGGCTTGTGAAGGCCTTTTCTCCATGCATCATGAGTTGAGCATTTCTCCATGCATCAGGACTGCAAGAAATTCACCGCAGGCCGCAAATGTTTCTTTTTTTATGTCCCAATATTTTGAGGGCTACTCCATTAAAAATTTTTTTTTTTAAAAATTTACATTTTAAAAAACAAAACAAAACAAAGTAAGTTTTGGCTACCGCCTCCACCGCCGCTTCCACCTACATCGCCACGGTCACCGCCTCCTCAACCTTCTACTCCACCTCCTCCTCCTAGAGCAGGGTGCAAAAGCGGAGCGGCCGTCCCCTAGACAGTACGCCTGCTACTGCCCACCGCACCCAAAGCCAGCTCCAAGGAATTCCCTGGCGTGGCAGTTCCACAGACAATGTGTTGACAAGACACGAGTGGTTTGCACGCTGTGCAATCAGAGCCTGAAGCGTGGCATAAACATGCTAAACCTGAGCACAACCTGCATGACCAGGCATCTACATGCAAACCACTAGCTGCAGTGGAGTAAGCACCGCAAAAACAGATAGGTCTCAGGCTCCTCCTGCTTCCTCTTCTGCTGCTGTCTCTGCCTCTTCCTCCACCTTTGGAGGGACAGTGGCACAGAGGATGTGACAGCAACTCCACCACGTCCGTGAGTCCCAAAGCATCTCCACACTGTCCCATGGAAGCGTTCAGCTGTCCATCTCCCAAACAGAGAAAGAGGAAGTACCCCCCTACCCACCCTCGATCCCTGGCCCTGAATGCCAGCATTTCAAAATTCCTGGCCTTTAAAATGCTGTCATTCCGTCTGGTGGAGACGGACCGTTTTAAAAACCTGATGGCATTATTGGACTGCAAGTAATGCACCGCAGGCCGCAATTTTTTTTAAATTTTTTTTTTTTATGTCCCAATATTTTGGGGGCTACCCCAACTTAAAAAAAAAAAAAAACAGTGTTGGCTACCTCCTCCTCCACCGCCGCTTCCACCTACACCGCCACGGTCACTGCCTCCTCAACCTATGGGTCCCTTAGTATAAACTATGTACACAATAGCAGAGGCTTGTGAAGGCCTTTTCTCCATGCATCAGGAGTTGAGCTCAGTTTGAACAATGAAAGAGAATACCCTGCACTCTAACCCTCTCTCAAATGGATAATTCTGTTGATCCTCTTGACAGCCATGCTTTAGATTTTGATTTATGTTCTTCCAAAGCTAAAATCAAAGATTCCATATAGTGCTATTTTATGGCTCAGCTGTATTTTAAATTTTTATATATTTTGTTATTCTAAGTGATTTCCCTATTCACATTTGTTTGCAGGACACTTGGCCTATTCTTACCCCCATTTTACTTCCTTTTGCAGCCCTCTAGCCCTCTCCAGGACTTTTTTAAAGGCATTTTAGTGCCCAAAAGTTTGGGTCCCCATTGACTTTAATGGGGTTGGGGGTCAAATTCGGGGTAATGTTCGAGCCTGAACCTGTGTTTTTTGTTTTTTTTTTGTTTGGCCAAACCTGCCGAACCTAAACATCCAGGTGTCCGCTCAACTCTAGTCATCAGTGTATGATGTCTCCATAAAATGGACTCATGCACAGTCACTCTGACAGTGGGTGGAGAATCAGCCCACCCTCCTCTTCTGAATACTCCACCCCAGGGACCCAAATAACAACATAGAAAAAAAAACTACATTTAAACTTAACTTTCCGTGGGGCTGCATGTGCTTACCCACATGTCAGGATAGTGGCAGTGCAAAATTCTGGGTGCCAGATATACACCCCTGATCACCATCCCCAACACTTTGTCAAAATATATATATGGATTACACACACACACACACACACACACACACACACACACACACACACACACACACACACACACACACACACACACACACACACACACACACACACCCTCCCCCCACCCCATACAGATACATATACATATACATATATTATATTTATATATGTATATGTATCTGTGTGTGTGTGTGTATGTATGTATGTATGTATGTATGTATGTATGTATGTATATATATATCTATATATGTGTGTGTATGTATCTATCTCTGTGTGGGGGGTGGGGAGGGTGTGTGTGTGTAATCCAACTTTAATAGTGCTCTCACTACTGCAAGGGTTTCTGGGTAGGCATATGCCTCGTAATTCCACTTTATACATGGATTCCTTGGAGTATGTGTCTGCTGTATACAACCGCTTTGAAACACTCAGGAAGAGGAGCAAGGCCAGTGAACCACTCATGGTTCTTTGTTGAGCTCATTTGCATATGCCTACCCAGAATCCCTTTCAGTAGTGAAAGCACTATTAAAGTTGGGTTTCTGTGGGAAGAGCAAGTCTTATGGCTTGATTGGTGTGTATTTGTTTTTTTAGTAATGTATTAACGTATGTCTGTCGTTTTGGCACAAAAAGTAATTCCATGCGGGCAAATTGTTACTCTATTTATATCCCTGTGTTTTTCCATAAATGCATGTTGTTTATTATCCAAACTGTTCTCATACAGCAATTAAACAAGATGTAATGCCATTTAATGTGACTTCAAATTATCATAAACTCTCTCCGCTCATAAAATATGATACTAAAATAAACAATTTATTGTCAGAGAGTAATGTGATATCAACTTTGTTTGGATAAAGTTAAACAGTATGCTGTATTTTGTCAGCTTTTTAGCTCTGTACATGATTGAGGAATCATTCACAGCAGCTGCTGGATATATACTAACAGATGCTTCTTAAATATTGACACCACAGGGGAATTCAAGGTGGTATTAAGTCCTTAAGGACGAAAGCAATATTAAAAGTTCTGACTAAAACAAAACCTGGAATTTGAGCTATGTCTGTTTAGCCATAATTTACCTATTTCATGTTAAGTGCACCCACACTTATTATATATCACTTTTGTTTGGGAGAAACAGAGCTCTTATTTCACTTCCAAAAATATCTATATATAAAAAAAAAACTAATTTGATTTGAATATAATCTAAAAAAGTGGGAGAAATTAGGAAACTTTATTTTCCAAGCTCTGCATGGCATTTTATCTGTGAATATCATAATACTGTTAATGCATCAAAACACACATTTGTATGCTGTGGTGTCCCACGAGTACAACAATGCCCCCCATGTACTGGTTTCATGGTGTTTTGAAAAGTTGTAAGGTCAACTAAACCGCTTGCCAATTTACATTTTTACACATTGAAATCTGCAAGATTTGTTGCATCTGAGACTGTATGGCATCCCAGGGATGAAAGTAACCTTCATCATGGCACACATTGTAGAAGTATGGCAGACAACTCAGGATATTCAAAATGGACTTTAGTCTAATTATAAATTGGGAGAAAAATGATTTACACATTATATTATGTTTTGCTAATTATAAATTGGGAGATCTGCCCGACAACCCAAACAGTCCCCCTGCAGGCAATAATGTAATCTGCCCATCCGAGTCATGTGATCACCATGTCACCATGATGCAGATGTGTCTGATATGCCGCAAAGGGACGGTCTTGGATGTCAGGCAGTCTCCCTGAACACGATTGCCGCGGAAGGTGAGTATTCGGACAAGGGTTGTCGATCGTTAGAGCGTGCTATGCCACCCTACAGCTTTAAAGACCACCTTTTGTTCGACGGCAGACCATTCTCTTTATCGTTAAGGGTTTAATTAACATGAACTAAAAGTTTGTTTTACATTTCATCTAATGTGTTTACCTATAAACTATTTAGAACAAAAAAAATACTTCTCTTAAGGCCTCAATTTAATACTGTTGGATAGGTTTTCCAAATTACTTAATATTTTAATATTTTTGGATAACATTTTTAAATAATTTTTTTGAACATATTAAACATCAAAACATTTACTATTGTGTGCATATATTATACGTGTGTGTGTATGTATGTATATATATATTTTATAAAATAATATAGCATTTTAATATTTTCATCATATTAAATCATGTTAAACGTTTATCTAAAATTATTAAATCATTTGGAAATCTTATCCAAAAATATCATATTTAATTAAATACATTGTACTAGCCAATCAACTAATAAATGTAGCAATTAAACACTTTAATAAAATAAGTTTTTTACATTTATATAACATTTTACATGTATTTGAAAATTATATGTATTGATAAGCAGAGCAAAACTGTAGTTTCATATGTATATTGCTTTATGAATAAATCTACAAACTACAATTATGTGAAAGTAAATGGTTTTTATTTCTGCAGAATGACTGCAGAATCTACAAATTTATTTAATAAAACAATGTCTGTATGCGAGCATAAAGTTATAGATATAACTATATGGCTAACAATAAGATCTATATGCAGTAATAAGATACAGCATTGTGACCAATGCTTAACAAAAGTTAGCCTACATGTAGAATGCAAACAAAAGTTAACCTACATGTAGAATGGACCAGGAAAGAATTTAGCTATGAACTGGACTATCTTATGTCCAGTTTTGTTGGCTGGCGGCAAATGTTCTGCAGCTACTCCCAGGGTCCCCTTTTTTTTCCATATTGTTTTGGTCTTAAAATAGATTACCGAGGACGCCTGATGAGGAATCACACGGTTTATTTTTATTTATTTTTTTATTTTGTTGTGCTCATAACTAATCCAGATTCCTAAGAACATTGTTCGTATTATTAGTTGTAAAAATAATTATCCATTTACTGATATATTACAATATAACTTTAAAAATATAACTAATTTTGATTTGTAATACTGATCTGGTGAAAATTATTGTTGCAAGCGATACCAGGCTATTGGCTGAAATACAGTAGTGTTTTTAATCATTATTTTAGTTACACAATATTTTAATATATCATTAATGAGGAAAACAAGACACAACACTATTCCATATTTGGAACAGAATTTATTTTCAAGGAATGATACAGAAGTGTGTAGAATATTAGTCCTTACCCATTAAAGAAAATGCAGTGTTAAGCATGATAATCTTGCATTAAGAGAAGCTATATCATGTTACTTTTATCATACTCGTTATTTTGAACATAGCATTGTGAATTATGATAATAGCATGACAAACCTAGGAATGATTCTCTGATAATGGTTTGATGCACTGACTTGCAAAATAACGAGTGCAAATCGTGTTAATGCTTTCAGCAAACATGGTACCTGTTACAAATGGATATGAAAGCGTTGCAGTGCTTGAATATACATACAAAAAATAGATTTTCTAATTTACAAGTTTTTCATTTTAATGAACTGCAATTTTTATTTATATATTTATGTATTGCAATAATAATAGAATATAAGAATTCTGAGACCTTGCAAAAACCTAAAGAAACTATGCCATTTGCATAGAAGACTGATCCCACCATTTAGGTCAGTCCAGTATTGAGATACTGGCAAGTCCTCTATGCATGAGAGATATAGCAACACCAAACTGTTTTGGCCTTCTCTGGGCCTCGTGAGTGAGGGGTAGCTGATATCCCTCTAGGCAGAGTGAGCACAAGGTCCACATCTAGATTACCCTTTTAGCTTAGGGAGAGCCCAAGCAAATGCATTGTATCAAAAACAGAGACCGTTAAATCAGTAAAGTACACACAACCCATCGGGCCCCGGTGCGAAACTGATCCATCTCAATCGGGTGGCCATAACAGCATGGGCCACCCAATGGACCCCTTGAACGGCGGCCCCAGTGGCTTGCCACGTGGGCCGAGGCTGCAAAATATGGTGGCTGGTACCTGGTCACAGGGGTCCAAAGGGTGGCTGGGCCTCCTGGAGTGACGGGCCCGGTCGCAGCTGCGACCCCTATATGTACGCCAGTGCATTAAATAGTAAGTTACCACAGGAATTGCAAAATGTAAGCTAATATCACTGAGTTGGAAATTTGGCCTAAACCTTGCAATTACCCGGTCATCACATCCTTATATAATGTGGAGGTTCCAGTCCTTCAAGTCCCATTACAAAAGGCCCCGGAATAATACATTTTGGATAAGAAACACTCTGCGGAAAAAATAGAGATTTTAACACTCTAGGGTCAGGAATACATGTTTGTGTTCCTGACCCCGTAGTGTTCCTTTAAAATACAAAATAAATAAAACAGATAGGAGTCTACGTCAACTATGAATGCAACAATATGGCTCCTTATAAATACTGGATGGAAAGCCCCAGCTGCTTATCCACTCTATTATGAACCCTGTGAACACCACCAATGCTCCTAGGGAAACAATAAAAAGGCATGTTACATTGAGAGAGTCGCTAACCTGAAATGTTTGTATGATGTATGTTCCTTAATATTAAAACCTGCACAAATTAAACCTGCTGTACTTTTTCCTTATTTTTATTGTTTGCTTAGGCTTACCCACTGAGGAGCAACAGTAGTTAAATACTATTTCGTAATTCAGTGTTAACTTGCATATTTTCTGATTTAAGTACCACAGTAAACTTCATTCAAGCAATGAATTCAGAATTTTCACATAATATTACAAGTCCAATGCCTTTTTGGAGTTTTTGGACCTACTCTCCACTGTATGTTTCAGTCACTACTAGAATTCAATGAAAGATTTGGATTTTTACTACATTCATCATGATACACTTCAGTGGTGGCTGGTGTCGTTTTTAGATGGTGGGACTTCTATCCACTTAACCGAACGCATTCAACCCCTTATGGCTATGTACAATACATAAATACTTATACAATAAAGAGAAATTATTTCAATATAGATATGCAAAGCTAGCCAACAATGTATACACTGTTAAGCAAAAGAAAAAGCTGTAAAAAATGTTTTAATACTAAATTCATTCAGACATCAAGAGATGAATACAACTTACTTTTCACCTCTACAATCACTAGAGGTGCTCAAACTGGTTGCCATTAGAGTCCAGACACTTATTAGTACGGAGAACTGCTGCTCGTTCAATGTAGCCGAGGAAGCAGGATTTGTTGCTATATGAGGTCTACCAGATCTTTTATGCAAATCAAAGTACCATGGATTTCAAACTTATCTCAAAATTCATGAAATTGTTGGTGTTGGAAGGTTCTATTGCAAACTCATGTCCCCATTATCGTTGAACTTAAATAATATTCTCAAGTTTGAGATTTGAATGGGTGGGGGGGGGGTGGAATCAGCAAAATGCATCTTTGTCTGTGTAGTCAAAAGTTATTGTCCTGGTTCCTGCATGCTTTATCACAATATGAAATTATTTTTCATTTTTTCTGTTTATGTTAAGTACATACTATAAGCTCTATCAGAATGGCTACCATAGCTTAGATGGTCAAATAAGCTAAAAAGAGACTTGCATCCTTAAAATTCAGCCTGTTTGTTAAAAAAGGTATCATCAAAGCAATAAAGGCAGTATTGGGTAAAACAAGAAAACAAAATACTTTGGATTATTCATTAAACAATTAATTTTGTTGAATAAATGAGTTTTCTGAAGGTTCAGGTCTAAATAGTCTAGTTCAGAATACAGCTGGTTCTGATAATTTTCTTTCTTAAATTTAGAAATTTGTCTCAACTGTTTAGTGTACTCGAGTGGGAAAGGGATACATTAGGTTGGTGTTTATATTTCTTTGTTTAAGGTTGCTTTTGCTACACGGTGTGCCTAGAACATTACATTACATCATCTTTTTCATATTGATTTTAGCAGAATACTTATAATGAATTGAAAACAGAGAATTGCATGCATGCTTGTTATTATAGGTAATTGCTACTTAGACCAAAGGAAAAAAAGTATTCATATTTATTGCTGATTTCCTTTGAAAAAATGTCCCCTGCGTCTAAAATAAGTCAAAACTTTATGCAAGGACAGCAATGTAATTTTTTTTTACCATAAAATTGGCACTGACAGTATTTTGATGTAGAAACCACATACAAGGTCAACCTATCGTTTCAACACAATGGAGTCGCTAGGCTAGGGGCCAGAGAGGACCATGCCCCCCCCCCCTAAATCATGCCATGCCATCTCCTAGAGCCATATCAAACTCACCTGCCCTCGCTTTGCTACACTCACCCTATCATATTACTCGCACCTAATCCTGTCACACTCACCTTCTCTCACATTGTCATTGTCACTCACTTTCTTGCTCATTATCACACTCATCCACTTCAACATGCCACAATCACCCCATTACATTAACACTTCCAATCCTATCATCCAATGTGCCACACTCACCCCAACTCTGTCACATTAACTCCCATAAATCCTGTCACACTTCCTCCTCCAACCTGTCACATTAACCCCCCTTAATCCTGCTACACCTTCCTCCCCTTGCCTTGTCATATGCCCTCCTCCAACCACTAGGCTGTGGTTTGAGGATGCTCTTTGAGAGGATGTGCCCACAGCAGCAGGAGTGCAGGACTGCCTACACAGTTACACTGCTGATCTGCCATGCAAGAGCACATCAGAGATGCACACGCCAGAGAGCCTTTACAAGAGGATGGCAGCGGAAGGGCATAACACATCACTCTGCTTGCAGTGGTCTGGTTGCAATGCCCCCTTTTTTGAGGAGCAAGGAAGGGCTGCATGTTGTGTGTTTGTATGTGTGCATTTGGCAGTGTGTGTGTGAGAATGGGTATGTGTATTAGTCAGTTTGTCTGAGTATGTATTAGGCAGTATGTATGTAGTTTGTGTATGTATTAGGTTGAGCACCCCACCCATCCACTAGAGTTGACCTTTTGGAGGTGAACACAGGAAAGCATTAACTAAGGAGTCTCTGGAACTGGTTTAAGCAGGGAGTATTGCAGTAAGCATGTTAATCTTTAATGTTAAAATTAGTATAGGACCCACCGATATTGGGGAACTGTGACATAGTGGTGCGCTTAATATAATATGGAGATATGGTGTAACTGAATCCCCATATTTGTTTGGCAAGATAGGTGATTTTAAGTAGCCTTGTAAAATTTAAAACTGTATTTTTATGTGTGTGTGTGTGTGTGTGTTTTGTGAACCCAGGACATACTTGAAAAAGAGAAATCTCAATGTATCCTTCCTGGTAAAATATTTTATAAATAAATAAATCAATGTGTCCTGTTCCCTAATCTGCGTTTTGTATTGGGTAGTGTCTGAGTGAATGTAGATGCAGGAAGCTGTTTATTTAGTGCACAACAAAATCCTACTTCTTATAGTACATAACAAACTCATTGAACTTGATATGATTTTTTTATACTGGTGCAACATCTACAAACTTTGTTTCACAAAAGGGAAGTCCATACAGCAGAAGAAGCTTGATTGATAAAGCTTCTCCTGCCTTCGATAAATTTGTCATTTTTAAATGCCGGCAGAGGATGTTTCCTCCATTGTTTGCAGCTAAAACAAACTCCAATGTTCTTTGGAAAAACTCCCATAATCCAGTTTTTACTCTGATTTGTAAACTATAGATATGGCACTTTTCTGAATGTTTGTGTGTACAATTTTTTTGTTGTATTTAGTATTGGACGTTATTTGTGCAACCCCCGTTAACAGTGGTAAAATATATATATATATATACACACATACACACACACACACACACACACACACACACACACACACACACACTTCTAGAGTTGCCATGGGCTAATTGTGAGAATTCAATGCTGATTTGGGAATTCCACCCTGGTAAAGGAACACAGCTGGGAAAATAAAGCCCACTTATCTTAATGGCATTTCAATGTTCAGGTCATAGAATTGCCCCATATTGTTACTGGTTCACACAAGCATCTCAACAGAAATATTATATGAGCAAACATTCCTTCCATCCACATGACAGTACGGCATAACTTATACCTACATTACAGCTAGCTATTTGATTGAGCCAAAATCTCAGTATTGACAGTTTATACTATCAGGACAACAAGCGACAGTTTCTCTTCAGCTGTGTAACTTCAATAATTCACAGATTTTACTATTACCATGACGTAAAGTCGTGATTTTATTAACGACACGGAGGCAAGTATTATGCTGACTCTTTCTTTATTTCCCTCAGCAGCAAAGAAAACATTTTTTAAAACATAACCAATACATAACATTAAACAGTCTGAGAGTAGTATCTCCTTGGCAATGGGAACAGCCAATCAGGTTCCTCTCTCCAGCATAATAGGCTTTGTCAACCAATCTTATTCCTCTTTATTTGCGATCCCGAATAATAACCATCCAACCGAAAAAGGGATTGAATACAAAGGGAATATCCATAACGATATGAAGTAGATTAGGCTGTAAAAGAGGAAAGATATGGTAATATTCTAGTATAAAACTGGGTGTATGCATAAATCACAGGTCATTGTGAATATAATTTAATTATTTTAAGCCATTGTGGTTAAAGGACCACTATAGTGCCAGGGAAACATAATAGTTTTCCTGGCACTGTAGTGCCCTTAGGGTGCCCCCACCCTCAGGGACCCCCTCCCGCCCGGCTCTGGAAGGGGGAAAGGAGTTTAAACTTACCTTTTTCCAGCACTGGGCGGAGAGCTCTCCTCCTCCGATCCTCCTCTTCTCCCTGTCGGCTGAATGCGCACGCGCGGCAAGAGCTGCGCGCGCATTCAGCCAGTCGCATAGGAAAGCATTCATAATGCTTTCCTATGGACGCTGGCGTGCTCTCACTGTGAAAATCACAGTGAGAAGCACGCAAGCGCCTCTAGTGGCTGTCAATGAGACAGCCACTAGAGGAAATAGGGGAAGGCTTAACCAATTCATACACATAGCAGTTTCTCTGAAACTGCTTGTAACGGATCGCCTGGCACCCCGACTGGGTACCTCCGTTAAAGGATGCTCCTAGCGCTTCCTGAGGACTCCAAGCACTGCAGCAGACACCACAACCACCGAACCGGAGAAGCATATGAATCCTCTCAAGCATATGAATGCTGTAGACAGTTGAATAGGAACCATACGAATAGGTTTACTCTCCTAGCAGTCAAACTGGAACAGCATACAATAAATCCTTCCCCAATAATGAGACGACACTTCACTTTGAGGGTTAAGCAGGAACTGTCTGGACTGGCACATACAGCCTCTTTTATTCCCAATCCACAAACTTAGTACTGCCCACAGGGTTTTACAGAACAACCAATAACACGTACAATACACTCAGACACTACCACACAAAATCCTCCCCTCTGCCTGTGATACAATTACCTTACACAATGGGTAATCTAATTATCACAGACAGAGAAATACAGTTTCATAAAACACATCACAAGGACCCCAAAACATGCAATAACCCCATAAAGTATATCCTTGGAACTGGGGGATCTGGGTGAACCACATATCCAAAATTCACCCAGATCCGTTCAGTACTTTGGAAAATACAGTTTAATGCAGATTCTGCAGAACATATACAGGCTAAATAAAAAACAATCACTGTATAATGTGTCTCCTGCTGTATAGTCCAAAACCACCGCACGATGTCTCTGTGCAACAAATACTGGCGAGATGGCACCGTGTTGAAAAGTCCACACAGTGTCTGTGAGTTAAAATGGCCACCATCCATTGTTCTCACCATGTGCTTCTGATACAGGAAATGGTGGCTACCCAGTAACTCCACAGTATGTCCCCAGATGGTTCTTAAAGGGCCAGCAGCAGCACAACACAAATCCATTATGCCCAAATCATGTCTTTAAAGGGCAATACATCCCAGGGGCCATAGTCACATGGCAGGAGGCTGGCAACCAGGCTTCTCCAGTGCGTAGTGGCGAGGTTGGTTCTGCCACACTGCTATGTTTATGAAAAAATGGGTTAACCCTAGCTGGACCAGGCACCCAGACCACTTCATTAAGCTGAAGTGGTCTGGGTGCCTAGAGTGCTCCTTTAAGTTTTAAGTATTGAGAAACATAACAGGAGGAAAAAACTCCATGATATCAGAACTTACCGTAAAATTAACTTATCCATATTCCATCCCTTGTGGTTAAGTTCAAGGAATGACAAACATAGTATGAAGAAAAAACTCCATGACATCAGGACTTACCATGAAATCAACTTACCCATATTCCATCCTTCCTCGGGATGGGAGGGAGGGATAATACTTCCCTCCGTGTCGTTAATAAAATCATGACTTTACGTCATGGTAATAGTAAAATCTGTGAATTTTATAAAGACATGGAGGCTCCTATTATGCTGGTTTAAAGCTGGGAGATTACCGTTCCCGCAAAGTGTTGAATGGGTTTAAAGTAGAAGTTACGAAAGGTAGATTCTGAGGACCAATCGGCCTCTTTCAAAATGTCTTCAAGGCGACAACCAATCGAGGAAGCCTTGGAGGCCATCGCTCCTCGTACCGAATTAGGTGAGAATGTAGGCATTTGACCGGACATAAGGACGGCCTGTCAGGGAATGATGGGTATGAGATCTTCTTTGATGACGTCTTCGTTCGAGATATATTGAACGTGACCCCTTCCGGGGTGTAGGAATGTGCGGTAATGTCCAGGGCTCTGACATCGGAAACCCTCTTGCAGGATATGAGGCAAAGGAGCATAACCAGCTTTGCTGACAGCTGTTTCAGGGATAGAACTGCATTATCTGGCCATGATTCGAAGAAACTGAGGATGATGGAAACGTCCCATAGTACCGAATATCGTGGTAGTGGGGGACGTGCAAATTTGATGCCATGTAGGAGTCTACATATCAGCGGGTGACGTCCTATCGGGACCCCATCTACACCTCGGTGTGTAGCCAAAATGGCCGATCAGTATAGGTTCATTGTACGATAGGCTTTGCCGTCCTCAAATAATGCCGTTAGGAATTGGAGGATCAAAGTCAGAGGAGCCGATATGGGATCCAAACCTTGTTCCAGGCACCAATCACACCATCTGTTCCATGAAGACTTATAAGCCTGTCTCATGCCGGGGTGCCCATGCGGCCTCTAGAAGGTGGAGATTTGACTCCGAACCTCCCTCGATTGCCCAAGGTCCCCTGAAATCAGCCACACTGTGAGATGTAGTTGGCCTAGATGTACCAGAGGGTGAGGGGAACAGTCCGGGTCTTGAAGCAGGTACTCGAAGTATGGGAGGATGAGGGGTATGTCTATCGCCATCTCCAGGAGAGAGGGAAACCATGGTTGGGACAGCCATAGCGGCGCCACCATCGTCAGAATTCCCATCTGGCGTCATAATTGAAGTAGGCAATGGGGAATCAATGCAAACGGTGGAAAGGCATAGTTCCTTGTGGACGACCAGTCTTGGGTGAACGCATCTGTTGCCAGAGCTGATGGGTCCGGTCTCCAACTGAAAAATCTGGGAAGTTGTGTTTTCAAACGGGAGGTGAAAAGATCTTTATCCATGGGGCCCCATAAGGATTGAATGTCTAGGAAGACTCTGGAGTCCAGTTGCCAATCGCTGGGGTCCCTGAGGTGCCGTGAGTACCAATCTGCTGTGGTGTTGCAGAGACCCGGGATATATTCTGCTGTAACCGAAATGCCTTGTCAGGCAGAACTGCCAAAAATCCCGTGCCATGTTCGCCAGGACCTTCGATTTCGTGCCTCCTAGATGATTGATATATCAGACTGCTGATATATTGTCCATCTTCAGAAGGATGGAGCATTGAGCTCGATCTAGTGAGAAACTGTGGATTGCAAAGGATCCAGCCAGAAGTTCCAGGCAGTTGATGTGGAGGGATGATTCCATGTCGGACCATCTGCCACCTGTTGATACATTTCCACAGAGAGCACCCCAACCGTGCAAACTCGCATCGGATTCTATTATGAGATATAGTGTGGCGCCGAAAATGGCGCGGCCGTTCCAGGCTTCCATATGGAAGAGCCACCAATTCAGTTAGTCTTTCGCTTCTGAGTTCAGAGAGATCAAATCTGAGTAGGAGACCCCGTTTCTCAAATGGGAGGGCCTGGGAAGATGGCTTGAATGGAGGCCACGAGAAGACCAGGGGAGTCGCCAGCGTACTTCTGATTTCCTTCTTTATACTGTTCAGTTTTGTCGTTGGCAGATGTAGGATCTGAAGTGTAGAATCTATGATGAGACCCAAAAACCTCTGTGTGGGAACCAAAATGGATTTCTCCCCGTTTCTCAAATGGGAGGGCCTGGGAAGATGGCTTGAATGGAGGCCACGAGAAGACCAGGGGAGTCGCCAGCGTACTTCTGATTTCCTTCTTTATACTGTTCAGTTTTGTCGTTGGCAGATGTAGGATCTGAAGTGTAGAATCTATGATGAGACCCAAAAACCTCTGTGTGGGAACCAAAATGGATTTCTCCCAGTTGATGAGGAAGCCCAGTTTCTGTAGTAGCATCTGAGTCCAGCTCAGGTGAGACTTGGTGAGTGGGGTAGACTGACCCATGATAAGGATGTCATCTAAGTAGATTATGAGACGTACTACTTGACTTCGTGGTAGGGTGACCACGAGCTTCGTAAGTTTGGTGAAGCACCACGGGGCTGAAGACAGTCCGAATGGGAGGCAGGTGAACCGCCATTTCCTTCCCTGCCATATGAATTGCAGGAAGTCTTGGTGTTGCAGGGCAATCGGTACTGTAAGATACACATCCTGTAGATCTAACTTCACAATCCAATCTGATGGTTGTAGGAGATCTTAGACAGTGTATCCTCTCCATTTTGAAATGGTTGTAGGATACGTAAGCATTGAGTTGTTTCAAGTTGATCACTGGGCAGATACCACAGCCTTTCTTGGCAACTAGGAATAGGTTGCTTACATAGCCTATTGTGGTCATAGGGATTTCTGAGATGGCCTGTTTCCTTTCTAAGTCTCGGACCTCCTTGGTGACAAGGGACGCGTCTCGTTGAGAAAAACGGATTTCCTGTGGTGAGGAATGTTGTACTGGCGTAGCCAGGAAATCTGACGTACCCTTTAACAGTGTTCAGTACCCAAACATCTGATGACATGTGAGACCATACATGGAAAAAAATTATGGAGTCTTCCCCCCACTGTCCATAGGGAAGAATGAGAATTGATAGGATTTACCATAAGGTCGTCGTCCTGAGTGAGCACTCCGTGGTCCCCGAGCAACCCATGGTCGCCCACGTTGTGGGAAGAAGGCTGGGGTGTTGCGCTGCTCCATTAAACTAGCTCGTCCTGTATAGGAGCCTCGGTTCTGTCTAAATGAACTCCTGTTAATACGGCCGGACAGACGGCTCCTGGCTCTTCCGGCCCCACCAAAAACCTTAGGGTGGAATACTTTCGCATGTTTGATTGCGCTTTATCAAGAGCAGTAAACGTGTGAACGAAGGAGCCGAGCTCTTTGACAAAATTGTCTCCGAAGAGGAGACCCTTGGCCTGGGTACCCGGCTCGTTCAGAGCCATATTCACCAGTTTGGGCTCTATTTTCAATAAAATTGCTTTGCGACGTTCTGTGGCCATCGCAGTCTTGGCATTGCCAATTAAACAAATAATATGTTGGATCCACCCACTTATGGCGGCCCGATTTGAATCCTGGTCGTCTTCGACCATCTCAAATATCTAAGTTGCCGGGCCCAAGATGTCTAATACCTTATCCTGGCAGTTGCGCAGGGAAAAGTCCAAGCCTTTATTAGGCTTCAATCCTGTCTTACTCAGGAATTGGATCATTTTTGGGTTCACTGCAGGTGTTCTGCAGGCATCATCTGGCACCATGGGCCGAGGGCATTCAGCCCGAAATTTGTTTTGTGTCTCCTTATCTAAAGGCTTACGTACCTTTGACGCTACATATCTTGCTACATGGTCCGAGGGAGACCATTTTGCCGACCGTGGGTGGCAAAGCTCATCGGGATCAAATAGGGGTTACCCTTGGGGGTCCAAAATTTTATCAATGTCCCCTGGAGCTTTTGTTCTCCACATCATATATTTCAGATTGAGGTGTATTGCGGTTCCTGGAGGGAACGTAATCCTCGGCCAGGTTATCCGACTCAGGATCTGATAGATCTTCCATAGAATTCTCCTCCTCAATATCGCTGAGATCAGACTCAGAATCCAATAGGGCTTTTGCCCTTTTCCATAACCTAGCCGATTTTGCCCGGCTAGTGGCTCTTTTGCGCGGTGGCAGACTAGTCGCGCCATCTGTGACAGGTGTATCGCGGTCTGAGATACCGAGGAGTGTCTAACCTTAGCTATGGCCTTACGGGGTTGTGGCCGGCAAAGCTTGGGTAGCAGTCGGCTGGGCCGATTTTCTGCGCCTACATCAAAGCATGTGTAAGTGTCTGCGATAGGGAGTCAGATATCAATCCCATGGCCGATGTAAGGGCTTTAGTCATGGCTTGTGACATAGTCATGTCAATCATAGTCTGCATGTCAGCAGAGGTATCAAATTTAATATGGGAGCCCACTATTTCATCAGACACATCTGAACGTGTCTTGTAGCCCCCTTGACTGGGGATCTGAGACCCAGAGGGGGTGGGAACATCCTTGTTGGCAGGCATACTGCATTGGAGAAGCCTGGTTGCTCACCTGTTGCCTTTGGACTATGGCCCCATGTTAAAAGCCTTGTTTTCCCCTGCAGAAAAGGCTTATTTAACTGGATGCCTGTTCATTTGGTAGTTTAAACCATATGAACAGCATTACCCCAGATAGCCATCCCGTGGAGTCTATTCGTATGGAGAACAGACTTTGTGAACACTTTAACTCCACGGCGATTGGACTGTGTGCATAGGATCTGAGCGCTATTTGATACTTTTGTGCGCTCAGATCTAAGCTATCTGGGGATATGTAGAATGTATGTTTTGTGCAACAGTTGTAACTTTATACATTTTTATGTCTTTTACTGCCATGTGGTTAATGGAGTTTTGCCTCTGTCCTGGGAGATAATTGGATTACTTCCCAATTATCTCCAGGACAGAGGGAGGGAAATTAGGATGCATTGTGTGGATGTTTTACCTCTGTGTGTCTGTCATTGGTTCACATCTGTCCTTTGTCACAGTCTCCCATTTGGTCCCCTAGGGGAGTGTCCACCAGGTGGGAGACCTGCATAAATACTGGGCAGGTAGCCCTCATTAAACAAGACCACTGCTTGACCCCCAACACGGAGCTTTGTCTCGTCTTTGGGGAGATTTACTGTATGCTGTTAGAGACTGATTGCCGGTTGTGTAAGCCGCTTGGGTGCTTTTCCTGTTCGTCTGCTAGCAGCTATTCGTGAGGTTCCAGTTCGGGAGTTTGGAGTGCTACTTTGTATGCAGTTCGGGAATTTGAAGCATTCCCTCGTATGCAGTTCGGGAGTTTGGAGCATTCCCTTGTATTCAGTTCGGGAGTTTGGTGTTCTGCAGTAGCTGTGCCTGTATCTCTGGAAGGGGAAGATCTTCTAAACAGCGGTTTAACCCTTTTATGCTGAGGGTGCCGATACAAATAGAATAGGTACTCACTGAAAAGCAATATAA
Organism: Pelobates cultripes; assembly: GCA_933207985.1. NCBI lineage: Eukaryota > Metazoa > Chordata > Amphibia > Anura > Pelobatidae > Pelobates > Pelobates cultripes. The sequence continues at coordinate 108,708,612 of OW240917.1, read as the reverse complement.
GGTAACAATAGGAGGAGCACAGAGAGCCGTCCAACCGTTATGAACACTCAACCCCAACTCCTAGATCCGGCTGTTGGGGGCAGTGTTACACACAAAGCGCGGGAAAACCAATAAATGGCTGCCACAAACGGCGAAGAAAGTCCCGAAAGGGAAAGGGGATTACTATAACCAGGGCCGTCTTTAAGGAGGGGCAAACGGGGCAGCTGCCCTGGGCCCAGTTACTCATGGGGGGCCCAAAGCAGCTGCCCCGTGGGCCCCGTCGCCTGCAATAAAAAATTATTTTTTAAAAATATTTCCCTACCTAATGGGCCCGCGGTGCTAACACTAAGGGGGCCCACTGGGTGGCCCATACCTTTAGGGCCACCCAGTGAGCATGTTCCAGCAGGGGTCCGGTCGGCGCTGTGGCCCTTTAACAGCGCGACCGGGTCCTTGCTTAACGGCTGCATGGGAGGAAGTGACGTCTGCGAATCACTTCCTCCCACCTCAAAGACATCGGGCCGCCCGGGCGGCTGCTCAGCCAGCATCCAGTGAGGAGGGGGAACAAGAAGAGCCAGACCCCCAACTCCCAACTACTCCAGCCAGCACACTGGACCCCAGGGAAGGAAGCCTCTTTCAAAGGTAGGAAACTGAAGAGTGTCTGTCAGTATGTATGTCTTTGTGTGTCAGTATGTATGTCTTTGTGTGTCAGTATGTATGTATGTGTGTGTGTGTCAGTATGTATGTATGTGTGTGTGTGTGTCAGTATGTATGTATGTCTGTGTGTGTGTCAGTATGTATGTATGTATGTCTGTGTGTGTGTCAGTATGTATGTATGTCTTTGTGTGTGTCAGTATGTATGTATGTCTTTGTGTGTGTCAGTATGTATGTATGTCTGTGTCAGTATGTATGTCTTTGTGTGTGTCAGTATGTATGTATGTCTATGTCAGTATGTATGTCTGTGTCAGTATGTATGTCTTTGTGTGTGTCAGTATGTATGTCTGTGTGAGTGTCAGTATGTATGTATGTGTGTGTCAGTATGTATGTATGTGTGTGTCAGTATGTATGTGTCACTCAGTATATGTCTGTGTGTCAGTTTGTATGTCTATGTGTGTGTCAGTATGTATGCCTGTGTGTATGTCAGTATGTCTGTGTATGTGTCAGTATGTATGTATGTCTGTCACAGTGTCTGTGTGTGTCAGTGTGTATCTGTATGTTGTCAGTATGTATGTATCTGTGTGTCTGTATGTTGTCATTGTGTGTGTCTGTGTATCTGTATGTTGTCAGTGTATCTGTGTGTGTGTGCGTGTGTGCATCTGTGTGTCTGCATATGTGCCAGGTTGTGTGTCTGTATGTGTGTGTGTCAGTGTGTAAATGTGTCTGTATAGCTGCATCTGTATGATTGTGCATATCTGTGTATCTGCAAATGTTTCTGTGTGTATGTGTATCACAGTGTGTGTGTGTTTGTGACAGTGCATGTGTATTTGTGCATACATCTCAGCATTCAACACTACACGCAAATACACACCTGCATTCAAACTTCAACACTACATATAAACACACCTCTTTTTTAAACAACAAAATTATATATAAACACACCAGTGTATTCATAAACCAACACTACACATAAATGCATACTTGCATTTAAATGCCATCTCCACATACAAACACACCCCTACATTCACACAAACATACTCCATACAATAACAGGCTTACACTCAAACACACAAATACTGCTCAGTGCTAAATATAACCCTGCATGCATGGGAAAATGGTAGCGCCCCAGCTGTCAAAGCATTGTTGGAGTTGCATGACAGATGGGGATCTACCTTTTGCCCCCTCTTGCCCAAAATAATTCATGCACCAGAGCCCTCTCTACTTTACGTCCGCCTCTGCGTTGGGGTGGGGGGCATGATTGCATGCCAGGGAGGGGACGACCGGGTTCAGGGGGCCCAAGCAAATGTTTGCCCAGGGTCCAATCCATATTAAAGACGGCCCTGACTATAACCGTGCTGGAAAGTGTGTTTGCGTAAAAACAGCTGAACTTATCAGGTCGCGTGTTCAAGGCGTTCGTGAGAAAATCTTGCGAATGTTGTAAGGAAAAGTATGCGAACCAGTTCATTGAATGCAGAGTTTGTGCTGAATTCAGTGAATGGCAGTCAGACGTGATATGAGGAGGGGAATGGTGCGAAAGCGCCGTGAGGTAATAGAAGTTCCAGCAGACGTCCCCGAGACCTATGCTGTTAAAAGCACAGGGGTCAAGGTTGGAACCAAGGGGGTTCAGAATGGGGTTACAGACAAACAGTAAACTGCTCAAGAGTAATTAAAACTGCACATGACAGGAAAGGAGTCAAAGAGAAGAAATTGAATAATACAGCTGATAACTTGGACACTAATAGCATTAAGCAATAAAGGTACAATAATAAATACAGTAATAAATACAACCGTTACAATAAATTGCAATAAGTGATAATATATAGCCCCACAGTAAAGGAACCGTGGACCTGATGTTACTTAACTGAGGGAGCAGCAAAGAAAAAGAAATAAGATTGGTTGACAGAGCCTATTATGCTGGAGAGAGGAACCCGATTGGCTGTTCCCGTTGCTACGGAGATACTAGACATGTGCAATTAGTTTCGGGACAAACATCAATTCGGACAAATTTCGGGCAATTCAGACATTCGGGTACTTCCGAATAGCCGAAGTACTGAGGTCTCGAAGTTCCGAAATTACAGAATTTCCGAAGTGCCGAAGCACAGTATTGCCTAAGAACTAATATACTTACCCAGTGGAAGAAGAAGAATGTTACACTGTATACAATTTTAAATAAAAGTATACAAAGATAGCCAGGATTCAGCTGTAAGCATTTGCAACACTTACAACAATCAAGTAACATTCATATAAAATGTAAGTTACTTGGCCAGTCAGTGTAATGACAGGAATGAATAAGTAGATAACTCCCTAATTCCCACGGTACTAGGGAGCTGTCTACTAAAAGGCTGAAAGACCTGAATTGGTCTTTCAGCCTAATTTACTAATACTAAGTAAAGATTACTTAGTATTAGTAAATTATGTCCCTACTCGCTATACTGCGAGTAGGGGCATGTCTATTAAACAACAAAAAGTCCCCCCTCCTAACCTGAAGGGGGGACCTATTGCCCCCCCCGGACCCCACCCATGAACGGCGGGTGGGGGCCCTAAAGTAAAATAAGGGGGGGGACCTATTGTCCTCCCCCCGGCCCCCACCCATGAGCGGCTGGGGGGCCGTAAAGTAATGGGGCGACCTAATGTCCTCCCCCCTGGTCCCCACCCCTTAGCGGTGGGTGTGGCCCCTAAATACTAATTGGGGGGACCTAATGTCCTCCCCCCTGGCCTCCCACCCCTGAGCGGTGGTTGGGGCCTTAAATTAGAATGACTTACCTGTCAGTCTCTTCACCTAATGTCCTCCCCCTGGCTCCCACCCCTGAGTGGTGGGTGGGGGTCCTAAATACTAATTGGGGGGACCTACTGTCCTCCCCCCCTGGCCCCCACCCCTGAGCGGTGGGTGGGGGCCCTAAATAAAATAATAACCCCCCCTCCTCCGGGTGACTAGGGGTCCCCAAACCCCTAGTCACCCCCCTCCCCCATTTATCTAAGTACCGGGGGGGGGGGGGAAACTTACCATTTGATGTTTTTCTTTCTTCTAAAATCTTTTCAGCCCCAAAAAAGGCCAAATAAAAAGCCATAATAACCGACGCACACAAATAATCGATTTTCACCCGGCGAGGGCTCCGCGAAGACTGAGCTCTGCAGGGCGGGGGAAGGCTTATAAAGCCTTGCCCCGCCCTGCAATTAGGCTCAAAGCCATCCAATCAGAGTGCTCTGACAGGTGAATGAAGAGACTAACGGGTAAGTCTCTACATTTACCTGTCACAGCACTCTGGTTGGTTTGAAATCCACCAATCAGAGTGCTCTGTGTCATTTTAAACAGCGTGGGAAAGTTATTTTTTTTCTACATTATTTTGTTGAAATTATTTAAAGGCATTGACTCCTACATTAGGAGGTGGTAATGACTTGAGTACCCTCTCTTATCAGTATTAGTAGAATGTAATTAAACCTAATAAATCTATATTGATCTGCATTATCTAATTCTATTAGGTATCCTATGAGTTAACAAGGGAGAAAATGTGGAATGGTTACTGCCATCCTATAGAAGTGGAGAACTAACGGATAAGAGAGATGGTCATAAGTATTAATTAGCCAATTATGGAGGGGGAAAAGGTCCCTAATTTGCACTGATGCACTGATGGTGGTCCAGTGGGCATAAATGAGTCAGATAACCGACATATTGGTGGTAGACAAGTTAGAAAGACAAATTCCCAGAAAAAAGCTAACTCAAGAGAAGAGGTTTGACTCTGTGTTCTTCATTTTTTCAAATTAAAATAAAGACTGGAGTTAAAGGGACACTGTAGCACCATAACCATTTTATCTCATTAATTTGTTTTTAAAGAGCTGCTGGGGACACTTATTTGAATGTAGTGTCAGGGTACTCCAGACATAACTTCAATGAGATGAAACGGTGACTGTGCCCACAGTGTCCCTTTAATGTAGCATGCCTGAACACGAACTGCAAGAACTTAAAGTAACTATAGTTTCTGGTCTTGGTCTTCCAGTTACATGAATTCAGATGTAATTTTATTCTTTGTTCAGTGTCCTAATTAATATATGTGTATATAGAAGGTCCAGGCACTCAGAGAACCATAAAGTTCAGCAAAAGTTAAAGACCACAGGTAGTGGAAAAGACTTTGTCACTTTAGCTTGATGTTACTATTAAAGTCTGCACTTTATAAGATTCTCTGAGTGTTTGGAACTTCTATCTAAATATACAGTGGGATTTTTGGGGGGTTACTTGCCATCCCACAGATCAGGTGCAACTATTTTCCCATCTGCAAATCTGAAAAACTGTGAGTGCAGTTTCTTTGTGGATTTTATAGAACTATTTTATTATATATGTGCAGGGCTGTCTTTAATATGGATTGGACCCTGGGCAAACATTTGCTTGGGCCCCCTGAACCCGGTCGTCCCCTCCCTGGCATGCAATCATGCCCCCCACCCCAACGCAGAGGCGGACGTAAAGTAGAGAGGGCTCTGGTGCATGAATTATTTTGGGCAAGAGGGGGCAAAAGGTAGATCCCCATCTGTCATGCAACTCCAACAATGCTTTGACAGCTGGGGCGCTACCATTTTCCCATGCATGCAGGGTTATATTTAGCACTGAGCAGTATTTGTGTGTTTGAGTGTAAGCCTGTTATTGTATGGAGTATGTTTGTGTGAATGTAGGGGTGTGTTTGTATGTGGAGATGGCATTTAAATGCAAGTATGCATTTATGTGTAGTGTTGGTTTATGAATACACTGGTGTGTTTATATATAATTTTGTTGTTTAAAAAAGAGGTGTGTTTATATGTAGTGTTGAAGTTTGAATGCAGGTGTGTATTTGCGTGTAGTGTTGAATGCTGAGATGTATGCACAAATACACATGCACTGTCACAAACACACACACTGTGATACACATACACACACAGAAACATTTGCAGATACACAGATATGCACAATCATACAGATGCAGCTATACAGACACATTTACACACACTGACACACACACATACAGACACACAACCTGGCACATATGCAGACAAACAGATGCACACACACATGCAGATACACTGACAACATACAGATACACAGACACACACAATGACAACACACAGATACATACATACTGACAACATACACACACACACAGGCACTGTGACAGACATACTGACACTGTGACAGACATACATACTGACACATACACAGACATACTGACTGGCACACCGACATACATACAGGCATACATACTGACACACACATAGACATACAAACTGACACACAGACATATACTGAGTGACACATACATACTGACACACACACACAGACATACATACATACTGACACACACACAGACAGACATACATACATACTGACACTCACACAGACAGACATACATACTGACACTCACACAGACAGACATACATACTGACACACACAAAGACATACTGACACTCACAAAGACATACTGACACACACAAAGACATACTGACACACACAAAGATATACGGACACACACAAAGACATACATACGGACACTCACACAGACAGACATACATACATACTGACACACACAGACATACATACATACTGACTCACACAGACATACATAGTGACACACACATACATACATACTGACACTCACACAGACATACATACTGACACTCACACAGACATACTGACACACAAAGACATACATACTAACACACACACACAGACAGACACTCTTCAGTTTCCTACCTTTGAAAGAGGCTTCCTTCCCTGGGGTCCAGTGTGCTGGCTGGGGTAGTTGGGAGTTGGGGGTCTGGCTCTTCTTGTTCCCCCTCCTCACTGGATGCTGGCTGAGCAGCCGCCCGGGCGGCTCGATGTCTTTGAGGTGGGAGGAAGTGATTCGCAGACGTCACTTCCTCCCATGCAGCCGTTAAGCAAGGACCCGGTCGCGCTGTTAAAGGGCCACAGCGCCGACCGGACCCCTGCTGGAACATGCTCACTGGGTGGCCCTAAAGGTGTGGGCCACCCAGTGGGCCCCCTTAGTGTTAGCACCGCGGGCCCATTAGGTAGGGAAATATTTAAAAAAAAAAAATTTTTATTGCAGGCGACGGGGCCCACGGGGCAGCTGCTTTGGGCCCCCCATGAGTAACTGGGCCCAGGGCAGCTGCCCCGTTTGCCCCTCCTTAAAGACGGCCCTGACACTATCTGATGGAGAAAGTATCTTTACTGAGTGAATGCCAGACATATTTACAGACATATTTACACAAACTGTTTGCTACAATTAAAAGGGCAGTTTACCACATATAAGTATTTATCAGTTCGTGTATAGCTAGTCTATCAGTATGTTACTAATCTCCTAGACTGGTCCACAGCAAACATTTTAGGTTATTTTGAGTGAATTCAGACAAAAATATAATTTTTTCATCACATCAACTAATAGCAATGAATTAACATATGACCAAAGTGTATTTCAGATGAAGCAAAATTTATATTTGTTTAAAATTTCCATTTGAACATGTGGAATGCTAAGATCGCCAGGAATTTTTTTTTTTTTTTTTTTATAGTTTAGAAAGTACATTAGCTCTAATTTGGTACACATATGGGGGATTGCCAAACTTTAAGGGTATTCAATTGAGGAGGAGCTTTGTTTATTTGATAGCTCACTATTTTGGTATCCTTAATTATGGCAATGCCACATAATGATTCCAAATTAGGGAGCTTAATACTAAGCAGCTGAAAGATCAAATATAAGAAATGTTTTTTCTAAATGTTGATTGTTTAGTAGATAACTCTCTAAATAAAATGAATACCTTTATGTGGGATTACCATATTTTAGGGTACCAAATTAGGGAGCTGTTTAGTAAATATAGCCCTCTTATTTGCTATCCTTAAACATGTCAATCCCACATAAGGATACCACGTTAGAGAACTATCCAGTAGGCATCTGAAAGAAAAGCCTTTTACTTCATTTTGGTCTTTCAGTTATAGCCTTATGTGCGTTTGTCATATTTAAGGATACCAAATTAAGTAACTATAGACTAAACACAACAGCTTCCTAATTTGGTAGTGATACTCGTAAACATGGATTGCTAAACCCATTATAGGAGTATAATTTTTTTACACAAAAAAACGAATGAACAAAAAAACAATTTTCATTTTGAGTGATATGTTCATTAGTTAATTCATTCACTCTGCCATTTCCACCTGGAATTCAAACAAATGGACAAACAAGCCGATTTTTGTCTGAACTGCGATTCTACAGAAAACCAATGTCCAAGTCTATAGCCTATATTAATAATTAATATTACATCATATATTCTTTAACACTGTTCATTATATTAAATAGCACATTGTTATATTTTGGAAACCTTTATCAATATTTTTATATGTGCTTTGGTGTTATTTGGGTCAATAGTAATAAACTATACTATGCGTCTGCAGGAGGGATAGTGCATCAGCTGATCACTCTAGTCAATCAGCGGCACTCATGCCTGACGTCAATCTGCACTTCCTGACGCTCCATTTTAGAAGCCGAATACCACTGAGTACCTGGAGATCTGAAGATGGAGGAAGCCTTTGGGGTTAAACCATTTGAGAGTGGTTTAACCCCTTAAAGGAAAGAGCGCCCAGGGGGCTCATGGCATCATAGCATTTTCAATTAGATGAAGTTGTTATGGTGACCAGAATATTCCTTTAATTTGCTTAAAGGAACACTATAGTATCAGGAATACAAACATGTTGTGAAAACGCTATTTACGTGTCCTGTCCATCCCCATCCCTCCCCCCTCCCCCCATTGTTTTAAAGGTGTGTTTTTTTTACTCACCTTATTTCAACTGTCACATCAATCTTTCCGTGGTTAGCCCTGCTTTGCCTTCTTGCCTAAAGGGTGTCCCGTTTTTTCATTTCCAAAATCGGGTCATCCTGACTTTGTGATAATGACTATGCCCCTCCCCTTCATGACACTGTCGAAAAGGGGCCAAGCATGGATGTCATTACAATTATGCTCTCCCTCCCTGGAAAAAATCCTGCAGACACTGTTCATGCCTACCCAAGGTATAACTGACTGGATGAGTCACACCAGGTTGAAGATGAATGGAGAAACAATCAGTAAGGAAAATGTCCATGAAAAAAAATAAATGTAGTCACCATGTACATCTACAGCAAGCATGTCAAACTCAAAGGCTAGGATGGGCCGAATAAACAAGGTTTAAGTTTATGTGGGCTGCAAAAAAAAAAAAACTTAAATAAAATAAGGTAGGTTTGCTTTGAAAAGTACAGTATAAAAAAACTCAGCATCCCCCTCTACTAAACTCCAGTCCCCCCCTCCCCCGGTATACTAAATGCCAGTCCCCTCCCTCTATACTAAATCCCAGTCCTCCGCCCTCTATACTAAATCCCAGTCCTCCCCTCTCTATACTAAATCCCAGTCCTCCCTCCCTCTATACTAAATCCCAGTCCTCCCCCCTCTACTAAATCCCAGCATCCCCCTCTACTAAACCCTGGCCCTTATTTAAAATAAACAAAAAAAAACTATATTAGTCAACAAGCAGACTCCACTCACATTGCCGCTGCCAGTATGCGACTCAGGAGTCCAGCCTCTGGTATACCCCCAATGTCATCGTCCGCACCCTGTGGCAAAGCAGATCCTACTGCTACTCCTTGAAACCCTGTAAAGGTGGAGCACGTTGACATCACGTCCGGATGTGACATGGCGTTGAGTGCCTCCAGGTCCTCTACTGTCCAGTTGCGGCCATCGAAACACTTTCCAACACACACTCACTGACAGACACACTCACTGACAGACACACACACTGACAGACACGCACTCACTCTCTGACAGACACACACTCACTGACAGACACTCACTGACTGACACTCACTGACTGACACACACTGACTGACACACATTCACTCTCTGACAGACACAAACTCACTCATTCACTGACTGACAGACACACACACATTTACACATTCTTGCACACAATCACATCATTTTATTTATTGTTCCCTACCTTTGGGAGCTGGTGTGGTGCCTCTCCCTGGGGTCTCCCTTCCTGCTCCTCACTGCTCACTCAAGCGCACAGTTTTGTAATGCCGGTGCCCGAATTACGTCATATTCCAGCACCCGGCATCACTACAAAAGCTGCACGAGGGAGCATTGATGAGTAGGAAGACTGAGCTCCCTCGCTGCCGCCACCTTTCTCCCTCCCTGGCTGGGTACATTTTAGCACCGTAAGCACCTGCAATGTGGAAAGAGCAGGTGACTACTCTGCCTTAGTAAGCATGGCAAACTTGCGGCTCGCAAATATATTAATCGTGGGCCGCGAGTGTGACATGCTTGATCTACAGGATATAGTGATAGGAGGCAACTGACTTCTGTACAGGAACTGATTAGACTGGTCTCAGCATTGTGGACCAGAGATTAACCTGCTACAGCATTTGTCCCTTCTCCCTATATGCAAGGTTTTTTGAAGCAACCTCCAGGAATTCTTCTGCAAGTTCCTTTCTTTTTCCAGAACCTTCAAGCAATCACTTGGGGAAGTGTTGAATAGCTCTTTTGCATCTCTCCACACCACAGACAAGTAAAGGGAATACCAATGTATATTTTAGTGAATTAAACATCTGTTCAGGGCTGGCCTTAGCGCCCCCCCAGATCATCCCCCTTTATCAAAGTATAGTGTGTGTGTGTGTGTGTGTATGTATAGGGGCCAAGTGTTTGTATAGGGGTTTTAATAACTTGACCCCTTAAGGACAGAGTCAATTGTACACATTCTGATCAAAACAAAATGTAAACAAAACCTGGAATTTGTGCTATATGTCTGTTCAACTGCAATTCACCTCTTTCATATTAAGTGCACCCACGCTTATTATATATAATTTTGTTCAGGAGAAAGATGGCTTTAATTTCCCATCAACTATTCATATATATATATATAACATTTAATATGAATACATTTGAAAAAGTGAGAAATGTTTTAATTTATTTTAGTTTTGCATGGCATTTTAACTGTCATAATACTGTTAGCTTTTACTGCAATACACATATTATTACTCATTGATGTCTCGTGAGTACAACAGTACCCCCTATGAACAGGTTTTATGGTGTTTTGGAAAGTTACAGCATCAAATATAGCACATTCCATTTTTCCATTTATACACATTGAAATTTGGCAGATTAGTAATGTTGCCTTTGAGACCGCATGGTAGCCCAGAAATGAGAATTACTCCCATGAAGGCATACCATTTTCAAAAGTAGAGAACCCATGGTATTCAACAGAAATACATGTTTTAGTAGCCACTTAGTCACAAACACTGACCAAAGTTAGTATTCATATATGTTTTTGTGTGAAAAATGCAGACAGTAGACACACTTAGTCAGGGTGTCTACTTTTGCAAATGGTATGCCATCATGGGGGTAATTGTCATTCTTGGGCTACCATACGGTCTCAAAAGCAACATTACCAATCTGGCAAATCTTTATGTGAAAAAAACTGAAATGCAAGCTATATATTTGACTCTCTAACGTTCCAAAACACCTGTACATGGGGGATACTGTAATATTCGGGGGAGACTTCACTGAACATAAATATTAGTTTTTTAAAACAGTAAAACGTATTACAGCAATAATATCATCCGTGAAAATGCTGCTTGCGTGTGAAAAATATAAAAAAACCTTTACTTTAACTGACAATATCTTCTTTGCAATACAATTTACCATTTTGAAACACCAATATTTGTGTTCAGTGAGGTCTCCCGAGTAAAACAGTACCTCCCATGTCACGAAGAGCCTAAGTCCTGAATTTCGGATGTGCCGAACCAAAGTCCCGAAGTGCTGAATTGCCGAAGTCCCGAATTGCTGAAGTCCCAAATTTTGGAAGTGCCGAACCGAAGTGCTGAAGTCCTGAATTGCCAAAGTCTTGAATTTCGGAAGTCCCAAACCGAAGTGCGAAATTGCCAAAGTCCCAAATTTTGGAAGTTCCGAACCAAATTTTTTTGCCCATGCACATCCCTAGTCCTCCACAAGCCATACAGTCATCATTTAGCTTACATTTGATGACCTAGTGCATCCCATGTGTCATAGTGCATAATGGTGGTGTAGCTTCCATTACACTCCTGCCCTCAAATATTGCCCGTCCTTTGATTTAAATGCAATCTAAATGTGACAATGCTTATTCAGATAAAGACCTTGCCCCCTTCTCGGTCACACTCTGTTATTTATGAGTATGATTATAAAAAACTATCAAATACCCTCAGTTCAAAGAGAGGTCAGTAAAATAAATGACTTTTATATCTTGTTTGTGTTTTTCAAGCCAGCTGCTTGGATAATCAATTTATCATTAGTCCTAGATGGTTGGCAGCCTATCACTATCTCATTCTGGATGTTGTTTGCTCTCAAAGTGTTGCAATCACTAATGAAGGGTATTAACTAAATGGCTACATGTTCCTGTGCTATTCTTCGAAAGTAGGAAATAAGATATATAGTAAAACTCACATGCTGGTTATTTAAACAACGTTCCCTCCCACAGTTGAGTTAAGACTTTGTATTTACTTATATTGCTACATTAAATTTAATTGGATACTTATCCTTGTTAGATATGATCACTTAGACATAATGCATTCGGGGAATGATTAAATTATTGATGAATAACATTTTATGATGTGCTGGGCTAGAAAGCTAAACTTTAAAAGATATACAAGACAAAAACTTTTCATTTATTTACTTGAGAAATACAGAGAATATTTGGTATCCTGTAAATATATATATATATATTTTTTTATACAATAGATTTATATAAGATTATTTATGAGGAAATAAGAATGTAATTAATCAAATATACCTATAATTGAAGAGTGTATTCATTAGGAAACCAGCATTAAATTGTTCTCTAGAAGATGATTATATTAATTTGTTTTAAGAATACTAGAAACAACACAGGAAATTATTTCCTATCCAACATTGCCAGTGAGCTATTATCAATGTAATCATCAAATTCAACACCAATATTATCAATATATTTTCTCTGTAAAAGGGCCCTATACTCCCACGAGACAGCTCAAAATCCAAGCCATTCCCTCCAACTGCTCATTCAGCCTTAGCATCTCAACTCTAAGGTAGTTGACAAGAAAATCTAATTCATGCTACCTTGTCCTGCACATCTTCAGTTGACAAACTTCTGCACAAACCCAGGAAACTTGACCTTACCTAACCATTTGGTACTGCCAAAGGTGACTTTTTCACATTTCCCTTAATGTCATAATTGCGCAACAATTCACCGACCCAGAAGTTTGATACATCATACTGATTGTTACAATCACAGGAAAAAGGTCAATTTTTGTAAATAATTATGCCCTAAATAATTCAAATGCTTTATTCTATACTAAACTGTTGGAGATTTAGTTTTTTCTCTTTGCAAATTATAGTGTTTTAGGAGGCAATTTTAACAAAGTCCTTGACACAGCAGTGGACAAATCCTAAACATGCCCAATGTGCCTGACTGACCATTCACAACGTCTTCATTTGCTATCTTTGCACTTCTACCTGACAGACATTTGGAGATTCCTAAACAACAACGTCAGACAATACACACATATCTCAGTACCCACAACTCGGCAGTAGGACTAAACTACTTTCTTCCACTCTACACTCTGTAGTCAGATCAATTGACATACACAACTTCATTATCTCTGATAATGCCTTTATAACCCTTTCTCTATCACTAAGATCCCCCAAGACTTGGTCAGTCATTGGCAACTTCTTGAATATTTACTTATGAATGGCTCCTTCAGGGTGATGTTTATGTTGATGATAATCTATAATCTTTAAGTGCTCCCATGGTGTTCTAGTAGACCTCCAATGCGGTTATGCAAAACCACATCATCTCCTTTGTATCACATCTTTTAAGCTTAGCAAATTAAATATGATTCTTTTCACTGTGCTCTTTTGACAGCCTCTCATAACTATACAACTACAAAGGGCATTATGGATACCCTTTTCTTGGATTCAAAGCACAATTAGATTACACAAAAATATTTCTATAAATTGGGTAACAAATCTGGAAACGTTCTAATGCAATTAGTTAAAAGGCCCTACAATTATTGAACCTTTCCCAATGGCCTACCATGACCATTAACTATCTATTTCGAGACTACTTTTGGACGCTTAACTCAGATGATCTTGATGATGACATTCAGAGTGTGAACCTTCTGTGTAAAGCAGAGTTGACAAGGTTCACCTTCATCACGGTCACATATTCATTCTCACCTTGTAGTATCTGCGGTAGTAATTTCCTTCAATAACTGTGTTGGTGGACGCCGGCCGCTGCAGATCCACGCCGTTTTATAGCCCCACTTCCGTCCATGGTAAAATGCATGTGACGTCACACAAAAGACCCACACGCATGTGCTGGGGTCAAACGCCAATCGGAGCTGTAGGAGGCTTATTTTAAAACATTTTTACTTTTTCTCATTGCCTGTCGTGGTTTTCCTTAGATGGTTATCCGAGAGTGCGTTCCTGATCATGTGTTTCTCGTAATTGACTTTGGCTTCGTTTTGACTTCCCTGACTTCTGGTATCCTTGATTATTGGTTTTCCCTTATCGCTGTGTCTCATTCTGTGTCCCTGACCTCGGCTAGTATATTTACTTTTTTTAGGATGGTTAAGTCCGGCCATTCTAAGGTCCTGCTAGACGTTACCCTTAGTCCTAGGTGTGACACAATTCTGCGTGCTGGATCAACTGTAATCTTGACAATCACTACCCCTAGCTGACATAACAAAGGCTAGAACCATTCTGATCCTTAAACCAGACAAGCCCCCTGATTAAATGGATACATATAGGCAAATCATTTTAATGGACTAGGACATAAATATATTAATTTTTAATATATTTTTTTTTTATATATATATATATAATATAAAAATAATTTTAAATAGATTACAACTAATTTTACCATCTCTACTGCACTCTCAACAACTGGGCTTTATTCCAGCAATCAATACAAGGGATAAGAATGACCATAGGGGTTATAGTTTCTGCAATAAGTTCTCCTGAGAACCCTCCCTATCTCTTTCTCAGCCTGGATGCACACAAAGCCTTTGATCTGGTTGCCTGACCACACCTTTTCTGTGTCCTGAAAAAAAAAAAACTTTTTTGGCTTAGACTTAAATTTAATTGAACTTATACAAGTCTCCATATACTAAAATCTCTACCAATAGTTTGAACTGGATGAAGGTGTGTATGCCTTGGGGTGCACCAGGGTTTGTTCTCTGTTTCTGCTTCTTTTAAATCTATCTATAGACCCACTTGACTGCTCCACAACCTGCCATCCTTCCCAGGCATCCCTATTGGTAACCTAATACTCAAAATCACATTGTTTGTGGTTACTATTCTATTTAAGACTGCCTACCCAGACACAACCATTTCTCCTCTTACGGACACTTCAAATCAATGGTTGAGTTGTGGGTTTTGAACTTAACTTTTCAAAAGCTTCCACTCTAACTCTAGGCTCTAACATAAAAAGGACCACTCATTTTTTTTCTGACATACTTTGACCTTTACTAGGCTACATAAACTCATTTAGAGAAGATGCACAACAAAATCTTTCATTATGCCTATTATTCACCAAAACACACAGAGAAAAGATATATATAGATATATATATATAGTTTCGACGGTAAGGCGGCTTACCGGCGAAACGCGCGTCAGGGTTTTTCCTCGATCCCTCCTAATACTATTATATTCTGCACTTGCAGTGACTATATATATCTTTTCTCAATAAGCCTACATCTTGGTTAATAGTTATTCAGATATTGGGTACATTGGGAGGTGATTTAATGGTTTAGCCGCTTGCACTATTTGTGGCTTTTACGCTCGGAGCAGATTGACAGCTAGCTTCACTATCTACTATATCCTTTAGAGAGGTGCCTTTACAGGCACAGTCATTTATTACTAATAATTCTTGTTCTCTCTCTCTCTTTCAATTGCTTGCAGTTAGTTTCCTTGTCTGTCAGGTGCCCTCGAAGGCACAGATATACTTCTATCCTCTAACTACATCTACCTTTGGGGTCTACATAGAACAGATTATTTTTAGAGGGTAGCATTTTGTATATCATCATATGACATATATTAATTCGTAACCGCAGCCGTGCAGCTAAACTAGACAGCTCTGTCTATACTGTCATACTATCAGAGCGTACGATTTCTGTTTACAACTACAGCTCACAGTAGCAGACGTTCCTTGTTTTGCAGAGCGTGATTAAGAATACTCCGGACACAGTGAAAGTATTCCTTATAAATCATTGCAGCAGACGCTCTCACTGCTACTTGCAAAGTCTGTTTTTTGTAACGAAACATTTTAGATACATTGCAATAGTATCTTTATCTTATAGCAGACACCTTTTTTTTCTATATTCACAAAGTTTAACTAACTATACTTTAAATACATTCAATCACAGTAGCAGACGCTTTCTCGCTTGGTTATAAAGTCTGATCAACTATAAAATATTTTAGATACATTGCAATAGCATTATCATAGCGATACATTGCAATAGCATTATCATAGCAGACAGTTTCTACCGATCCACTTCTAACTGTCATTTATATCCTTGACGTTTAGATACTGTCTTTTTGGTTTTAAATCTTATATTTTTCCATATGATCTTTTTTGGTCTTGATTGGCATATCTAGACTGATTATAAACTTTATATGTGAAATGATCACTCTATACTACGTTCACCATTAAAAGTTAAATTTTAAACTATATATCTTTCTGGTAGTGTTTTCCTCTCTTTTTCTCAATTAGAGATTGATAAAGATTATATAGGGCCCTAGGCAGGTTACCATTTTGGGCCCCCCACTCCATTCTTTACATAATGATAGTGTATGGGGCCAAGCAAATTCATGTTTTCAGGGCCCCTTTCTAACCCTTGGGCCCTAGGCAGCGGCCTAAGGTCACCTTATGGTTAATCCTTCTTTGGTTGGCCTAGTCATATCTTTACCACTGTTTTTGGTCTACATCAACTGAACACAACACATGTGGAACACTAAATAAACTATTTGGGCACACAATTGGTATCTGCATAAAGTCTTGGAGGAAAGGCCACCTAACACATAACTAAAAATAAATTTTACATAAAGCCTCATAAGAGTGGATTCGGGGGGGTGGGGGGATTCTTTTAATTATGTTGTTTAAATGGGGTTAGGTCAGTACTTTCTTATTCCAAACTTCATGATCAGAAACATTTTGTAACTTTCATGCTGTCTTAAATGCCTCAATTAAAATTGTTCATATAAAAACGGCCCTAAATCCACTAAATACTGATATAGTAGCTATGATGTTAATAGGGTGCAGGTGTCATCCCCCAGTTCTTTGATCAGGTTTAAGTGATTTAAACAAAACTAAAGCACTGTTGGGCACCCGCAGTCTGAACCTTGCTCACTGGAATTACTAATGTGGAAATTCTACTTCCTCACTGGTAATATCAATTGCATCCATGTTTGGTAGAGCATGTCAGCACCCCAAAATATTTCTATATGCATGACTAGAATGAACACCACAAACATCTTCCATAATTTGATGATGCATAAAAGCAACATTTACTAACAATTCCTCTTTAATCAAGTATACAAACTAAAGGACAAATAAGCACTGAAACTAAAATACTAACAATAGCAAAATTAATAAAATAACAATTATACATGTACACAATAACTAAAAAGTCAATTTAAACACACACGCACACTCATTGCAGTTTCCCTATGGAGCATAATCAGCTAATTTCAAAACTATGACTTAATAGCGTGAGCAATTAACTATAAAAACATAATAAACAGCATTTTTATTTTTTTGAGTGTCCGGGCATGATGACTAAAGGGGCACGCGCACGTTCTGTGGGCGAGCCCGGCTTTCAATGGTGCCTTCTCCGTCATCTCGGAGCAGCTCCATGCAAACTTCTAAATTTGATTCCCTATCCCAGTCTTGAACAGATGAATTCTCCGTAACCTTAAAGAACTCCATTCAAAATCCCACAAACCCACAAAGTCCTCCGCAGTCCTGCTAATTATCTCCTCCTGAGTAAGCCCTGCACATGGCAAGAGGCACGACAGAGGACACAGAAGACGCGTTCTCCACATGGCAGTGAAGCACGGTGGCGGACACAAGGAGAAGCGTTTAACAAATAATATTGTGATATAAAAAAGAAAAAGGAAGAGAGAAAAAAGAAAGAAAGAAGTTAAGAAAGAAAGAAGGAAAGAAAGATAAAGAAAGGGGAAAGAAACTAAGAAGGAAGGGAAGAGGAGAAGAAGAGGAAAACTAGAAAAAAGGAAAAGAGAGAAAAAGAAAGGGAAACGGAAAAAAGCAAAGAAGAAAAGGGGTAAAAGAGAGGGTAAGAAGGAAAGAAGAGAAGGGAAAAAAGAAAAGAAGCAAAAAGGGAAACATAAAAGGAAAAAAGGAATAAAAAAGAAAAAAGGGGGAAAGGAAGGAAAAGAAGAAAAAAGGGAAGAAAAATACGAAACAAAAAGAGGGAATCACAATGGCTCCTAAAAAAGAAAAAAACCTTATCCCTGACAAAAACAAATCTTTTAACCTATTCTGTTCTCCTAAAACTCATGAAACATCTAAAATAATTCAAAGAAAATCACTAGAACCTAACAAAGATCAATTAGGCTACTCTAATGAAACATCACATGATGAAGAGCATACGCCCAATCCCCCTCTTTCTCATGATTTCTTACTACTAATGATGGCAATCTATATACAAAAATAAAAAATTATTTAGTTTCGAACACAATAGAACTAAAAAATGAAGTATCTACTATAACTCAGAAACTATCACAACAAGCGGATCTTCTAACAAAATTTCAAAGTGATTTTATGGAAATTAAAACTGAGAATCTAAAATTCAATTTCTGGAACTGAAGATATCAGACTTGGAAGACAGATCACGGAATTTTTTTTTATTTATTTTTTTAAAAGAGGGATTCCTGAAAGTTTCACAAATCAACAACTTGAAACATATTTAATAGATCTTTTTTTCTACAATAACAGATTTATCCTTGTATGGGGCACATACCTTAGAAAGATATCACAGGTTAAGGAAGCCGAAAGAAATATCAGCTCCAAGAGATACAATAGTGAGATTTGCAAATTATAATTTGAAAGATGCACTCATGAAACAAATCAGGAAAAATCCACTTAAACATGAAAAATATAAAGATATACATTTTTTTTCTCAGATATCTCAGCAGCTACTTTAGAAGCAAGAAGGCGGTTCAATGATTTAACATCGATTTTAAGACAAAAGAAGATAAGTTATCAATGGGGATTCCCAACTAGATTAATAATAAAACACGAAGAAAGACTACACAATTTTTTGGATCCTGTACAAGCAAAGGAACAACTGATAAAATTGAATCTCTTTACAGAAACAAATAAATATAAAAGAAACAAATTAAAACCAGTGTGGCTTAGTAGAGAAGTAAAACAAGAGATTACAACTAAGAAAAGGGCATTTAAAGAATTTAAATCGGACAAATCAGATGCATCTTATAAAAGATATAAGGATGCAAATAATGCATGCAAAAAGGCAATTAGACTTGCTAAACTTCAAAATGAAATAATGATAGCTGAAGAGAGCAAAACCAACCCCAAAGCATTTTTTAAGTACATAAATTCTAAAAAAAAACAAAATGAAAGTGTAGGTACACTAAAAACTGAAACGGGGGTGTTAATTAATGAAGACCAGGAAAAGGCAGGAATTTTAAATAACTATTTCTCCTCCGTATATATTAAGGAAGAACCCATGGCAATAGATGTGCAAATGATTGCTACTAAAAACTTGCAGAATAATTCTAATTGGTTAACTCAAGACAAGGTGCTGCAGCAACTAAAGAAAGTTAATATAAACAAAGCTCCAGGGCCTGACGGTATCCATCCACGTGTACTTAAGGAACTAAGTGTAGAAATAAGTGAACCTCTGTTTTTAATCTTTCAAGATTCTTTTCTTTCAGGAAGTGTTCTGGAGGATTGGAGGAAGGCAGATGTGGTTCCTATATTCAAAAAGGGTTCAAAATCCTTGCCTGGAAATTATAGACCTGTGAGCTTAACTTCTGTGGCTGGTAAAATATTTGAAAGGTTATTAAGGGATAATATTCAAGAATTCCTTGAGAAGAACATGGTTATCAGCAAAAATCAGCATGGTTTTATGAAGCACAGGTCATGTCAAACTAACTTGATTGCGTTCTACGAAGAAGTAAGTAGAAGTATAGATCAGGGTGTTGCCGTGGATGTGATCTATTTGGATTTTGCCAAGGCATTTGATACAGTTCCACACAATAGATTAGTGTTCAAACTCAAGGAAATCGGTCTAGATGAAAATGCTTGTTCTTGGGTAGAACATTGGCTTAAAAACAGAGTACAAAGAGTTGTCATTAATGGTAAATTTTCAAGCTGGACAGAGGTGGCAAGTGGTGTCCCTCAGGGGTCTGTTCTGGGACCCCTTCTATTTAACATGTTTATAAATGATCTTGAAGACATTGAAAGTCATGTTTCAGTGTTTGCAGATGACACAAAACTTTGTAAAACAATACAATGTGAGCAAGATATTACTTTGCTGCAGAGGGATTTAGATAGACTGGGGGACTGGGCACTCAAATGGCAGATGAAATTTAATGTTGAAAAATGCAAAGTTATGCACTTCGGCGTAAAGAATACACAAGCAACGTATACCCTTAATGGAAGCGAATTAGGGATAACAACACATGAAAAGGACTTGGGAATTGTTATAGACAACAAACTATGCAACAATGTGCAATGTCAATCAGCAGTGGCCAAGGCCAGTAAGGTATTGTCATGCATGAAAAAGGGCATTCATTCTCGGGACAGAATATCATTTTGCCTCTTTATAAATCACTGGTAAGACCCCATATTGAATATGCTGTGCAATTTTGGGCACCTGTTCTAAAGAAGGATATTATGGCACTAGAAAAAGTGCAGAGGCGGGCTACAAAATTAATAAAAGGAATGGAACATATCGGCTATGAAGAAAGGTTAACAAATTTAAACCTATTTAGTTTAGAAAAACGTCGCCTGAGAGGGGATATGATAACATTATACAAATATATTCGGGGCCAATACAAACCATTGTGTGGAAATCTATTCACAAACCGGACTTTACATAGGACACGAGGCCATGCGTTTAGACTGGAAGAAAGAAGATTTCGTCTAAGGCAAAGGAAAGGTTTTTTTACTGTAAGAACAATCAGGATGTGGAATTCTCTGCCTGAAGAAGTGGTTTTATCAGAGTCCATACAGATTTTCAAACGGCTACTAGATGCATACTTGCAAGAACAGAATATTCAAGGATATAATCTTTCAATGTAGGGTAATAACTGCTTGATCCAAGGATAAATCTGACTGCCATTCTGGGGTCAAGAATGATTTTTTTTCCTAGCTTGTTGCAAAATTGTGCTTCAAACTGGGTTTTTTTGCCTTCTTTTGGATCAACAGCAAAAAACAAATGTGAGGTAGGCTGAACTTGATGGACGCAAGTCTCTTTTCAGCTATGTAACTATGTAACTATGAATGGACTTTTTTCCCCCTTTCCCTTCATAGTCCTAATATAAAAATCTGATGTGAAGTGAAGGAGAAGACAATGCCAGAATGACTGAGGGAAGGGAATGAGGTGATAGAGAATGAGAAAGAAGTGAAGGGGAAAGATATTACTGCAAATTCCATCTAAAAATGATACAGTCAAATTATACTCATATGAAGTATAGATAAGGGTGTATGTAATTCAATATACAGACTTCCTCCTTTGTCTCTACCCCTCTCCCTAATGAAATCTAATCAAAATCTTGTTTATTCTATTCAAATTTTTGTATTATATTAATAATATTATTTAAATGTATATTCAAACTAATGGATAAAATAATACACATCACACTTAAAGACAAGATTATCTAAAGAATTCAAAAGATCCCATTGTTTTGTATGTATACAACAGTGATTCATTCAAATTATATCACTATTAGATATGTAAGAGGTGCACTCAAATATGTAAAAGTAAATACAGAAGTAAATGAATATTGAAGGGATAAAAAAATATTTTGGTATTATGGAGAGATTTGAATAAGAAGATTGAAAAAGGAGAAAAGAAAAATTGATTGATTTATATTATAAAAGGAAAGAAAAGAGAATACATAAATCTTCATCTAATGTAAATAAGCATTACACAGTAAAGAAGATAAAAATGCTTTTGCACCTCCAAGAATGAGACTACAGTATACCTTTTTTTCAAAGGTACACCGTTCATACTCAAGAATAGATCTATTTGTTACTAAACCACAAACGTTACATAAATGTTCTTCCTCAAGGATCGGATGAATAACATGGTCTGATCACACACCCATATTTTTCAAAATTGAGAATAGTAGAGAATATTCTCCTCAAACAACATGGAGACTGAATGAATCATTAAGCTCTCCTGGACAGGACATACATAGGTTGAAAAAGAAAGCTGAGAAGTTTGTTGAAATTATTGATAATGGAGAGACTTACATTTTTTCTATTTTACCCAAGGATTATTTATAAAACGGGGATCTTATGTAAAAAAGAAACATGTAGAATCCTTATCAAATCTTTATAAATCATTAACTAAACTAGACAAAATAAACAAAGAAAATCCAAATTTAAATACAGTGGTACCTCAGTTTAAAAACGCCTTGGTTAACATAATATTTGGTTTACAAATGAAAATCCATTGAAAATAATGCCTCAATTTACAAAAAACATTCACAATACAAAGCAAGTTTCCCCAGGATGCATTGCGCCCAGGTTTATAGTGCCGCCCCGTGCATGCGGCGTAGAGTGTGGAGGTGTTGGAACGGCTTTTGCCATTCTGGAAATTTTTTGCAGCAGTTTTGGGACTTTTTTTTTTTTTACTTTTTTGGTGCATTTCTCAAGCTGTGGAAAGGTAGGGAGCTAAACCTCGTTGTTTGCATGCCTTTTACTGTGTGTTCTGCATTGTGAGTTGGTGTCCATGGCAGCTCATTTAGACTTTTTTTTCTGACCTCCTCAAACGGATTAATTGGTTTTCAATGCATTCCTTTCGGAAACAGAGTCTCGGTTTACAAATTTTTTGCAATACAAAACGTCCCAGAGAACACATTAAATTTGTAATCCGAGGTACCACTGTACTTTGGAAAACATAATACATATTCAAAATTTTATTAAAGAAAATATAGATAGAAATATAATGTTCCTCAAACAAAA
This sequence comes from Pelobates cultripes, assembly GCA_933207985.1. Lineage (NCBI taxonomy): Eukaryota > Metazoa > Chordata > Amphibia > Anura > Pelobatidae > Pelobates > Pelobates cultripes. The sequence continues at coordinate 108,685,748 of OW240917.1, read as the reverse complement.
TTATTTGAATAATAACAAGATTGACAAACTTCTCTCCAATAAATTAACATTTCAGGAGGCATAGACATCAACAAGATCCCCTCAACAAAGAAGACAGAAGGCCTGTAAGATACTTCGTTTTCAAACAAATTGCAACTTGTCCAAATATTGGGCAATTAGCAGGTTCGTAACTTTGAATCGCTATGTGGAGTTCTGTAATTGACGCCAAAATAAAAGACGACTGATGGGGATAAAGATGACTAATGTTTAGAGGACAGCCAGTAAATGTTGATATTATTCACACATCAAGTGAGAAGTGACCAATAGCGGTTACAAAAGGAGTAGTGGAAACAAAACTTATTGTTAGAACATTTCCTTGTGATCACTATATCTGGAGGGAGCTGTCGTTATTTGCCATGAACTTTATTTAGTTCTGTCAGTGCCTCAAAACCCATCTCTTTAGGGAAGTTTATGGCCTCCCAGAGTAACCTCTACCTCACATACCTGTCCCTTGCTCTCTCCTAAAGGGCAGCGCTCTATTCTCTCCTCCAGCTCTGCTTCACTCCACCTTGTTTGATTGCTACCTCCTGTCCTGTTGTGTTTTACGCCCCACCTTCTATAGATTGTAAGCTCGTTTGAGCAGTGCCCTCTTCAACCTGTTGTTCCTGTAAGTTTTTGTAATTGTCTCATTTATTGTTAAATCTCCCCCTTTGATAATATTGTAAAGTGCTATGGAATATGCTGGCGCTATATAAATACCAGTAATAACAATAATAATAATAATAATAATATTGAATAGATTTTTTTATTATTGTTCCTCCTTTTCCCCTTTATTGGTTACTTCTTGTCACTTAATCTGTGAACCAAATAGTAAGAACATATACCTATTAGTGTACTTCAAAATATATACTTAATATTTATATCCATTTTATATTTTGTAGTACATTGATTGGCCCATTTTCTTTTGTTTTGTATGAATCATTTTTCCTGAAACGATTGCACGGTCAACATTCTGATTGAACCAAAAGGCACGTGACACATAGTTATGAAAAAAAACAAAAACTTTCCTTTTGGATATTTTACTAAAGAAAAACAAAGCATTTCAGACAAATCTGTAAATCTACAGATAGCACAGATAAATACAGAAAGACTTTATTAAATTTTAAAAGTTTCCACCCACTGACCAGTATCAAAGCCATTTCAAAAAGTCAGAAGTAGAAAGGATAATTTCAGAACCTACTGAAATGCCTTCACATTTGAATGATATAGTAAATATTTTAATACTTATCTCTCTAACATTTTACAACAAGAATTACAAAACATTGATCAATTCTAAGATCCTTAGATACATGGATTTTACCAATATGTCCATGTATAAAAGTTGATCGAATTGATTTTTGTACTACTATGACTTCATAGTGTCTTAAAATTCTGGGTGTCGCAAAAAAAGGCAATTATTTGTGCTTCAACTGTAACTCATGTAATACAATGGCCCATGGTGAGTTTTTCCATCACCCTCACACTGGTAGAAATTATAATATGAATGATTGTGTAACTTGCGATTCTTCCTTTGTAGTGTATGTGCTGAAATGCCCGTGTGGCCTCCTGGGCATGGATGAAACAACAAAGAAAATCAAAATACTTTTTTTTCTAACACAAATCAACAACTCATGCTAACTTGGTCCAGCACATTTTATCACAGTAAACACAATATTTCACAATTGAAATGTCAGATATTAGAGCAGGGATAGGGAATTGAGGTTAATTAGATACACTGGAACCCTGAGGTCTGAATATAGCTGATTATGTCACATGTATGAGTTCATCAATGAGGTCCATTTTTTTCTAATTATACATGATACTGAGAGCCTATATCTAGCAATTTCCACACCTCAGTCCTCATTACAATTACTATTATTTATATAGCACTAACATATACCTCGGTGATTTAAAAATGCTTTTTATACTTTGCACCTTTAAATGAGTTACCATATAATTGTGATTCACAGGCATATCTGTCTGTTTTAATATTACTGTATTTTATTTAAGTTATATTGCACTGTGTATTGTTTTTTAATTTCAATCAATATAACTGCTGTGAGAGGCATTATAGATTTTGATAAAATTGTCATGTATTGTTCCAATCACTATGGAGCAGTGTTTGTGAGAAGAACATAATTTTCTTCTCACTTTTCTTTTCTCTTTAACAATATTACTCCCTATATATAATTTCATTATTATAGATTTTTTTTTTTATTCTGTATAATGCAAGTGTATTAATTATTTGGTCTTATTATATCACTTAATTTTACACTGATCAGCCACAACATTAAAACAACTGACAGGTGAAATGAATAACCGACTATTACAATGGCACTTGGCAAGGGTAGGAATATATCAGGCAGCAAGTATACAGAGAGTTCTTGAATCTCATGTGTTGGAAACAGGAAATATAGGCAATCAAAAAGACTGAGTGATTTTGATTAGGGTCAAGTAGTGATGGCTAGATGACCGGGTCAGAGCATCTCCAAAAAGGCAAATCGTGTGGACCATTCCCAGTATGGAGTGGTTAGTACCTACCAAAAGCAGTTCAAGTAAGGACAACTGGCATACTGGAAACAAAGCTTATTAATACACATGGAGAGCTAAGACTAGCCTACCTGATCGATTCCCACAGAAGAACTTCTACTGGCCAAAATTGGCGTTAAAATGAGTTTTTTGCATTTTTCACACACAAACAAATATTAAAGCTAACTTTGGCTAGTGTTTGTGACCAAGTGGCTACTAAAAAAAGACTGGACATACCCCATTTGCAATACCTTGGGTTCTCTACTATTGCAAATGGTATGCCATCATGGGGGTAATTCTCATTTCTGGGCTAGCATACTGTCACGGGTGGCGGTACAGAAACCGGAACCCCTGAGTGCCTGAAGTGGAGTTGGGAGTCTCAGCATGGTAATGGACTATCAGGGCCTGGTGCAGGGTAACCACACGCCCTCTGGTGTTGAGCACCAGCATTTGTGCGGCCACATACCAGAACCCTGATGCAGCTACAGCGGATCCCAGGAACTTGAAGCTAGGAAGTAAGCAGACCTCCCAGAAACTGGATAGGGGGGCTCTACAGCAGACATGTATCCAGTACAGAAACAAGGCAAGGCTAGGATAGTCACCAAACATGAAAACAAGACAGAACTAATAGAACCCAGAACCAGAGCAGGACAGAAAGCAGAACATGTACACAAGACATGAGGAAAACAAGAACAGGGCATGAACTGGGATTACAAAATAAAACAAGACAAGATATAATAGGCAAAACAAGAGGAGACATAACTAAGCACTATATATGATAAGTATGGGGATTTAGTTACATTATATGATCATATATTGCATAAGCCTGCCACAACGCCAATGTACCCCATATTCGGCAGGTCCTACATTGCCTAATGTTCGCTAAAAGAACCATACTAAACCGCAATAGTACTAAACCACAATAGCAAGAAAGGGCAGAGACTTGAAACACTGCTGCAGGTCCAGACTGAAACAAAAGGAAAATGGAAAACAAACTGGTGTGGCAACATAAAACAAACATATAAATGAATCCAGGAGACTGGGAATTCCAGGGACGGAATAATGGAATGAACCCAGAAAACCCAGCATAAGGAAAACCAGACATGGAATAGAAATAAAAAACCAAGAAAAACTAAACAAGAATTGTAAAAAGAGTACTGGATACCAGAAGCCATCACCAGACTGATCTGCAGAACAAGGCATGATGTGACACATACGGTCTCAAAGGCAACATAACCAATCTGGCAAATTTCAATGTGAAAAAAATGAAAACAGTTACATGCTATATGTGACCCTGTAACTTTCCAAAACCCTATAAAACCTGTAGATAAGGGGTACTGTTTTACACGTGAGACATAGCTGAATACAAATATGTGTGTTTTATTGCACTAAAAGCAAACAGTATTATGACATTTACAGTTAAAATGTCATGTAGAACTAAAAAAAATCTTATTTTCTCCAATTTTTTTATATTTTATTCATATTAAATTGTTTCATAGTGCCCTGACGCGCGCGTTTCGCTAAACCTAGCTCGTCAGAGAGGAAACGATGGCTGCTTAGCACCGGGTTCAAATACGTAAAAGAATCACTCGATTGGTCAGATCTAAGCAGTTCCTAATTGGTTACGTGAACATGACGTAACGAAATTACTTATGGAGAAGGAGTGAACCCTTATATGGATTTGTTAACCCTTTGTAACCTGGTTAGGATTCACATGGTTACAATATAGTACAAACCAGATGGCTGTAGGGAGCCATCTGGTTTGTACCATATTGTAACCATGTGAATCCTAACCAGGTTACAAAGGGTTAACAAATCCATATAAGGGTTCACTCCTTCTCCATAAGTAATTTCGTTACGTCATGTTCACGTAACCAATTAGGAACTGCTTAGATCTGACCAATCGAGTGATTTTTTTTACGTATTTAAACCCGGTGCTAAGCACCCATCGTTTCCTCTCTGACGAGCTAGGTTTAGCAAAACGCGCGCGTCAGGGGATTGCGGTGTGCTACACTTCTGGATCTCTAGTGTAGTGCACAGACTGGCGACCGCGCTACTTTATTTTAATCTTTATGTCTTTTCCTATTCTGTTTTATATTCACTCGCTACTTCTTTCTAGTGATTAGATATTAAGGGGGTTGGAGATAGGTGCCCTCGAAGGCACAGGATTTAATACAGGGGCTGTTAGATCTCTCTTTCTGACAACAGCTTTCAGTGTATACTGTGTGCTACTTCCAATAGACACTTTGTAGCACTTTCTATCGTGATTTTACCTGTATCCTTTTCTTTCTCCCCCCCTTCTTTCAGTGTATCTATTTACTTATTTTAGTGTCTGTCTCACTGTCAGTTTTGTCCTTTAGTTTTTACATTCAGCTATTGTAGGCAGACGCAGACATTTTGGAGGATTAGTTAATGAGAGGTATCTAAGACTATTCTTTAGATATACCGATATTCCTTCCCTATCCAGCACTTCTCTCATCGGTGGGTCAATTCAATTATATTTCTTTTGCTGACATTTATCGTTCTACTGTAGATCCTTTTCATTTATTAATTTATTGGATGTGCAGCAGATGCTTAGTGGATCTGTATAGTCCACGAGCACATTACTGCTATTTGTATAGAATTAATACTTACCATAGATGCGAGCTGTGACAGACCATATAATCGATCACCAAGTTACTGGATCTGTGTTTTGCCTCGTTATACTGTAGATCCTTTTCATTTATCAATTTATTAAGTGGAAGTGCAGCAGGTGCTTAGTGGATCTGTATAGTCCACGAGCACATTACCGATATTTGTATAGAATTGATACCTACCATAGATGCGAGCTGTGACAGACCATATAACCGATCACCAAGTTACTGGATCGGTGTTCTGCCTCTTAGATTTGGAATATTACCTACCATCTATTACTGACAGAAGCAGTTTCACATATTGGGCTGCATTTATCAGCTATATTGATACTGATACTTTGTTTTTACTATACCTAGACGACCTGTATTATTATTATTACAGATCTATCTAGTACCTATTTTTAGATCCTAGGTTTTGGTGTTCACACGTTAGCACGGATTTGGGTTTTTTGTTACTTTTTATGTTCAATAAAACTTTATTATTTTTGTTCATTTTATTTTGGGTGGTATACCTTGCTCAAATAGGTTGTCCGTTGGCTACCTAGATATCTCATTGATGCACATATTTCGCATCATGTATTAGATACACCATCTCTTGCCTTTTCATTACTTTGCTTATGCAGCCCTGACCACACCTCCACTGGCTGTGACAGCCTCCTTACACATTTCCTGTAAAGAAAGATCTTATTCTTAAACTTCCTTTATTGTGAAGCGACTTTAACTTAGAATTCCTTAACTATATAATGCCAGTGCTAACATGGATATTGCTTTCCATATCCCACAAAGAGAACCATAAATAAAACGAAAAAAGAATAACATGGATTTAATAACTGCAGAAATATAGATAATAAATGTCAAAGAGAATCAAAATATGTGACACCGTTCTTATAAATTAGCATTCAGATCATGCAATAATGGCATCAACATCATATAAATTTATATGGCCAACGGCAAGTGATGACTTTAAAAGGAAGTTCACTCTCTTTATCACTAGGTATACTGTGCATGAGGTCAAAAATACTTGCTGTCTTTTTTAGTAAGATAAGATTAAAATTGGATAAAAGCATAGTTCGTAAGTGATAGTTTGACAGTTCCAGCGTTTTGGCTACAATGCCTATGGAATAGTGAAAAACTACAAAAATGAAAGCAGACACAGATAAATCAAACCTATTCTTCTCTGTGTCTTTTAATATGTCAATCACAACCATGACTTGAATTTGTTAACTATAGATATAACATAAAGGCTTCTGCACACTGCACTTTAATACCTTAGGCAAAAATAATGGAGGCAATAAGAATATCAGAATAATAAAACTTACAAAAAAAGTTCATATTTCTGTGTATCTGCAAATGTGGCACATGCATGATACAGTGCACAGCGTGCAACTGAGGGAAAGTACACCTGAGAATTAATATACATAGACAGTCTACTAAGATTAACGAGGAAAACAAATATTGCATTTTTTTTTTCTTCATCCAGGCTGGCCACTCCATCCAAAAGCTAAAAATCTAAATATTTACGAAAAAAACTCGGAAACATAAACATCTGAGATGAAAATTTTCACATATTTTATTATAATTTTATTAAAAAACGCATGGTTAATGGCAGATTTTGCATACTGAAGACCCCTATTACGGTGAGGCGCACAGTCGGTGGGCTTCCTGCACGGGATAGTTTACCATCGACATTGTTCAAGACATTAATCGGATGTTTCGTATCTCACATCTCCCTTTTATCATGTAATGTGTGGAGAAACATATCTTGTGCATACACTAAATTAGGGATACGGGTGTGTTTTATATGCTTGTAAATATACATTATTTTATTCAATAAACTAGAAAGTTTAATGTGTGAACTATTTGCCTGCTGACAACATTTAGTGGATTTGCCCCCAAACACCGCATGGTGGGTGGGGGCATATGGGAAATGTTAAAACTCTTTTTTAATAATATGGGGTCATATTGAATCCTATAAGCCTTGTATTAGGATTATTTTATTTATTTATTTAATTTTAACTTTTTACTCTGGCAGATGACTTGGAAGTACTGGTCATCTGCTACACAATTTAATTCTTATGTTGTTAAAGAGTTTATTGTCAGTTGGGTGCTAGCACTGCTGGTGACCAAACGGTGTCCATCAGTGTAATTTTTTAGATGTATTTTTGCTTTTATGGTTAAGGGTTTATTGCACGTACTGATATTATCTACTAATAAATATTATCTATTAGTGCGACCTTTTAATGTTTTTTGCTTTAATTTATATTTTTCATCAAGAACCTTGTATTCTTTTGATCTTTACTCAGGCAGTGAAAAGGTTATTCTAATTAGTATCATCATCTACACACATGCAGGGCAAACACATTGCACACATTTTTATTTTTTTTTGGCAAAACTTAGTTCACGGTAAAGAAAGTAATTTAGGGAAGCAATTCAGACCAACCAAAACCACAGGAAAAATAGTGTCTATGGCTATTCTAGCATGCAAAACCAGCTACAATATTACCGGGCCTAATGGCTGCACAGTATCAAGCATTTTCTGCAATGTCAGTTCTGAGTTGCCAAACTCAGATTATTATATATCTGGATTTTAAAAGAATTAGGAAGTTAGAGAACTCTAAGATTGCATTTATTTGGGGTTATTCTGCTAACACTGCAGTTGGGAATAGCAGACAATGTCGACATGATAGGCAACTGTTTATTGGTAACCCTGTTTCCCACTAGTCTTAATTGCATAATGGCAATCTTCTATCTCTGACTCAAAGTTGTTTTACGTGCCACTGACTTGTTAGATAGATGCAGCAGTACCTTAAACCTAGTCTCACCAAGTACCTTAAACCTCGTCTCACCAAATACCTTAAACCTGGTCTCACAATCGGATCAATGACAAAATGGCAATTTCCTATGTCACACTCAAACTTGTTTCAAGTATCTAGCTAGATAAAGCAGCAAGCTCAACCTAGTTTTGCAATAGAATCAATTAATCAGCAAGGCGATAGTAATATTTTTTCTTTTTAAAGGAACACTATAGTGCCAGGCAAACAAACTCATTTTCCTGGCACTATAGGGTTATTAGGTAACCCCCCCCCCCCTCTCAGGGCCTCACTCCCGCCGGGCTGAAGGGGTTAAAACTCCTTCAGCCACTTAACTTAATCCAGTGCCGAGCACTGATGACCTCTCCTCCCCCTGCCGACATCAGCTCCGAATGCGCATGTGCGCGCATTCAACTATGGACGTCTAGCGTGTCTTCAATGCAATTTTCATATTGAGGATTGTGGAAGCGGCCTCTAGTGGCTGTCAGGGAGACAGCCACTAAAGGCTGGATTAACCCTCAATGTAAACATGTGTTTACAGCTGCAGGGTTAAAACTAGGGGGACCTGGCACCCAGACCACTTTATTGAGCTGAAGTGGTCTGGGTGCCTATAGTGGTCCTTTAACTGAACACCACACTCACCACAAAAATTATAGTTGTTATAAATAAAGAAATAACAACTGTATGTTGCTAACTTATGTGGTTATTTACTAAAGGGAGGATTCAACATGAATTTAAAATGTAAGGCTAAAATAGCTGAACTGACTGGTTAAATGTTTCATTTTCATTTATTTTGACCTTAAATTTGAAGTTTACTTTGAATTCATCTTGAATTCTCATTTTTGTGAATAAACCTGTATGACTCACACTAGGATCAATGCTAAAATGGCAATCTTTATATCTCCCACTGGAGTTATTTCAAGTGCCCCTGGCAGTAGATACTAGATACTAAATCTAGTCTCACACAGGAATCAATGACCCAGGCACAGTAAGGATACCAGTATCACTCAGCAGCTGCACTCAAACTGTCTGAAAAATCCTGATTGGAAGTATAGATTGATTTACTGCTCATCGCTTTTCTCCTCTATTGGTCAGTTGTCACTTGATCTGTGAATAAAATCAACATTTAGTGGTTGTGCCCTAACCATCAATCATATTTTTGCTACCTCTTGATTGGACAAGACCAACATAAAAAAAATAACAACATTTTATCCATTTCATCACCCTTTGGCACTGTGGATCAAGAACCGAAACAAGCATGCTCAGCCTTGCACAAGTCAGTTCCCCTGAGAATCTGGCAAATGTAAGCTCAGAAATTGGAATTTTGACCGATCATCTGATCAGCCCAAATTCAGCCAAATTTCAGTTCGGTCTGAAACAAATCTCCAAGTCTAACATCATATCTGTGATGTTAATATGTTAATGTGTAGTTTTTCTCTCATATTAAGGTTTACTTTTGATGATTACGCTGTAGGGTATAATTTAACACAGCATTAGCATGTCAATAATAAATTAATAATGACAACGTTGTTTAATTAATGGGCTCTAATGTTTCTGTAATGTTAACACAAGCTGCTTATAAACTATAGTACTTTTTCTTGGTAGAGTTTTATTTTTTTCTACATGCTACTTATGCTATTAAATAGGATGCTACAACAAAAAAGGTATTCTTCAAATCATAGTGTAAACACATGGGAGTAGGAACCATATGTATAGGATTGCCCCAGCCTAATGCATTATGTATAATGTATATTTTCTTTAGTATGTGAGCTTGTTTGTACCAAAATGATGTTCTACAGGAGAATACAGATAGAATGATTTTATTTCAATACCTGGTGATGGGTTATGCATGGGCTTCTGCCTTTGATGTTTGATGTATTTTGTGCAAGGTATTTTGTTCTGAAAAGGCTTGGCTTGCTCTTTATTAATCACACAACGAACACCATGCAATGACAGCCATGCAAATAGAAATAAATTACAATAAACCCTACTTTTGCTTAACTACTATCAGGCAGAGCATTTGTGTTCAAGGGATATTTATTTATTTAATAAATCAGATTTTATTGATTACAGTTTAATGAGCCTGTAATTTCTTCATACATATTATATACTTCTTTTGTGTAAAAACTTCATTTTCATTAAGTGTGCAGCCAATTATAATACAGCTAGCCCTGAAACAATAGTAAATAACTCTGTGTGCTCATGATGGGTAGTAGTTAGAAGACTAAGGTCTATCAAGTTCAACCGTGAAGCCGATTCTTTAATGCTGTTGAGCTAAAAGAAACATAGAATGTGACGGCAGATAAGAACCGTTCTGTCCATCTATTCTGCCCAATTTTCTAATTACTTTCATTAGTCCCTGGCCTTATCTTATAGTTAGGACAGCCTTATGCCTATCCCACGCATGCTTAAACTCCTTTACAGTGTTAACCTCTACCACTTCAGCTGGAAGGCTATTCCATGCATACACTACCCTCTCAGTAAAGTAATAGTTCCTGAGATTATGTTTAAACCTTTGCCCCTCTAATTTAAGACTATGTCCTCTTGTTGTGGTAGTTTTCTTTCTTTTAAATATATAGTCTCCTCCTTTATTGTGTTGATTCCCTTTATGTATTTAAATGTTTCTATTATATCCCCCCGTCTCGTCTTTCTTCCAAGCTATACATGTTAAGTTCCTTTAACTTTTCCTGGTAAGATTTACCCTGCAATCCATGAACCTTTTTAGTAGCCCTTCTCTGAGTTCTCTCCATAGTATCAATATCCTTTTGGAGATACGGTCTCCAGTACTGCGTACAATACTCCAAGTGAGGTCTCACCAGTGTTCTGTACAATATCATGAGCACTTCCCTCTTTCTACTGCTAATACCTCTCCCTATACAACCAAGCATTCTGCTAGCATTTCCTGCAGCTCTATTACATTGTCAGTAGAAGGCAAACAAAGATTATAATATAACATTCATATTTCTAAAAAATGGGACAAAACATTAAAGAATGAGCAGAAAATGCATGTGTTGATAAACAAGAACAACAAAGAAGAAAATGGCTGCACCACAAAAGTACAGGAATGACAATAAAGTGCTATTTGCAATAATATACAGTTGATGTGGGTAAATAAAATAGTCCATATCAATCTTAAAAATAGTCCCAAATAATCTATAAATAATTATGAGTACCCCTTTAAAATGAATTTTGCATTGCAATAGGAATTCTTGGGTAGGCAGTAAGTCCTTGTGTCAGTGAATATGATGGGTAGCAGATTTCTTAGTGTAATCCATACATATATGCAAGACAAGAAAACGAGAAATCCAAAATGTCAACTTAAATGAGTAATAGGTAATAAAACAACGGTAGCTTACTCACATTTGGTGGAGCTATGACCAGCTCCAGTTTTGATAGGGTGTTGTGGTATAATCCCCACTTACAGGATGTATTGGTGAGTGTCCATAGAAGATGATGTTGTGGGGCCCAAAATGACAAAAATATAGAAAGCAGATAATAGTGCTCTCAATATTTTACCAATTTTATTGTAATAGAGAGCACTATTATCTGCTTTCTATATTTTTTTCTATATTCCCCCCATATTGACTAAATGAAGGAGACTGTTATGAATAAATAGGTGTATAAAACAAATATAAATTATTATGCTTATGCATTACAAAATACAAACAAGCTATAAATGTATGCATGTGATATAAAGTGAATATCTAATATGTGGAGTGGACCTTGATTGATTAATCTCCAAATGAGAATTGTTCAAAGAAATACACAGGAGATATAGGCTGAAGGTCAACTAAATATAATAAAAATAACTAAAAATAGATGTGTTACACTCTAATCTAATTAAGCTGTTCTGAGTTCAGTGTACATATGTGGTATTCCAATGTATTCCTTAACCCTTTTACTAAATGACTGATTAGGAGGCCAGATTCCTATCACAGAAATACTGCAAGCAATCCTTAATTTTACTTACTGTAATTTGAACAATACCATTTTTTCCACATATTAATATTTTCTAATTTATAAACAAATGTGAAAATTCTATTCAATGACTCACTTTGTTAAGTGACATTACAATTTACAATGTTGCAATAATATCACCTACACTTGGGAGGGATGAATTTATCATTGGTTTTATCACACATTATTCCATATTTTTATGGACATTTCTGACATAAAAAGTAAGACTAACCTTGTTAATAATAATTAAATAGAATACCTAGTTTCATTGACAAAGAGATATATATGCATTACAATGCCTTAAATTATATTTCAGAACCATTTAAACATTATATACCTGTGAGCTTTGTGGTGCTTCTTTGGAGAAAAGAAATACGCTCTGCCAAAGCCTGTGGCTGCTCACTGTTAAAAAAAAAAAAATAGGGTCCCCCCTCCTGAGGCCCCACCCGCGATGCGCGAGTGGGGGCTTTTAAACTATTGCCCCCCATCACCACCACTGAGCGGCAGGTGGGGGCCCTAAAGTAAAATGATGGGGGGGGAACCTATTGTCCTCCCTCCGGCCCCCACCCCTGAGCAGTGGGTAGGGGCCCTTCATACTAATAAGGGGGGGACCTAATGTCCTCCCCCTGGCCCCCACCCCTGAGCGACGGGTGGGGGCCCTACAGTAAAATAAGTGGGAGGGACCTAATGTCCTCCCCCGTGGCCCCCACCCCTGAGCGGCGGGTGGGGGCCCTAAATTGGAATAAGGGGGGCCTAATGTCCTACCCCCTGGACCCCACCCTTGAGTGGCGGGTGGGGGCCCTAAATACTAATAAGGGGGGACCTAATGTGCTCCCCCCTGGCCCCCACCCCTGAGCGGCAGGTGGGAGCCCTAAATTGGAATAAGGGGGGACCTAATGTCCTCCCCTCTGGCCCCCACCCCTGAGCGGTGGGTGGGACCTAATGTCCTCCCCCCTGGCCCCACCCCTGAGCATCGGGTGGGGGCCCTAAATTGGAATGGGGGGACCTAATGTCCTACCCCCTGGCCCCCACCCCTGAGTGGCAGGTGGGGGCCCTAAATACTAATAAGGGGGGGAACTAATGTCCTCCCCTCTGGCCCCCAACCCTGAGCGGCGGGTGGAGGCCCTAAATACTAATAAGGGGGGACCTAATGTCCTCCCCCCAGGCCCCCACCCCTGAGCGGTGGGTGGGGGCCCTAAAAACCAATAGGGGGGACCTATTGTCCTTCACCCCTGCCCCCACCCCTGAGCGGCGGGTGGGGGCCCTAAAAAAATGTTACCCCTCCAGGTGACTAGGGGTCCCCAAACCCCTAGTCACCACCTCCCCCACCAAAAAAAAATTAACCCCTACCTACCCCCCTCACCCTAAAAATAATGAGGGGGGGGACCTTTAACTAATTACCTGTAAAAAAAAATAAAACTTACTATTCGATGTTTTCTTTCTTCTAAAATCTTTTTTTCAGCTCCAAAAAAGGCCAAATAAAAATCCATAATAACCGACGTACTTAAAAAAATTTTAAAAAAATAATCCATCTGCACCCGGCGAGGTCTCTGCTCAGACTGAGCTCTGCAGGGCAAGGCAAGGCTTATAAAGCCTTGCCCCGCCCTGCAACGAGGCTCAGAGCACTCTGATTGGTGGGTTTAAGCCATCCAATCAGAGTGCTCTGAAAGGTAAATGAAGAGACTGACAGGTAAGTCTCTACATTTACCTGTCACAGCACTCTGATTGGTTGGTTTGAAATCCACCAATCAGAGTGCTCCGTGTCATTTTACACAGCGTGGGAAAGTTCTTTGGAATTTTCCCATGCTGTGTAATTTGACTCATAACTCTCTGATTGGTTACTTAATCCACCAATCAGAGTGCTCTGAGCCTAATTGCAGGGCGAGGCAAGGCTTTATAAGCCTTCCCCCACCCTGCAGAGCTCAGTATGCACGGAGCCCTCGCTGGGTGAAGATCGATACATTTTTTTGCGCTCTTTTTTTATTTTATTTTTTATTGCATCGGTTATTATGGATTTTTATTTGGCCTTTTTGGGGGCTGAAAAAAGAAGATTTTAGAAGAAAGAAAACATCGAATGGTAAGTTTTTTTGTTTTTTTTTACAGGTACTTAGTTAAAGGTCCCCCCCTCATTATTCTTAGGGTGAGGGGGGTAACTAGGGGGTTAATTTTTTTTGGGGGGGAGGGCATGACTAGGGGGACTAGGACAATAGGTCCTCCCTTATTAGTATTTAGGGCCCCCACCCGCCGCTCAGGGGTGGGGGCTAGTGGGGAGGACATTAGGTCCCCCTTATTAGTATTTAGGGCCCCCACCTGCTGCTCAGTGGTGGGGGCCTGGGAGGTAGGACATTAGGTCCCCCCATTCCAATTTAGGGCCCCCACCCGATGCTCAAGGGTGGGGCCAGGAGGAGGACGTTAGGTTCCCCCCTTATTATAATTTAGGGCCCCCATCCACCTCTCAGGGGTGGGGCCTGGGGGGGAGGACATTAGGTCCTTATACTGATTTAAGGCCCCCACCCGCCGCTCAGGGGTGGGGGCCCGTGGGGAGGACAATAGGTCCCCCTATTATTTTACATTAGGGCCCCCACCCGCCGCTCAGGGGTGGGGGCCAGAGGGGCAATAGGTCCACAGGCTGCTCACTTTTTAATAGACATGTCCCTACTTGCGGTATAGTGAATAGGGGCATAATTTACTAATACTAAGTAATCTTTAGTAAATTTGACTGAAAGACCAATTCAGGTCTATCAGCCTTTTAGTAGATAGCTCCCTAATATCATGGGAATTAGGGAGTTATCTACTTATTCATTCCTGTCATTACATTGACAGGCTAAGTAACTTACATTTTATATGAATGTATGTTACTTGATTGTTGTAAGTGTTGCAAATGCTTACAGCTGAACCCTGACTATGTTTGTATACTTTTTATTTAAAATTGTATACAATGTAACATTCTTCTTCTTTCACTGGGTACGTATATTAGTACTTACTCGGAACTTCGGCACTTTGACACTTCGGAAACTTCGGAACCTTGGCCCTTCAGCACTTCGGGATTTCAGCACCTCGGCAATTTGGCACTTCGGCCCATTCGGACATTCGGAAGTACCCGAATGTCCGAATTGCCTGAAATTCGTCTGAATTCATATTCGGACCAAAAGAATTGCACATGCCTACTCCCACATCTACTACTCCCTTCCCTTCTCTGTAAGAATTACACCCAGTCTCCACTCATTCAAAAAAATAATTGAAAACTCACTTGTTCAAGAAAGCATATCAATTAAACTGTAAGCAGGTTTTTATCCCCCACCCCATGACTCCTCTCCTGCAACTGTCAAAAATTTGATTTTTAAGGAACTGATAATCAAACTGCAATTTTGTTCAAATATCTTCTATTGTTTAATAACAGAATTACTATGCACGATATTTTTCCTTTTTAACATTAACAATAATATGTGCAGGACTTTTCTTTTGTCTAGTAGTGTATATAATGTTACACAGGTCTTAAAAGTAATATATAAGAGAATTTGAAATGTACTATGTTCAGTTGACAAACCTAAATGTATTTTGGGAGTTGTGTTTAAACACCATGAATTTTAAAATGTCAGATTAACATTGTGTGACAATTCACTTCCACTGTGCGGTTCTTCACTATACAGTAGTATTTTGAAGGGTATTTCCGAACGCATTAAAAATTTTTACTTTGTAGCATCTTCACAGAAAGTCATATTGAGATATACTGTAAATCATTCTACAACAGCATCCTTAAACGGTTTGGATGTTTAAGAAAATGCATTACTTGATTGTATAAAATATCTTAAGAAATGTTAACATTTGACTGCTAGTTTTGATTGCTAGATAATACTTTAGACTTTAAGCATTCAACAAAATCACATATTTTTTAACAATTGTGCATTTTAAAAAAATTCCACCTTCCATGTCTATTCAACCATTTGAATTCTTATATATTATTGGATATGAAGAATACAAGAAGTTATTGCTTATTTCCTACTCATGAATTGCATATCAGTCTTCAGCTTGAATTGTTCATAATAGGTTTTCCAAACAGATACATATTCTATTTTTTATTTATTTTATTTTTTTGTGTGCGTGTACTGTTTACACAGATTGTGTGGCTATTTCCCCAAATACATATATTTATGAACTGTGCGTTGGTTAATACAAGGTGTCCATTCTGTGTTTTCATTACACTAAATATAACAACAGTACTCGCGAATATAATCCTTAAATCTACTTCTCAGAAATAAAAATATTCCCTACTTTTTCATCAGTTGGATTAATTTTATATTTATTTATTGAATACCTGGAACACAACTAAATAATGCATGCCTGTAGTTAGAGAAAAAAAAAATCCTTATCTATAGAGTAAGTTGCAAAAAACGAAATTAGTAAATATGCTCAATACCATGTAAATTCTGAAATCACAGTTTCTGTTTAGTCTAGTAAATATGTTATGCTTTAAATATTACTGTTATATCAATTTCATCTAAAATGCTATAAATATTACTAGAGAACTGAGAATTCTTACATTTTTTAGATACATTTTCACTACTTCATTTGACTAAAAAAGTAAATAGCTTCTGGATACATTATTAATTTCCATTTAAATGATTAATTCAAATTATGCTTTCCCTCAACAGATTCAATTGATCTCAATGACTAGAGGTTGTTATTCACTGACGAATATTTGTATCACCTCTACAGAATATGTTGTTAGTTTATAAATAAAGTATAACAATAGTCTCTGGAAAAAGAAATATCAGATATCGGTACTGCTCCTATTTCTTATATTTACTGCCTAAACTATAAGGCTGTGAAATTGCATACAGCAGTCCGAAAAGTGACATCAGTGAAATGTCAACGAACTACAGGTAATATTTACTGACACATGATGGCCTTGCCAGAGCATAAATGCTCATCAGGTCAGTAGAGGTGCTCATGCATTCTTAAAATTCAGATTGTTATTTTTTCACATTAATTCTGACATTGTCTTCAAAACTTGACATCCTGTATCAATAAATATTATTACTATATATTGTGTATATACAAGAAAGTAGTGAGTTTTTCTTAGGATTTCATTTCTTTTTCTCCCTTTCTTTCCCTAATCATTCCTGTATTGAGTTTAACCTTGTGTATCTCAATAGTGTATGTTTCCCGCTGAGATAGATGTTTTAACTTTTGTCTTAGTGTTTGGAGAGATGTTCCCTGATTTCTTCTTCAAATACATCTATTGATAAACTACGTGTGGATGAATACAATGTGCTTATACTGTACTGTTTATCATTCTCTTAAAGGAACACTGTAGAGTTAGGAATACATATCTATATTCCTAACACTACGGCCCTTTGTAAAAAAATTTAAAAAATGAAAAATGTGTTTTAAAAAAAAGAACTATTCACCTTTTCTCCAGCGCAATGTCTACCTCAGCGCTACTGTGTTGACCTTCTTAGGAGCACTTGGAAATGTACGCACATGAGCAGCACTCACCGCCATGCACCTACGATTCCTATATAGGGAATCATTGTATTCAATGATACTCTATGGCCAAGAGGTATGAGAGGTATGATAGTGGGGAAGTAAGATTCTCGGCTCTCATACCCAGAGGACTTGGAGGCATGACCTGAGGCAACACTTCCAAGCCTTCTAATCAGTTTAAGATTAGGTTTTGGGGGGTAGGATGGGGGACCGGACTGCAGGCGCTATAACAGCTTCAAAAAAATAAAGTTGTTAAAGTGCATATAGTGTCCCTTTAATGACATTGCATCAGTCTTGTGATAAAGAAACTTTTGAGCTACTCGATTAAAAAAAACAAAAAAAAAAACACAAGTTGCTTATTTTTCTATGGTTATTTCATAAAAACAAGAAAAAAAAATTACCTGGACACCATACCCTTATGCACATTTAAATAACACAGGTTATTAATACTACCCAATGGCTAATAGTCCTACTCTAACAATGCACCTAGCTGCTTTCAGCTAAAAGGCAAAATCCCTAATGAGACAGAAAGGGGTGTCAAAGTACAGGAAAACTGGTCACGCAGTGTGAGGGAGTGTCTCATATGTGTCTCATATGCTCTTCCTCAACTTGGTTAACATCCAATGTATTCTATGATTGGTTTACATTTAATCCTTTGCACAGCAGTTATGGGGGACAACACAATATTCAGAAAAGCATTTTTTAATCACACTTTACTATGAATTTATATTCCCACAATGGTAGGGGATTAAATACCCCTTAAAATTAACAAATGTTACTATGAGATGGCAAGAAGGTATCTGCAGATAGTGTACGTGTGCAAGAAATACACTTCTTAAAAACAGACTGCAATCAAGCTGTTAGACTATCCCCATCAGTATCATGCTACTTCTGAGACTAAAGCTAAGGGTGTCTCCATACTCTTTAGTAAAAATATAGCTTTCTCCTTGATATAATTAGTGGCATGTCTGGAAGGATGTTTACTTATAGTGGTGTGTACTTTGAAGTGGTTTCTACTTTGAAGTATACAGTAGCAGGGCCGGACTGGGAAAAAAATTCGGCCTGGGCATTTTTCAATCACAGCGGCCCCCTGAGAAAGGGGAGGGGCCAGACAGGGTGTGTTTTGTCATCACTAATGACAAGAATGCCCCCTCTCAAAGTGAGCATGCTAGTTCAATGCGCAGAGCCCCAGTAAAGCTCTAGCATGGGAAAAAGGCCCTGTATTTGTTCTGCACAGCGCAAGCAAATTTAATAACATGCTTGCGCTGTGTTTGCTTTTACCTTGTCTCTGGTGTCTCCATAAGTGGGATACTAGAGGACAAAAGAGCCAGAAAAGCGTATGGTGCATGTGTTTGGAGCCTGCTTGTGGGATTTCGTGTATGTAGAGTAAGCTGATTGTGGTGTGGTATTGTGTAAATAGGTCAGTTTAATTTGTGTTTGTGGTATAATATGTGTTGCTAGGGGCTGTAGCGAGTGTGTGTATAGGGGGCATAGTGTGTATATGGGATGTAGTGAGTGTGTGCATATGGGCTGTAGTGTGTGTAGGGGTTGTAGAGAGTGTGTGTTTAGAGAATGTAGTATGTGTTTGCTTACAAGGAATGTAGTGTGTGCATAGGGGATCCAGAGTTTGTATGTCAGGAATGTAGTGTGTGTGTAGGTGGTGCAGTCTGTGTAGGGGATCTTGTGTTAAAGGACCCAGAGTGTGTATAGGAGATTGTGTGTGTGTGTGTGTGTGTGTATAGTGGATTCAGAGTGTATATAGGGTAAGGGGTCTAGCGTGTATCTGGAGCATAATGTGTGTAGTGGTGCTGTAGTATATAATATTGTAAAGCGCTACGGAATCTGTTTGCACTATATAAATGGCATTAATAATAATAATATTATGCATGCTACACCCTTCACACATACACACAGCACACCCAGCACACTGCACCCTTCACACATATAATACATCCAAACACATACATGTGTGTGTGTATATATATATATATATATATATATATATATATGTTTGGACGTATTGTATGTGTGAAAGGCGCAGTGTGTTGGGTGTGCTGTGTGTATGTGTGAAGGGTGCAGCATGTGTGTGAGGAGTGCAGTGTCTGTGTAAGAGGGGTGCTGTGTGTGTGAGGGTGTTCTTATCTACTGTCACATTCTATGTTTCTAATTTTCTTTGTTAACTTACTGAGGGTTATTTTATATATTATACATGTGTGTGTGCTGTATATGTTTGAGATTGTGCTGCGTGTGAGTGTGTTGTGTGACTGAAGGTGATGTGCTGTGTGTGAGTGTGTTGTGTGACTGAAGGTGATGTGTGTGTGTGTGTGAGGGTGCTGTGCGAGTGAAGGTGCTGTCTGTATCTGAAGGTGCTGTGTGAGTGAGGGTGCTGTGTGTGTGTGTGTGTTTGTCTGAGGGTGCTGTGTGAGGGAGGGTGCTGTATGTCTGAGGGTGATGTTAGTATAAGTGTGCTGTGTATGAGTGTGATGTGTGTGAGTGCTCTTAGAGTGAGTGTAAATAGCACTTTGTTAATATAAATATGTATTTTTTTTTGTATTTAAAAAACCCAAAAACTATGCATCCCCCCTTCCTTCTTTCCTTTTGACTGGGAGAGGGTGGGAAGCCGGGTTTCCATGGGGGGGTGCCATGCTGCCATGGAGGGTGCTGCCTTCCCTAGTGGTCCAGTGGTGAGAGTGAACTCTAGCTTACAGGCTAGCGTTTACTATGCGAGATCGGAGCGTTGCCGTGGCTGCTTGTAACTGCCTCTGGGCCGGTGAGGGAGATCTTTGATCTCCCCAACGGCCCATGAGGGCACACAGCAGGGTCGGCGCTCGGATAGCGCTGGCTCTGCAGGGGCTGTCAGGGGAGATCCTGTGATCTTCCCTACCGGCCTCGGCCCACGGCCATCACGGCCCACCGGGTATTTGCCCGGTATGCCCGATGGCCAGTCCGGGCCTGTACAGTAGTTAATATATACAGCCTAAACGAGAAACAAACACAATTTCTGTAAAAAAATAAACAAAAAATAGACAAAATAAGGCAAGGAATAATAATAAGTTGTGGCGATTTTAACTTGATCTTAGATCCAGCAATCACATCAT
The DNA here is from genome assembly GCA_933207985.1 of Pelobates cultripes. Taxonomy (NCBI): domain Eukaryota; kingdom Metazoa; phylum Chordata; class Amphibia; order Anura; family Pelobatidae; genus Pelobates; species Pelobates cultripes. Next base: position 108,665,216 of record OW240917.1, on the reverse strand, counting down.
TCTTTAAATTGGACATGACTTTATTCTGTGCAATTGACTATAAATTGAAACTGTATTGCAATTATACATCACATTCAATATAACAACATTCGCCTCCTGAATAACAATAAAAAAAACATATTTTTCAGCATCCATGTAGGAAAAATAGTGTGTTTATATAGTTATTAACCAGAGTACTTTGCATTGTGGAGTAGTATTCATACAATATAATAATTGGTAAAGACAATTTTCTCAAGAAAAGAATAGTGAAAAATGTATATTGTCCAGTTAAAATTTAAAGAAAATAAGAAAATTGGATTCTGGTTCAGAAAATGAATAAATAAATAAATGCGCCTACACAACACAATAAATAATAACCCATTGAAAGTATAATAGACTAAAAGTAGATTTATTTTTTACCTTAGAAAAAATATATAAAAAATCAATCTTATAATTGTTAAAAATGTGTAATAGCTATGGGATGCCGATGTACAACCTCCCAATATGTACAGATCATATAGTACGAGCTACTGTTCATGTTTTCCAAACAAAATCCCCAATCAAAAAGCTGAATGAGAAACATTGGTGTACTCTAGCTTCAATTAATGTACCCTAATAGGACTAAACTCATAAAGATGGAATGCCTAAAAGCCAAGCCTAAAATTTAAAGATAATAAGACACTTAAAATGAGTCCTAAACATCAACAACCACTTTCATTCTGCTATTACATCAAAATATTAAATATTTTTGAAATGGACAGATGCTTCCATTGTTTACACTTGTAGAAACAAGTCACCATGATTTTCTGGCAACTGCTCTAGTAGAGCTAAATATAAACAGAAACACACACAATTAAACTATAATACATACACGCCATACTACAGTTACCAGAAAGTCAATAACTGTTGGTATTAACAAGTAACAAGAAAGGTTTATAATAAACATACCAATAAGTCTCAGTGAAAGTTAAACCAACTCTGAAATATAAAGAAAGAAAAGTCATCCTCGCTTGAACAAACGTTAAATCCAGGGCCATGTCCAACGTACTAGTATGGAGGTAGAAATTGTTTTATTTGCCATGAAAGATAGTATGACATAGACAATAAAAAGGAGTATAGGAGTCTTGAGTAACTTTAAAAACAAAAGGTACAAAGGATGATACCAGAAAAGTAGACACTGAGTGAAAGCAGGAAGTGGTAAGATGAGAATCAAAAAAGGACAATATCACAAATGCCAGGGTCACAATTATTGGAGAAATATATAATCACTCCACACTGGAAGCTAAAGGGCCACTAAACTCACCGAGACCACTTTGTCCCAATGTCATTTTTACCCTGCAATGTAAAACACTGCCATTTTGTAGACACTGCAATGATTACATTGCAGGGTTAAATATGCCTTTAAATACGCCTCTTCCTGACAGCCATTAGATGTGATTCCTCCTGCAGAACTGAGTGAAACTCAGTCCTGGAGTCAAATGCTGCTGATAGCCTCATTTGATTGAAGATTGCAAAGCTTTGCCATGCATGCCTATCTCCAATCCATTGCTTCTCTATGAGACCTAGCTAGTTCATGTGCTTAGAACAGCAAAGGATTAAGTAAAAAATGTTCCTATCACTGAATTAGCTAGTTATGCAAATTATTGACGTTATGAACAACTTTGTGCAGAGAAATATAGGAATCTTCCATAAATGTCTGTTTTGTACTCCAGTACAATAGTGGCAAGGGATCATGGTAGATGAAACCACAATGAGCTGAACGTACCTTTACCACAGGCACAACCAAGTGGACATGTTAACCTGAAGGACTGGAGATCACCCAAAAAGGTGAATATGGCTTAAATGCACTCCAGTTTTCTTTTTTTTCTTGTTGGCTTCAAAAATTCTAAATGGTTAAAATTTCTAATAGGATGTTAACGTCAACAGTCTTATATTATATACTGTTCACTTTTTTTTTACATTTTAGTTTTCTTTTTCTAGCATTGGGAAACAGATTGATGTGAATAGGTAACTATTTAATTGGCGTTGTGTAACTTTACTTTTAATAAACTATTAATTATTAACTAAAATGTTTAATATTAAGGTTAGTATAAATTTTGGCCTGGGTCCCTAGTTTTGCATTGATGCTCTCTAAATTGTTATAAAAGCCTACCTTAACTGATATTTTATACTCTTTAATTTTTAAGTTATTTAAAATCCTATTCTAGTTTTATGCTCTTAAAGACACAAATGTGTACACTAATTGATTTGCTTGTGACATTCATTCTATGACACTTTACAACCACTGGTGGTTTTTGTTCTGTAGATTAGTGGACCACAATATAACTTATTCTCAGAATCATCTATCATGCTTCTCCTGGAGAATTTTACAGAAGCCATTGATCATTAGATCCCCCACAGAAATTCAAATAAGTCTGCATGTACTCACATAAATATGCAGTTCAAGCAAAATGTGTCCCTATGATAAACATTCCCATTGAATCTCTTGTGAACAATCAATTAATTAATATGAATAAACCTTTGCAAACTAGATCCATAGAAATACAGGAGAATACAGGCAATACTACCATAGTGTTCAGCATTGATGAGCAACACTCTGGAATGAGAAATTAACCTGATTACTATTTACAAAGACATAAATGTGTACCACAGTAACATTGGGTGGTATGTTATTTTAACTGAGTGACTCCTTATATTTCAATTTTGTTGGCTATCAACATGGCAGAGAATCATACCAATATAAACTGTTACTCAGGCATCTTACAGTGCAAGAATAAGCAACTGCTAAAGATTGCTTCTTAATGTAATAAACAGCTGCAATTTGTTATAATATTTATAGTTTATATACAGTATCTCACAAAAGTGAGTACACCCCTCACATTTTTGTAAATATTTTATTATATCATTTCATGTGACAACACTGAAGAAATGACAGTAGTAGTAAGTGTACAGCCTGTATAACAGTGTAAATTTCCTGTCCCCTTGAAATAACTCAACACACAGCCATTAATGTCTAAACTGTTGGCAACAAAAGTTGCCAAGTGGAAATGTCCAAATTGGGCCCAAAATGCCAATATTTTGCATGGCCACCATTATTTTCCAGCATTGCCTTAACCCTAATGGGCATGGAGTTTACCAGAGCTTCACAGATTGCCACTAGAGTCCTCTTCCACTCCTGCATGACGACATTACAGAGCTGGTGGATGTTAGAGACTTTGCGCTCCCCCACCTTCCGTTTGAGGATGCCCCACAGATGCTCAATAGGGTTTAGGTCTGGAGACATGCTTGGCCAGTCCATCACCTTTACCTTCAGCTTCTTTAGCAAGGCCGTGGTCATCTTGGAGGTGTGTTTGGGGTTATCATATTGGAATACTGCCCTGCGGCCCAGTGTCCAAAGAGAGGGGATCATGCTCTGCTTTAGTATGTCACAGTACATGTTGGCATTCATTGTCCCCTCAATGAACTGTAGCTCCCCAGTGCCAGCAGCACTCATGCAGGCTCAGACCATGACATTCCCACCACCATGCTTAACTGTAGGCAAGACACACTTGTCTTTGTACTCCTCACCTGGTTGCTGCCACACACGCTTGACACCATCTGAACCAAATAAGTTTATCTTGGTCTCATCGGACAACAGGACATGGTTCCAGTAATCAATGTCCTTATTCTGCTTGTCTTCAGCAAACTGTTTGCGGGCTTTCTTGTGCATCATCTTTAGAAGAGGCTTCCTTCTGGGAAGTACAGCCATGCAGACCAGTTTGATACAGTGTGCGGTGTCTGGTCTGAACACTGACAGGCTGACCCCCCATCCCTTCAACCTCTGCAGCAATGCTGGCAGCACTAATATGTCTATTTCCCAAAGAAAACCTCTGGATATGATGATGAGCATGTGCATTCAACTTCTTTGGTCGACAATGGCGAGGCCTGTTCTGAGTGGAACCAGTCCTGTGAAACCACTGTATGATTTTGCCCACCGTGCTGCAGCTCAATTTCAGGGTCTTGGCAATCTTCTTATAGCCTAGACCATAGTTACGTAGAGCAACAATTATTTTTTTCAGTTCTTTAGAGACTTCTTTGCCATGAGGTGCCATTGTGCCAACTCTAAAGTTTGGTGGAGGTGGGATAATGATATGGGACTAATGTTTAGTGATTGGGCTAGGCTCCCTGCTTTCAGTGAAGGTAAATCTTAATGCTTCAGCATACCAAGACATTTTAGACAATGTTGCTCTTCCATCTTTGTGGGATCAGATTGGTGAAAACCCTTTTCTATCCCAGCATGACTTAACTGGCCTGCACAGAGCCCTGATGTCAACCCCATTGGGATGAACTGGGATAGAGGTTGATAGAGAGGCCTTCTTGTCCAACATCAGTGTCTAACCTCACAAATGTTCTACTTGATGAATGAGCAAAAATTCCTATGGAAAAACTCCAGAATCTTGTGGAAAGTCTTTACATTTACAGAATACTGTAAGCCCCTATAGCTACAAAGGGGGGGCAACTACATATTAATGTATATGTATTTAGTATGCAATCTCATAAAAGTCCATGTTGGTGTAATGCTCAGGAGTTACAATACATATAGTGTAGATATACAGGTAAAAGACATATATGCACATAAAGGCATGCAGACATAGTTATTCAGGCACACCGATCATTGTAGCCTAAGTGATCCAGGAATGTATGTAGAGTGTCTTATATGTGCTTATATATTTGTTTTTGAATATTTTGAACAAAAATTGGTTTGTTGTATGTATGAATATAAACTAGTTGCATTCCAGAGTCAAGAAGGTTTTGTCCAGGGCATAAGCCATGTATTTCATGTAACTTTAGTCTTTCTATTTTATGGACCTCTGATCTAGATGAGGTTTTGTGCTGCAGATATTTTTTTTCCCCACAACTTCATAGTGTAACATTAGTATATATCAATAACAATGTATAATAGTTTAGATAAGTAAAGATAACAGTAAAGTAATCAGAGAAACAAAAGTTGTTGAGTAAATTTTTGTAATAACCTTCTGAAACATATTGTCAAGCAATTGTGAATGCCAGATTTTCTTATATTCAGTCATTTTCTGTAAGGAGAATTTATCAATAATAAATTATGTCCATTGTGTTAAAACATGAGCAAAGAAAATATGAATGTTCTGTTTTATTACTTGCTACTCTAAGAAATATGGTTTCAAAGACTAGCTGAATAAGTGACACAATTTTAGATTTAATTAAATAGCCAATTTGTACATTTTCTGATTGGTTGTCATTTTGTACCTTGCTAATGTTGTTTTTATCAATGTGTTTGTTTTATTTTCCTTTAAAACAAATTGCTTCCAATTAAATAGATATTGCTCAATTCATCTATTGTGTAATGTACGTGTTTCTTGTATTTATGTTTGGGGAAATATTTATTTTAAAAATGCTTTGCCTGGATAATAATTTTTCTTATTTTTTTTACGTAAACATAAATAGGACAATACACTTCAATATTTCATTTTCAATAAATGTAAAAAACTAAGAAGCAGTAAATTAGCACTACCTTTATAAATGTGATCATGCTTACCACTTTTTAACATTTTAAAATATATGATTCACTATTTTATCTGGAAACACTTTGCGTTATGTAATGGTAGATTATTTTTTCTTTTCTTTTTTTGCTAGTGCAAAACCATGTGTGCACGTCAAACAAACAATGTGCACAACATATTAAGTAGGGTTTTTTCTGATGTATTTACAAATTTTGAAAAAAATATACTGTGCACTGTGTTTTTTTAAATCTGCCTCAAGTGTGAGCGCCTTAAAATTTAGATTTATTTAGCTTTCATAAGTAGAAAGATTATAACTGAACCACAAATCATGGGAGTTGTAGTTCAGCAACATCTGGAGGGGAACTTTTGGGAAGCCTGATTTATTGTGTAAGGATTTAACAGAAAATTAAAGGGACACTATAGTCACCAGAGCAACTACAGCTTATTGTATTTGTTCTGGTGAGTAGAATCATTCCCTTCAGGCTTTTTGCTGTAAACACTGTCTTTTCAGAGAAAATGCAGTCTTTACATTACAGCCTAGTGATACCTCCACTGGCCACTCCTTAGAAGGCTGCTAGAGCTGCTTCATTGGGCAGTGTTGCAGACACTGAACTTTCCTCATAGAGGTGCATTGATTGTAATTGATTCAGGGCTGTGTTTGACTTGTGCTGGCTCTGCACCTGATCTGTCTCATTGACAGTCTCAGCCAATCCTATGGGGAAGCATTGTGATTGGCTCAGACCATCACTTCTGATGATGTCAGCAGACACCAGGCAGGTTAGTGGCAGACTATGGCAGAAACAGCAGCTGCAGACTTTAACACAAGTAGGATTTTACTATATTTAGGAAGGCAAGAGGGGGTCAGGAGGACTAGATGGTAGTTTTACACTATAGGGTCACAAATACATGTTTGTTTTCCTGACCCTATAGTGTACCTGTAATGAAATTGAAATGTGAGCATGATTGATTATAATTTATTGAAATAGAATATTCAATTTCATATTAACAATACAATGCATTATAATAATGTGTTGATTTCAGACTGAAGTGGCCCTTTTAAACAATCTCAAAAGTTGAGCTGTTTTCTTTTCTATATATTTCTTTTTATATATATATATATATATATATATATATATATATATATATATATATATATATATATATATATATGAGAGTTCTTGCACTTTTTCCCTTGTTAATTTTTTCCACTTTATAAGTTAATATTATTGCAAAACATAATTATAATTCAATGTATAAAGCAATCCATTTTAAACATTAATAGATGTATACTGAAAGCACAGAATAGTAGTAATGAAAAGAATTAATACATTTACCAAGAGAGGCAGTATAGAGACAAAACAGAAGGAGACAAATACCAGAGCCTTGTGGGACTCAAAAGGAAAACAGGGATTCTATATTGTTAGGAATACAAAGTTATATTCATAACTCTATAGTGCCCTCTGCTCAGCCCCCACCCTCTTGTGGCCCACAGCCCCATGGCACATAAAGGGTTAAAACCCTTTATTTACTCACCTGATTCCAGCTCCAATGTCTCTCATCGCTAGTTCAGCGCTCCACCTCCTCTAACGTCATCTGATGTGGAGACCTAATGTGCATGGCAAATGAACACTTGATGTGGGGAGAAAGAGATTATGCTGCTCAATCAATACCACATGTAGCTAAAGAAGTCAAGACAGGCAAAACACATAGGGGTACTGGACTGATATTAGTGTGTTTTATTTGTGTTTCATTTTGTTTTATAATCACTGAAACTGTGTGGGAGGCCAGCTTAGTTGAGCATGCCCACTTCACAGGGTTTGCTTTTACTATCCCAGCAGTTATTTTTTGTGCTTCCCACTCACCAGACTAATGTTTCCATTTGAAACCATGAGCAGAGTTACCTGCGCACTATTTCAAATCCCTATGCATGTTAAAATAAATGGAGGTTATTTAGTTTCTCCAATGGCCATCACATGTAAGCGCACATGCTACGTCAAGGCAAACCTCGTAGGTGGGTCCGTCACTAACAATTCACCTTGCTTCCTTGAGCGTCCGGCAAAGAAATCTCTAATCAGACAGAGAGGGGTGTTTTTTTAAAACCCCTACACTCTCATTAACCCTTAATAAGGAGCACATTGACTGGGTGGGAGCATTGTAACATAGCCGTGTGATACAAAAGCAAATATCAATACACACTATGCCAAATCCCTAAATATGCATAGTACTGTGTATCTATACTCATTGCTGCTGCGCAAAGGTAATGTGAGTCTGAGTGCAGGTTTAAAGCCATGAATCCACCTGCACCATAAACTAACCTCTGTGCATTTTCAAGGAATATGTTTTCATTTTTGGAAATTAAGATTCCCAGAAGAATGCAAGGCTCCACTTCAGAACATGATATGGTTAGATAGCAAACCCTCCATTTGAGTCAGGAGAAAGAGCAGGAGCTCTAACTGAAAACATGTGTTGTTCTGCCAGGTGAGGACAGAAGGGATATTAAGTCGGGTTAGTTAAAATCTATTTTGTTTTGCATGCTGCTCCCAATGTAGGGATTTATTATAAAGTTCCTATAAAATATAAAGAATGTGTGTATATATTTAGTAATGGATTAGAGTGGTAAAGTATGGCATCAGTGAAAAGATTGTTTGTTTCCTATTCTTGCATAATACTTGTTTTTTGGCATTGGCTTGGAGTTCTCCAGCATTAAAGTATCCAGACATATTTTACCACAATCCCTCTAAACAAATCAATATAAAAACAGGTAAAATGTTTTAGAGATATTGCTAAATCCCAAGACAATGCGACCCCTCTACCGTTTCTTTAGTTGAATGAGCATAATCTCACAATAATTGTCAGTTTCTCAATGTCTCAGCATTGTTGTGTTACAACTTTAGCTTCATTAAGCAGTTTTGGTGTATAGATCATACCCCTGTAGTCTTGCTGCTCAATTCTTTGCTATATAAGAGTTAAATCATTTTGGTTATACATCCAGAATCACACCTTGCAGCATGTGACTTGCACAGCCTTCCTAAACAATTCCTGAAAAGGAACCTAGATATTCTAGGTTTCTTTATTGCACAGTCTGTTTAATATAGAATTTTGTATCTACTGCTCTGTTAACAGCTTTCTAGAACCTGCATGAGTCTCGTGTGTTCGATAAAAGTTAAATTTACAGAGCAGGAGACAAAAAACTTTAAAGCAAGTTAACATCTGATTGAAAATGAAACCATTTTTTTTTCACGCAGGCTGTGTGAGTCATGGCCAGGGGAGGTGTAGCTAGGTCTGCATAAACAGAAACAAAATTAATTTAACTTCTGGCATATTTTGCATATTTAACCACAATCCCTCTAAACAAAGTCAACATTAATGAACAGTAAAACTGCACGGGCATGATCTATAGACCCAAACTGCTACATTAAGCTAAAGTTGTTTTGATGCCTACAGTATCCCATTAAGAAGGGTAGCCATCAGAAGGGTCACAACAAAGAAAATGCATGCTGTAAGTGCCTAAAACCTTGTGAATTTTCATTGCCTTCATTGTGAAATTTCAGCATGTTAAATAAAGTAATACGCTTTAACTTTTTTGCATGAAAAATACTGTGCATTGTTCTCATGCTTTTGTTGATTTTCATTTTCAAACACTGTATGTCTTGTCCATTTTAGGATATAATTTGCAATTTCATGTTCATTAAGCTATGTTAATAATAAACTCTAAACGTATTTCACTAAGCACTGAGTTGTTCTAAAACAAGCATGTCAAACTCGAAGTGTGGCATGGGCCACATAAACAAGGTTTAGGTTTATGTAGGCCGCGCACACACACACGCACTCACACCCTCACACACAGACAGACACACACACTGACAGACACACACACACACAACAAATACTCACTGACACACACACATACTCACTGACAGACACACACACTCACAGACAGACACACACACACATACAGACACACTGACAGACACACACACATACTCACTGACAGACACACACATACTTGCTGACAGACACACACACAGACACACACACACAGACACACTGACTGACAGACAGACACACATACAGACACACTGACACACACACTGACAGACACACACACATATTCACTGACAGACAAACACACATACAGACACACACATATACTCACTGACAGACACACACACATACTCACTGACAGACACACACATACTTGCTGACAGACACACACATGCTTGCTGACAGACACACACACAGACACACACTGACAGACACACACATACTTGCTGACAGACACACGCACTGACTGACATACAGATAAACACACTGACACACACACACACACTGACAGAGACAAACACACACACTCACACTTTTCTTTATTGCTCCCTACCTTATGGAGCCTTCCTGCTCCTCACTGCTCCCATGCATCATATTCCGGCGCCCGGCTTCACTTTAGTCGGCGCGCGCGAGGGAGCATCGAGGAGCAGGAACACTGAGCTCCCCGGTCAGGTAAGTGTTAGCAGAGTAGGCACCTGCAATATGGGGAAAGCAGGTGCCTACTCTGCTATAACACTGAGCATGCACTTTTGGGCCTCGAGTTTGACATGCTTGTTCTAAAATGACAAGTATGTTGCAAAGTTTAGGGTAAATCAGTCATGCTGTGACCAGAATTGAGTCGAGAAATTGTTCCAAATCTGCTATTTTCATCTTGTAATTTGGATTGAATGTTAATTGTTGGTTTTCTTAACGGTTCATTAACCTAAGATGAAGTCAAAATTGCACAGATTGTTATATAATATATAATCACTGCAGACTGTACCGATTTGATTTATTTTGTAGAAACTATGTCAGAAAGCAAAAATTAAAATTTAGATTTATTATATTGTGTAAAATCCATAAACAAAATTTATTTCCACCTATTCCGGTATAAAAAAGTTAAACAAACTAGTTACCTGTATTCACTGTTTAAATTGAGGTTTATTATATGACAAACTGAACATGACTAATTGATTTATATTTCATTGTGTAATGGTGAAATTTCAATATTTTCAGTTAATTTTTAACTTATAATCACCATGACATCTTCATTTGGCATATACGTGGTTATAGATATCACTTTTAGTTCCATATGATTATGTGTGTGCGGTGACACGTACACATATACTCTGTACATGCAAATGGTCATTCATCTCCCCTCAACCTAAATATAGTGAGGGGTCAATAAAACTAATACATGTAAAAAAAAAAAAAAAAATATATATATATATATATATATATATATATATATATATATACTTCCCTTTAGAAGACCTTTTCCTTCTAACTTTTTTTTTACAGCAGCCATAAAAAGCCAAATTAATATCCATAATAATGAACGCAAGAAATTTGAAAAAAAAAATTGAAAAAATAAAAATATAGAAAAATGTTAAACTGCGATGCATTAAAACTAATAAGCCTTTGCTCTGCAAGGGCTCATTGCAGACTGCGCTCTCATAGCAGGGAAATACTTTTTAAAGGTTTTCCCATGTTGTGTCAGCTATTACATTTCATGAGAATGTTTCTCAATCTATGCAAAAACAGTAAGAATACTCTGATTGGTTGTCTTATAATCCAACCATTTAGAGTGTTCTTACAGTTATTACATAGCATGGTAAATTTCCCAATGCAAAGTAATAGCTGATATAGCTCAGACAGTCACTAGAGGGACTTCCTAGATGAGGTTCTGCAAAAAATGCAGGACCAACGTCTTCACAATTTGCTTGGAGACACTGAACACTTCCCATAGAGAGATAGAGATTTCCTATAGGAAAGCATTAGATAGGCTGAGATCATTAGTGTTAATGATCTTTTCAAGCTGAGGCAGGGTGACCTTAGCAAGACAGATGGAAATAATGCATGTTTAAATTTTTACTTTGGTTAATTACCTAGCTAGATAGCTATATTAACACTCTAGCATTGGCAATACAGGTTTGTATTCTTAAGGTAAGAGTGTTCCTAAAAATGTTTAAAATGTAATTGTATCTGAATTCTCATAACTGTAAAAAGTCTGCTTTATTCAACAGCTACTTAAGTTTTGTTTATTTTCTCATAAGAAGGGTGAATTTCTGCAGTTTTAATGTTACCGCCTGCACCCACAGTTTTTGCAAAGTGCCTAGTTAGAATAAGTGGTTTAAGTGTCACAAACAGCAATACTTTCTCATAATGATATGCATATTTTCAAAGTATGGTACACCCACACTATGTTTCAGCTGTTTTATAACTAGTTGCCTCTATGTGTTTTTTTTGTTTGTTTTTTTTTTTTTATACAGAATAGTTCATTTACATTGTAGCTGTATCTAAGGCAATGATATTTTACATATGTCAGCCTATAATAAAAAACATTAACAGTTTGGAGTTATGGTGGGATTTACATGTCAGGCGCCTGTAGGCACAAATTTCTAAGCCGCCCCTTGCTCTCCAAACCCAAAATAAGACAGATGAAGTATAATTAATTTATTAGCTGGACATTGCAGGCCTAAAAAAACACCTAAAAATAAAAACCCATATATGACAACTGCATATGTATAAATGTATGTATGTGCATATTTCTTCACTGCTTGTATGTATTGTGTTTGAATCTGTGAGTACAGTGAGTGTATGCAGCTGCATAAATGCACTCAGGGTTAGAAGTGATCAGTGGTGTATTTACGGTGAGCCTGACAAGGCACTTGCCTTGGGCGGCACTTTTAAGAGGGCTGCAAAAATGCCGCCCCCCAATTGACCTGGAAAATGCCTTAAGAGGGGCGCAAGGGAGCAGAGCAGGGAGCCTGCCCGCCCAACCAACTGCCCGCGTGCCTGCCAGCCCAGCCAGCAGCAACCCGACTGGACCCCAGGGAAGAATCTACTCTAGCACTCCCAACGGTAGGGAGGCTGGGGGGATTGAACTTTAAAAAAAAAAAAATCTGAGTATCTTAGTGTGTGTCTTTTAGTGAGTGTTAGTGTGTGGTGTGTGTCTGTTAGTGAGAGTGTTAATGTGTCTGTTAGTGAGTGTGTTAGCGTGTGTCTGTGAGTGTGTTAGTGGGTCTGTTAGTGAGTATGTTAGTGTGTCTGTTAGTCTGTGTCAGTTAGTGTGTGTCTATTAGTGAGTGTGTTAGTGTGTGTCTGTTAGTGAGAGTGTTAATGTGTCTGTTAGTGAGTGTGTTAGCGTGTGTCTGTGAGTGTGTTAGTGGGTCTGTTAGTGAGTATGTTAGTGTGTCTGTTAGTCTGTGTCAGTTAGTGTGTGTCTATTAGTGAGTGTGTTAGTGTGTGTCTGTTAGTGAGAGTGTTAATGTGTCTGTTAGTGAGTGTGTTAGCGTGTGTCTGTGAGTGTGTTAGTGGGTCTGTTAGTGAGTATGTTAGTGTGTCTGTTAGTCTGTGTCAGTTAGTGTGTGTCTATTAGTGAGAGTGTTAGTGTGTGTCTGTTAGTGAGAGTGTGTGTTTGATAGTGTGTGTGTGCATCTGTCACTGAGAGTGTGTGTTATTAGTTATTTGTATTCATCCATTTGTCTTTCGGGAGAATGGAGAAACTTCTGACAAAAATGAATGCTCAAGTCTATTTAATACAAGTATTCTTTCATCAGCACAAGGCAGACATAATATAAAGAAAAATGGTCAAATAACAACTAATACATCCACACGTAGAAACATTAATTTACAAAAATAAAATAAACAGTTAATGGTTATAAATTTATAACCCCCTGTTTTAGCAGGCTACAATATGTTTTCCTGCTGTATAGCTGCCTTAGGGAATAGTGCTATTTATTCCATTTTGCACAGATCTGGTAATGTTTGATTCCGATGGACATTTATTGAGTCCTTGACCTGTGTTTAAACTCAGAAAATCTGTTGATCCATGAAAAAAATCATATAACCTTTACCATTGTATTTCCCTTGAGAAAATTTTGAAACGGGTGTCGAACTTGATCTTTTTTAACTTGATTAACTAGGCAACTGCATGTTAAGATGGATAGGGAAACAAATAAAGATGTCAGAGGTGGTGATTTAGGTAAGGCCATGTATGAGATGGTTAGGAGCTCACATACATTATTTGTTTCACATCACTACCCTGTAGTGATTTATAATTACTTGTTCTCATTGGAATCAAAGAACTAAACACATGCAGGAGAAGATATGGATACGTTCCCAAGTGCATAATGAAATATAATCCATTTCACCTAACCTCTTATTTATAGTGATTGAAAGGGCTAAAAAACATAAATATAAAATAGTCCCATTTAAAAAAAAAAATTAATTAACACGTAATTAAATTACTGCTGACAAAAACCTTTATGTAGCAACAATTATATTAATTTGCACAGGTAAATTACCCCATAGAAAAGATCATTTTGCTGACATGAAGAGAACAGTTTATTCCGCTTTCTCTCATGATGATATTAATTAGGTTTATCTATGTGTTTATTTTCGTTCTAAAGAAAGATGAGCTAAAATATTCTGTGACACCCACTTAATAATATACTTTTGCAATGTCTAATAGATATTTAGGCCATTGATTTCAATCTCTAAAAGGATAGATAGACAGATAGACAGACAGATAGAAACATAATTTGAGTACTATACATTTTCAGAAAATTTTATAAATTCTATTTATTTAAAAAACAAATGGTTGCTGCTTGTATCAAAGCAATTTATGTATCTTCGTGCATTTTAGTTATATAGTTAAATATACTTTAATGGTCAGTGGTTCTTATTTAGGCAGGAATTATTAAGTGTATGACATTAACTTGGCAATTGTAAAACAAACTCAGGGACCGGTTATTCAAGCGTAAGTTAATTAAAACTCAAATTAATTTTGCAATACACCTTTATTATACTCTTCCCAAGGTCCGAGGGAACTCTTTAGAGTGAATATCTGATAGTGGACAGTTGTAATGTGGAAAGATGAATATTATGTATATGTGCATATCCAAACCAAAATATAATCAAAACAGGATTCACTCATGCACTTTTACTGCAGATGATAAGTCATACAGAATTCATTAAAGAGGAAGTCAATTGCTTACTGTGAATGTTATTGTTTAAAAGCAGTGGCTTTGTTGCCATTGCAAAGGGCAGTAAGGTACTGTCATGCATAAAAAGGAGTGTTTATTCACAAGACAAAAATATAATTTTGCCTATTTTTAAATTAGTGGTAATACCTCAACATGAATGTATACAGTTGTAATTAACACCTTCAGGACGGAGTCAATAGTACACGTTATGATCAAAACAAAATGTAAATAAAAACTGGAATTTGCACTATATGTCTGTTCAACCGTAATTCACCTCTTTCATATTATATGCACCCACACTTATTATATATCATTTTGTTCAGAAGAAACAGGGCTTTCATTTAATATCACATATTTATATATGAAACATAATTTATTATGAATAAAATAAAAAAAGAACTGTGAGAAATCTTAAATTTATAAAAAAAAATTGTAGTTCCGCCTCACATTTTAGCTGTAAATGTCATAATACTGTTAGCTTTTACTGCAAAAAAAGCACATATTTGGATTCAGCAAAGTCTCACGAGTACAACAGTAGCCCCCATTAACAGTTTATATGGTGTTTTGGAGAGTTAAAGGGTCAAATATAGCACATTCCATTTTTTCAGTTTTTTCACATTGAAATTTGCCAGATTAGTAATGTTACCTTTGAGACCGTGTGGTAGCCCAGGAATGAGATGTACCCCCATTATGGCATACCATTTGCAAAAGTAGATTACCCAAGGTATTGCAATGGGGTATATCCAGTCTTTTGTAGTAGCCACTGTGGCGAAAGTAACCTCGCCACTGGTTTTTGGAGGGACCTGTTTGCCAGCCTCCTGCCCTGCGACTATGGCCCTGGGATGTATTGCCCTTCTAGGAACTGATGTGGGCATACTTGATTTTATTATGCTGCTGGCCCTTTAAAACCCATCTGGGGACATACTGTGGAGTTACTGGGTGGCCACCATTTCATGTATCAGAGGCACATGGTGAGAACAATGGATGAAGCACATGGTGAGAACAATGGATGGCGGCCATTTTAACTCACAGACACTGTTTGGACTTTTCTACACGGTGCCATCTCGCCGGTATTTGGTGCACAAAGACATCGTGCAGTAGTTTTAAACTATAGAACAGGGGACACATTATACAGTAATTATTTTTCATATGGCCTGTATATGTTCTGCGGAATCTGCATTAAACTGTATCTTCCAAACTACTGAATGGATCTGGGTGAATTTTGGATATGTGGTTCACCCAGATCCTCCGGTTCCGAGGATATACCTTTTATGGGGTTATTGCATGTTTTGGGGTCCCTGTGATATGTTTTATAATACTGTATTTCTCTGCCTGTGATAATTATATTAACCATTGTGTTCAGTAATCATATCACAGGCAGAGGGGAGGATTTTGTGTGGGAGTGTCTGTGTGTATTGTACGGATTGATTGGTTGTATTTCAAAACCCTGTGGGCAGTACTATGTTTGTGGATTGTGAATAAAAGAGGCTGTATGTGCCAGTACAGTCAGTTCTGCTTGACCTCAAAACGAAGCGTCATCTCGTTATTGGGGGAATTGGATTGTATGCTGATTGCCAGGAGTGTAAGCTGATTGTATGCTTTTACAGCTGCTTACAGCATTCATATGCTTGAGAGCGTATGCTTCTCCGGTTTGGTGGTTGTGGTGTCTGCTGCAATGCTTGGAGTCCCCAGGAAGCGCTAGGAGCATCCTTCAACGGAGATACCCAGTCAGGGGCCAGGTGATCCGTTACAGCCACTTAGTCACAAACACTGATCGGCCTAATTTGCCGGGGGAGGGCTGCCTGGGCTGTCAGGCAGCCCTCCAGAAGAGGATCGCGTCGGAGGTAAGTACCTCCGATCTCCTGGGGGCTGCAAGCCATTACGGCGTTCTATGCCACCGCAACGGCTTTAAAGCCCAATTAATGTGGGACGGCATAGAACGCCGTAATGGTGTAAAGGGGTTAAAATGATTCAACCACCATTTAAAATCAGGTTTATTGTCAAAATGTATTGTCATTGCAGTTTACAATGAACAAATCAAACATAAGCAATTGAAATAGCTCAACACAATGAATGCTTCAAGTGGTTTCCCCAAATTTAACTAAAAAAGCAACTTATAATGATTTTTCAAGTCTCACAATTATTTAACCTCTTCATTGTTAGTATCTTCAGTACTTAGTAGAGCACCATTTTTCAGTTATGACCTGCTGCAAATGAGATGTATAGTGAGTTGGCAGCTTTCCTGAGGAATCTTCCTCACAAGCAATGGCCTCCAGTTCAGTAATATTCTTGGGTTTGCGTGCTGCAACCAGCTTCTTCAAATCCCACCAGAGATTTTCTGTGGGGTTCAAGACTGTAAAGGCCACTGTAGAATTATCTTCTGCAAGCAAGCCTTGGTTGAATTTAAAGTATGCTTGGGATCATTGTCTTGTTGGAAGGTCCAATGACGCCCAAGCTTCAGCTTCCTCACAGACGGCATAATGTTTTCTCCTAGGATTTCCTCATACTTCAATGACTTCCACATGCTGCAGGTTTCCAGTCTCAGAGGAGGCAAAGCAGCCCCAAGGCATCACCATGTTTAACCGTAGGCAGAGTGTTCTTTTCAGTGTATGCTTCATTTTTCTTCCTCCAGGCATACTGGCATTCGGTCGAAAAGTTCCAGGTTTGTTTCATCATTCCACAGAACAGAATCCCAAAACTTCAGTGGCCTATTTATACTATTTTGAGCATATTAGAGATGACCTTTCCTGTGCTTTTGGATCAGTAGTGGTGTACATCTTGGAATTCTCAGAAATCTGGTTGCAGCCATTGATAGCTTCCTTTTTCTGCTATATCCACTTAGTGTAAGCACTGTTCCTTCAACTTTCACCTTGCGAACTATGCTTCCATTGGTGTTTCTAGGAACATTTAGTGCATTTGTTACCTGTTTGAAAAGGGCAATGATCTCTACTCTCAACTTTGTGGACCATTCTTTTGACTTAACCATATTTCTACCATGCAGTCAAATGTGACACTCAACAAGCCACTAGCCAGTTCAGGTATTTCAAATGTTCCAGCTCAAGCACACCTGATGCAACTAATGAAACTCTTGATTAGTTGCAACATATGTGCTTGAGACAACACCTGTTTTGCATATTGATGCTGTTGTGAGGGATTCTATCCAGGGGGCTGAATCATTTGGAAACTGGCATTTTGAGAAGTCATTATAACTTGCATTTTCATTTGAATTTGGGAAAAAACACTTGAAGCATTCATTTTGGTTAAGCTAATTTGATCTGTGCATTGAAAACAGCTGAAAGTCTGTACATTTTGACAATAAACCTGATTTTCAATGCGGGTGGAATAATTTTGATTACAACTGTATATGATGCAATTTTGGGCATCTGACTTAAAAAATATTAGGAAACTAGAAAAAATGCATAGGAAGGTTAAAATAAAAATAATAAGGAGAATGGGAGATTTTGGTGGTGAAGCAAGTTTGGAAAACATGAACTTGTACATATATACAAATCAATATAAATATATATATATAGGCCCAGCATAAACAGCTCTCTGGTAGCCTTTTCATTAACTGGATTGTACAAAGGACAAGACTTCTCCCATTTAAACTTTAGTGTATGAAAGAAAGTGTTCTTTACGGTAAGAGCAATAAAGATACGGAATTATATGCCTAAACAGCTTATTTTATCTGGGTGTATACAGATTTTGAAACAACATCTAAACCCGTTTTTGAAAATACAGAATATCCAAAGATAAACGAGTTACTATGTCAGGTAACAACTTATTGATTCAATGAGATATCTGACTGTTATTTTGGAGTCAAGAAATCACTTTGTTGGGCTTGAGTCCTTTTTTTCAGCAGATATAATTATGTAACTGTGTGATTATTCAATTAATTATATATGAGAAATAAATTGCTAAAGCTGCAAGAAAGTGTTCTGTATAGAACAAGCTAATGGTTACTGTTGGTGATCTCCTAGCTTTTGAAACTTCATCTATTCTATTGCATTTGTTTTTAAACCTTTACACTTGCAGTCTGCAATTGACATAATCTTTATTGGATTCAGGATTTATCTACATATATCAAAAACATTCCAATGTTATAATACTGGATATACTGTGGATCATTTTTAATAAAATTTGTGTTTTAAACATATGAATATAACTTATTATACTTGCAGTTGTGGTCCTGCTATTTTCTAATACCATTGATAATCCTGTGTTGTTATAAATGCCCCCCCTCTCTCTCTCTTTCCCAATCCCTTGACCATGTGATGGGGGTTAATATTTAAATCAGTAGTGCAAACACTGTGCCACCTCATAACTACTTCATAACCCAACAATCCAGCTCCAGTCATATGAATTAATCCAAAGGTCCATACTATATTGGGTTTTTTTATTCCACTTTAATTTATCCTAATTGTAAAATAATGAAGCAATTATCACTGTGCCAGCTTTAAATTGTCAATGCTCTTGACTTCCCTTGCTCCGTGTTGCATTGTACTATTTATTTAATGTGGTAGTTTGGTTTTATGTTAGCAGATAGTAATTAAGATTCTATAAGATGGTGTGATATTTTGCAGGTTAGTAAACAAGTGGTGCTTTGCATACACTTTATTAAATATACCTATTTGCAATTATGTCATAACACAAACATACAGTCAATAACAATGGGAAATGGTGATGTGATTAAGATGGTGGGGTATTCTATTGTAGTTGCATCAAAAGATCAAAATGTGCACATTGTTTGAGCTTTGTGCTTAGCTATGAGCAGGTCTATATTAGGGGGGAGGGTGTCAGATGGTTTCATTTTTCCATAATCCGTATTCTGAGGATAACTGCATGATGTATGTCAGCTTTGTTTCTGATCTTTGTATATTAATTAAACAGGAGGTATAACTTTGTATAGGTGTTATGTTGGTAAACTGTTACATTATATTAATTGGGATTCTTGTAGCTATTTATATGAAATACTTTATTCCTATTTGGAATAAATGTAAATGTTTAGAGGAATCATAATTAAAACAGTAATTATTTTGGTTGGAAAAATATTTGGAGATAGATAAAAAGAAATATTTGGTATATGGGATACTGTATAGTTTTTTCCCCTTGGTTACTTTAGTAAGATAATGTTTTTCAAATATAATTCACTAGTGGATTGACAATCTTCCTGAAACAATTTAAGCAAATGAGCAAATACACGTGAATGTGTGTCATCTATGTTTCCATAATGTTTAGGCTACAATGCTATTTACACTCACTTACGAGTATAAACATAAACTGATCAGCACCACCTAAATTATCCCTAGATGAGTATGCTGCAATATTAATATGCTGTTCCTGCCATACTGTTGTTGATTAAATAGTAAATTCCTGTGATTAAAAAAAGTCTTTATAAATAAGCAAATAAATAAGAACACCGAAAATCATACTTAGCATAACTACGCATAATTGATTCCCTGTAAAGGTTGATGTAATCAATGAACACTAAAAGTCAAACACAAGTCACTCTGAGCGTCATTCATCAATATCCATAAGTATATACAGAGCACATTATACATTCTATGGAGTTACACTGTGCTATTACAATACTCCACTTTACAGCAAATGTATTTTTCCAGTGCATTTCTTTGATTATGTATAGTAAAGGTTTGCAATTAATGAGGAAAATTGCTTCTAATTTATGATGCACAATATTCCTTATTTGAGAATATATCAAAGCGTCGGCCTTGCTGTGTGCCATCAAGGCACAGTGGGCAGATAAAAGATTTCCCTCACCAACACAGGCACTTTATTGCATGAGAGCGATGGGAGAGGAAGACTGGGAGCCTGAACATTCCTTCTGTGAGCTGGGTAATTCAGAGCATTGCCGCAAGTTATCACAGCAACACTCCAAGGAACTTGTGAGTGGAATGAACTCTGCCTGCAGCTGGAGGAGTTGCAGTCTAGAGTTACCACCAGTGGATCACCAGGACTTGCAATGTCCCTGATCCTTGTGAAAAACGTTAAAAAGAAGGGACATAAAGTTGCTTTGTTTTGTTTGCTTTTTTTTTGCATGGTTTAAAAAAAATATTTTTAAAAATGCCTATTTCCTCCCATCCCAACTCCCCACACATACAATTTATAGGCCCTATACGATTCAATCCATTCATACACTACACCAGGGGTAGGCAACCTTTTAGCAGCACTGTGCCAATATAGGATTGTGATGTCCCGTAGCATGCCGATCCTATTTTTTTTTAAATTGAGGTATGTATGCTGCCGTATTCTGCTTGTGTTATTTTTACTGTAATTGCTTTGTATCGTTGTATTTGTGCGTATTTGAGCTATTATGTTGTATATGTTCAGGAGTAGTTTATGGTATTATGTATGATACATATGAATGTGGGCTGTGTTTGAGGGCTGCTTGTGGAATTGTGTGTGGATGGATGTGTCACATTGTGTGTTTGGTAGTGTGTGGGGGCTGTTTGGGGTATTGCATGTGAGGCTGCATGTGGGGTTTTGTGCATGTATGTGGATTGTTAGTGGTGTTGCGTTTGTGGGGATTGTGTGTTTGTGTGTGTGTGGGCTGTTCATATTATTTGAAAGAGGGGAGGGTTATTCTGCATTTCTGTGTATTTCTGTTCCAGTGGGGACCAGGCTGGCCAGGTACAGGTCAAGAACAGGAGCTGTGATAGCTGTCGAGGGCTGCTCTACTACAGTGTGGATTCCCATTCACAAGTGCTGGGAGGAAGTGATCTCAAGATCACTTCCTCCTAGTGCTACAATGCATAAATTGAGGATTGTCCTTCACCACCTCTTCGTATTAGCAGATATCTGAAGTTTTACTGGGACTCCTGATAGGCCAGAGTGTGTTTGGCTCTAGCAGCCTCGAGTGTCGTGCAAAGACACCTTGAGTGCCATGCATGGCACTAGTGCCGTAGGTTGCCTACCCCTGCACTACACTTTCACACACATACATATTGCACCCTTACACATACTGCACTTTTCATACACACTGCTACACCCCTCATACACTTTACACCCTTCATACACACTCTGGATCCTCTATGCACACACTAGATCTCCTGTATGCAAAAACACACACACTATGTTCCCTAAACACACTCTACAGCCCTTTATACATACATCACCTATACATAAATACAATGGAGCCCCTATGCACACACAATATGTCCCCTGTACACATGCGCACACACACACTACAGCAACTATATGCACACTTTCTCTACAGCCCCTAGCCATGTATTTTATGCCACAAGCACAGCACAAGTAAAACAAACATATTTACACAAAACACAGCACTACAATCAGCTCACTCTACATACACGCAATCCCACAAAAAGCCTCTTGGACCTTTTTATCTCTGGTATCCCACTTATGGAGACACCAGAGACAAGTCACAAGCAAGCGCAGTGCAATCATGTCATTAAATCCACTTGCACTGTGTGGATCGAATAAAGTACCTTTTTCTCATGTGAGAGCACTTCAGCAGGGCCCTGTGCATGGGCTGCGGCGGAAGAGCATTGACTCAACATGCTCACTTCCACAGGGGCATGCACATCATAGGTTAAGACACAGCAGCCCCCACTCCCTAGCCCCAATTCTCACTGAGCATTTGTGATCAAAAAAGGTCTGGGACGAATTTTATTCCCAGTCTGAATTAAATTTGAATATATATTCAGACATGACAACCTTTTCTGGCAGAGATTTTAAAGTAATGCAAATGTGTTTTTATTTAGTCATATCTGCCAAAAAACAAATAACAGGATTTGAAAAGTTTGTAATTACACTTTATATCACATTGAGCAATAGTTTGAAGAACATTGGAAGAATAAAATTAATACGATCCCTGAAGTATAATGCAAGAGCACAATCTAATAACAGAGCCAGGGTTGTAGACTGCTTCCATTGTGAGCTGAAAAGATAAATATATAAGCCGATCGTCAATTAGCAAAGAACTGTGGAGGCCTGAATACATACTGCAACCATCATCTCCTCCCCAATCGGATAGACAATTAAATTTTCATGAGTTTCTCTAAAATGTAAGATTTATCCGATTTCAGTCTATGATGAGATTCTGCCAGTTCTTGCAGCAGAACATGAAGTCCTATGCATATAGAACATACAGCATGGAAATATATAGTTTATGAATTTTCATTATTTGTTTACTTGTTTTACTTTATATATATATATATATATATATATATATATATATATTTGATTTAAGCATGACAATTGTTGCTTTATTTTGGCATACTAACTTAATGAATAATATATACATAGCAATGCCTTTTCCTCCCTTGTTAGGGTATTAAGTATGCTTGTAATCTGGTTAGTGAATGACAATATTCTATTATTGCTTACAATGCAAGGAGGCCCATTTAAAACATAGAGTTCCAACTAATTATTAGTATTTAGGACTTTCTCTGAAAAAAAAAAAAAAAACATGATTAAGTTGACTTAGAAGACTGTATTTCAGGTTACTAAATTGTTAAGAAAAATTATTATTCAGCTCAAGTATTCACAATAATTGTTGCAAATGACCTGTTCAAATTCACAGGATTTATTAACAAATTAATTGAAGCAGATTCGGTCATAAATTGCTAGAATCAAAATTGTTTCAATCATTTAAATTGAGAATTCATGTTTATGTAAGATTGCAAAGAAAACCTTCAAAATGTTCTGCACTGGTTTATTTCCCTTATTGTTTCCATGACCAATTCATTTTCATGGGTTTAAAATATAGGGAAAACAGCAATTTTGTTTGTAGATTGTAGATCTTCAGATATGCTTGAAAGGTTAAGCACAATGTGTAACTCTACAGATTGTGATTGATTCACCTACATTGGTGTTCCTCACCTTGTTCATCTATACTCTACTAATCATTTTATATTACTTTCAAGATTCTTTATGCGGTTATTATGTTATTTGCAAACACTTTAGCGTGAGTTTGCTTGGATCCAGTTCAATAACTGAAGAACCTTGTTAAGTTCACTTAAAGTTCTTATCAATTAACAGAGCTCCTACATTCACTAACATCAGGACATCATTTATATAGTACTACCAGTGTTTGAGTTCCACTCCTGTGATCTAGGAGCCCTCTAAGTTAAGTATATATGTTTTTATATGTAAGGCTATTCAATGGGTCTGTTCCCCAATTCCAGGCTTGGTGAGTTAATCCACTGTGGAAGAAACCTTACTCTGCATATGCTGGCCTGAGCTTTGCAGAAAGGCTGTGTTCTCTATAGGGGTCGTGGAAGCTCAGGTTGCTTCGTGTTTCCAATAACCAGAACACAATGTCCACATGGGTTGTGATTCATCTCCACAGTCAGCAAAAGAACAGTGTTCCACTTGCAGGTGATTTATTTCCTGCTGTGTACAACCTAGCTGAATGTGTGGCTGCAAAGTTCCAACCACTGCAGTATCTGTGCATTTCTCTTTCTTGTTTTAAACTCCGTAAGATAATTAGGGTGCCATTTGATACACTTATTTTCAGTGATAGACTCTCGTTGAGATAGAATGTTCAGTATGCCAAAGCACCAGTGAGGCCTGGAAGGTTATTACATACTGGGTGCGTGTTAGGATTATAGTCAGATATATTACTCCCAAAGCTCATGATATTCCTGGGGAAGACAAAAGGCCTTTACAGTTTTACCATAAACATAGGTGTTTTAACTGTGTATAATATTAATTTTGATTGCTGGTAAAAAATAAAAAAATTTAAAAAACATTTCTAACCTGTGTATATATCTTCAGTTGCAGGTGTGGATCTACTGATGGTTCAGCAGGTATGACTGCCCAAGGGATGTGGTAGGTCAGGAGGCCCACAGATACCCAGATGCTGCAGGTGCCAGTAGTTTCCAAAAAACAGAAGGAAGAATGGCTGCAGGCAGGGCAGGGCTGGCCGACCGGGATAGTAGGAAATTTCCCAGTGGGCCGGCATACCTAGAGGCAGATGCACAGTCGCCTATTTTGCACCGGCTCGGGGGCGCAATAGGTCGGGCACTGCATGTAGAGCAACTGGGATGGGAGTGGCACATGGAGGGATGAGATGGGGTGAGACACATGGAAGGGCTGGGAGAATGAGACACATGGAGGGCTAGAGGGAAGAATGAAACACATGATGTAGTTGAGGGGAGGATTATTGAGACACTAGAGGGGCTGAGGAGGTAAATGAGACACATGAAGGAGCTGGAGGGGGAATAAGACACCTAGAGAGGTTGGGGGGTATATGAGACACAAGGAGAGGCTGGCAGGAAATGAGACACAAGGAGTAGCTGGGGGGATGAGACACAAGGAGCGGCTTGGGGATGAGATACAAGGAGGGGCTGGGGGAAATAAGACACAAGGTAGGGCTGGGGAAAGAAAAATATACCTGGATGGCCTGAGGGGACACAAAGGTGCTTGGGGAGGAGAAAAAGAAGGGCAAACAAGAGGGACTGGGGAAGGTAAAAGACAATCAAAAGAGAAGATAAGAAAAACAAAAGGGGCAATAAATTCAAAAGGTAAGTTAAAAGGTGAAGATTATTTTTTGCGGGGGGAGGGGGAAATGCATCTCGGCCAAAGTGAAGAGCACACTCATAAAACCTACAAAATAGATAAACTAAATTTTTTACAGCTGTGCAACAGCATACATTCGCCAGTTTAGTCCCATTGCCAAACTTTTCTTAATATGTCAAGGTAGTTAGACTGGAACATTGATAATATGTAATCAAATCCATGTCTGCTTAAAATAAATATGTTCTTTTGTTTATTTTGAATCCCTAATAGTGTTTTCTTTCTTGTTGGAGAAATAGTTTCCAATTTTCAGTTATCTTTACCACCTCTATATCTGCATACTATGCTGGCGTGATAAGGGCAAGACCTTGTGCTGCCCAGGTGCAAAGATGGAATGCTGCCCGCCCCCCTTACCCTTCCTAAGAACCCATATTTACCAAAACACGCTCACGGCCATTATGATGTGTAGTGTCTGTGTAGTAGATGCAGCGTATGCTTTGTGTTCAGTGTGTAGTAAATGCATTGTGTGTATAGTGGATGCAGAGTGTGTATTTGTGTAGTGGATGCAGAGTGTGTATTGTGTTCAGTGTGTGTAGTGAATGCATTTGTGTAGTGGATGTAGTGTATGCAGTGGTTTTAGTGTGTGTAGTGAATGCATTGCCTGTGTGTATAGTGGATGCAGTGTGTGTGCATACTGGACTCAGAGTGTGTGTATAGTAAATGCAGAGTTTGTGTGTGTATATAGTGCATGCAGTCAGGGCCAGCCTTTGGGGTGTGAAAGCTGTCCGGCCGCACAAAGCGCCATGGCAACAGGGGTGCCAGGCGGCCGACACAGTTCGCAGTCAGTCACTCACAGGCCAGCCCAAGTACTGCAATATCTGTGCAGGCGCATTATTGAAGAGGACCTCCGCCAGGCAGCACTATTTCAAAATGTGGAGGAGGACTGGAGCATGGAGGAGGAGTGTGATCAGACGTGCACAACGGTCAGGAGTAATTCTTGACCATTCCTCTTTACAGAACTGTTTCAGTTCAGCAATATTCTTGGGATGTCTGGTGTAAATCGCTTTCTTTAGGTCATGCCACAGCATCTCAATCGGGTTGAGGTCAGGGCTCTGACTAGGCCACTTCAGAAGGCGTATTTTCTTCTGTTTAAGCCATTCTGTTGTTGATTTACTTCTATGCTTTGGGTCATTGTCCTGTTGCAACATCCATCTTCTGTTGAGCTTCAGCTGGTAGACAGATGGCCTTAAGTTCTCCTGCCAAATGTCTTGATAAACTTGGGAATTAATTTTTCCTTCGATGATAGCATTCCGTCCAGACCCTGATGCAGCAAAGCAGCCCCAAACCATGATGCCCCCACCACCATACTTCATAGTAGGGATGAGGTTTTGATGTTTGTGTGCTGTGCCTTTTTGTCGCCACACATAGTGTTGTGTGTTTCTTCCAAACAACTAAAATTTGGTTTCATCTGTCCACAGAATATAACTGTAAACGTGCAGCAATGTTATGTTTGGACAGCAGTGGCTTCCTCTGTGGTATCCTCCCATGAAATCCATTCTTGTTTAGTGTTTTACGTATTGTAGATTCGCTAACAGGGATGTTAGCATTTGCCAGTAACTTTTGTAACTCTTTAGCTGACACTCTAGGATTCTTCTTCACCTCATTGAGCAGTCTGCACTGTGCTCTTGCAGTCATCTTTACAGGACGGCCACTCCTAGGGAGAGTAGCAGCAGTGCTGAACTTTCTCCATTTATAGACAATTTGTCTTACCATGGACTGATGAACAGCAAGGCTTTTGGAGATACTTTTATAACCATTTCCAGCTTTATGCAAGTCAACAATTCTTAATCGTAGGTCTTCTGAGAGCTCTTTTGTGTGAGGCATCATTCACATCAGGCAATGCTTCTTGTGAAAAGCAAACCCAGAACTGGTGTGTGATTTTTATAGGGCAGGGCAGCTGTAACCAACACCTCCAATCTCATCTCATTGATTGGACTCCAGTTGGCTGACATCTCACTCCAATTAGCTCTTGGAAATGTCATTAGTCTAGGGGTTCACATACTTTTTCCACCTGCACTGTGAATGTTTACATGGTGTGTTTAATAAAAACATGGCAACATTTCATTCTTTGTGTGTTATTAGTTTAAGCAGATTGTCTATTGTTGTGACTTAGATGATGATCAGATCACATTTTATGACCAATTTGTGCAGAAATCCATATCATTCCAAAGGGTTCACATACTTTTTCTTGCAACTGTATTTATACTTGTGTGATGATGGTGATGTGCCAGAGGAATGCTTGTCACCATATTGCAAGCATAGCACAGGCACATCACACCTTATGACCAACACAACAACAAGAGGACATAGTCAACATAGGCAAGTACAAGTACAACAAGTACAACATAGGCAAATTGCAACTTTTTACAAGCATAACACATAGGGAATATGGGGTTCAGGACTCCCAGAGCAGTCCAGGCCCCCCAGGACTGTCATGCCCATGACAACCATCACAGTTGTCACCCCCCGATGGCAGCCCTGCTCATGTAACTGTTCATCTGTGCCTCCTGTGACCTGTACAATAGTTAACCCCTTAAGGACACATGACAGAAATATTCTGTCATGATTCACTTTTATTCCAGAAGTTGTGTCCTTTAATGAATCCTAGACCAACACAAACTAAAATTACATT
The DNA here is from genome assembly GCA_933207985.1 of Pelobates cultripes. Taxonomy (NCBI): domain Eukaryota; kingdom Metazoa; phylum Chordata; class Amphibia; order Anura; family Pelobatidae; genus Pelobates; species Pelobates cultripes. The sequence goes on along the minus strand of OW240917.1, from coordinate 108,637,512 downwards.
TAATTCTCATGCAAATAATTTTAGGTACATACATCTCATTTACTCAAAAGCTTCACCTCCAGTTACTTACTGTCTCAGTAGTAATGCCACTGCCTGGAGTGTGCACTTGCTCCCTCAATCCCTCTGCAAAATTGCAGTCTCAGCCAGGTAGGTAGCCGCACTCAGGGCCGGCCTCAGGGGTGTGTGAGCTGTTGCACAGGGCGCCATGGCAACAGGGGGCACCCTGACAGCCGACACAGCAAGATGTCTGCAGCTTTCATGGGCTTGCTGGGGAGATCAGGAGCTCTCCCCAACCTGCTCACAGTACTTACTAAGAGGTAGTTACAGCAGGCTAGGCAACCATCAGCAGTGCCCCAGACTCACTCTAACAATGCTGGCCGAGCAGCACTGCCAGGAACCAATCCCACCACGAAGGTTTCCAGTTCCTGTGCTCTGTGTGAGAGGGACGGGATGTAATATAATAGCCCCGTCCCCTCCACACAGAGCAGCACAGTGTGGGAAGAAGGTGAGAGTCTGCTGTGAAGGCAGGAACAGACAGCATGCAGCATGGGGTACAGGTAAGAACACAGGGATAGGAGGTGGAATAAGATATAAAAAAGGTACAAGTGGGGTTTGAAGGGTAAACAACATTTTGGGGGTATAGGAGAGAAAAAAAGGTTTGGGTAGAGAGAGAGACATGTGGAGTTTGTGGAAGAGGGAGAAGCCTAATATGGGGGTAGTTTGTGCAATATTCTTGTATGTGAAAAACTCATGTCAATGTGTATCAGAGAGTGCGCATACTGTCAGTGAATGTCTGGGTTAATGCATGAGTGCAATATCAGTGTGTGTGTGTGTAATGATTGGGCATACGCAGTGGCTCGAGTCACACAACGTCTGCTTTTACAGAAGAACTTGCATACTAGCACCAGCACCTAAATTGCCCTGCTTTGGTAAGTGTCCCAAAGCAGGGTAAATCAATCTAGATCTGCAGCTATTGTAAGCCGAGATTTCACATATCCACAAAGAAAACATGAACAAAGAATTGCATGCATTTTTTTCTTTGGGGGTAAATCTACTAAATTGTTAGAACCAATAAATGACTAGTTCCTTTAAATCGAGTAAAAGGTATGTTGGATGTCACTATGTGACAGTCTCACCTAAAACTCACCACCAGCCTCTTCTATGGTGGTACAGAGGAGCCCCGTCACAGTGTGTGCCCTGTGATTGCACAGGCTGCACGGCCCAAAGGCCAGCCCTGGGTAGTTGCTGAGAAGTGGGGAGTAGAGACATTGTAGAAGTGCCAGTGATCAGACAGTGATACCGATTAAAATACACCTGAATTTGGAAATGCCTTACAAATACACATTATTTGCTCAAATACTCTAATGCATTCACACACAATGATATCCATAAAAATACACCCTGGAATACACACACATACACATGTTGCAGTTACACACCTAGTACTACATTCTTGTGTTTACAAATACATTGACTTCCCACAAATAAAATGCATACAAATGTATTTAAATACAAACTCCTAAACCAAACAAAATCTGTATTCAAATGCAGACACTGTCATTAATAAACAGACCTAGATTAAAACAAGCTTCTACTACTAACATTTAGAACTTTGCATTTCCACAATCTGATGCCTCCTGCAAAAAACTCCTGCATATACACACACACACACACACACTCAAACACTATATTAAAATGTATGCATCTTGGGCAGAGCCGAGCAACCGATACCATACCGCCCCTGACGACCATGGGTAGGAAGACTAAGAAGCTGAAGCATGAAAAACTGAAGCCAGGCACGAATATTGGAGATCTTTTTCTGCCAAGCACAAAGGGCACATGGGCCCAAGATGGCCGCTGACCTGAGTGATTACTTCGACAACTCAGAGAAACTGTCCTCACGGACATCACAGGCCTGATAGGTCACATAGGAGCAGTGGAAGCCACCTCAGAGCACCTAACCCAAACTATAGCTCAGCTTCAGCTGGACATCCAAGCACTCACCAAACGGTAGGCAGCCTATGATCTCTGGTTTGCCTCTATGGAGGACTCGAGACGCTGCAATAATCTGAAGATCCAGGGAATCCTGGAAAGCGTACCCGTAGCAGAACGTCCATATCTCCTCCGAAGACTTATGGCTCAACTCCTGGAGCAAGCAATCCAGAAATATAACCCTGGGCGGGTTCTTCCGGGTTCTGAAACCTACCAAAGTAAGCTCCCAGAGACCTGATAGTGCGGTTTCATAGTGGAACAGATAAGGTACTGGTGCAAACACTGGTGAAAACATGGCCCTCTCCTTTTTTGCGGACTTGACCGTTGAGACACTTCACTGGCGCAAAACACTACAACCGCTCTGTAACAGATCGCCTGGCACCCTGACTGGGTACCTCCGTTTGACGGATTCTCCTAGTGCTTCCCGAGGGCTCCAAGCACTCCACTAGACACCATAAACACTGCAGACCCCACGAACCGCCGTAGCTTGGTTGGGGTCTCGCCGTCTTCCACCCACTCAGGAACCAAGACCAGGATCCAACTTTCAGTAGGTAGACCTCTCTTAGAATCCAGAGAGCAAGAACAGGAACGGGAACAAGCTCTTACAAGAGCTTACTCTGGGGAGTATAGTGATTATAGCAAGTGTGTGTATAAAGGATGCTGTGTGTGTATAGAAGAAGTAGTGCGTGTGTGTATGGGTGTGTGTGTACATGGATTATCCACTGTGTGTGTAGTGGATGTAGTGTCTATGTTAGTGTAGTGGATGCAGGGTGTCTTTGTGGTGTTCAGTTAAATGTGGGGGTGAAAAGTTGTTTTTTATTTTTGCAAAATTTTAACTATTTTTATTTTCCCTCTCCCTGCCTCTTTCCTGTTGGCAGGGAGGATAGATACTAGATTCACTGGTGGTCCAATGGAGCAGGAAGATAGTGAATCTTACATTGCCAGGAGCAGCAGGTACATTCCTCACATGCAGGGCAGGCGCTACCTGTAAGGCGACCTAGGCAGCCGCCTAGGGCGAAACTTAGCAGGGGGCGCCGGATCCCTGCGCCCGGAATCACCGGTGCGGCTCCTCATGCTGCACCACCTGAGTGCTTTAGCAAGCGGCCGGATTTGAGTGATCGACAGGAGGGAAGCGCAGAGCGCTCCCTCCTGCCGGTCTCTCGATGTAGCGTGGCCAGGCCACGCTACGTAGGCAGGCGGGAAGAGGAGGGTAAGGACCACTGGGGGAGAGGAGGGGGGTAAGGACCACTGGGGGGAGGGCAAAACACTGGGGAGGAGTAGTTGGACCACTGGGGAGGGAGGGTAGGAGCCACTGGGGAGGGAGGGGGGAGCCACTGGGAGGGAGTAAGAATCACAGGAGGGGGGTAGTTGGGACCACAGGGGAGGGTGGGGAGTAAGGACCCTGAGGGGGGGGGGGGAAGGTCCACTAGGGATTTGCTAAAGGGAGGACCACTAAGGGGGAGGGAAGAGGGGAAGGACCACCAAAGGGGAGGAGGGAGGACCACTGAGGGAGGAGGAGGCGAGGTGCACTAAGGGGTTTGGGAGAGGAAGGACCACTAAGGGGGCAAGGACCACCAGAGGGGGGTAAGGAGGGAGGACCACTAAGGAGAGGGGAGGATGGTAAGGATTCCCTAATGGGGGGAAGAGGATAGTGACCACTGAGGGAAGGGAGATTACTAAGGGGGTGGGGGAGGAGGGGAATGTCTACTAAGGGGTTTGGGAGAGGGAGGACCACTAAGGGGGGTAAGAAGGAAAGGGCCACCAAAGGAAGGGAAGGACCACTAAGGAGAAGGGACTCTTAGAGGTAAGGACCACTAAGGTGGGGAAGAGGGTAAGGACCACTGGGGGAGGGGGGGAGTTAAGGACCACTGGGGAGGGGGGAAGGACCACTGGGGGCTTATGGACACTGGGGGGAACTAAGGACCACTGGGGGGAGGGGGACTAAGGACCACTGGGGGTGGGAGGAAGAGAGGAAGGACCACCAAAGGGGGGATAAGGAGGGGGAGGACCACTAAGGAGGGAGGACCACTAAGTAGAGGGGAGGAGGGTAAGGAACACTGAGGGGGTAAAGATGGTAAAGACCACTGAAAGGGGGGAAAGGGGTAGGACCACTAAGGGGGGGGGAAGAGGGCAAGGACGAATAAGGGGTTTGGGAGAGGGAGGACCACTAAGGGGGAGAGGAGGGAGTGAGAAGACCACCAAGGGGGTATTGCAGATGGACAGGGGGCCTAGGGAGAGCACTAAGGGACAGCAAGGGAGCACATTGAGGGACAGGAGGGAAGGGGAAATCACTAACTGACAGGAGGGGAGAGCACTATGAATATGAATAAAAAATAAAAAAAATAAAGAGCTGCTCCCCTCTCAGTCCCTATCCTACCCCACAAACCCTCTCTTTTACTCTACACATATACACAATTCATGCCCACACACACACACAGAAACATACAATGCATCCCTACTCACACACAGACACACCTGAACCACACAATGCATCCCTTACGCTCACACAAACACTCATTCTCTTACACACAGAAACAAAATGCATCTCTTACACACTCAATGCACCCCTTACAGACCCACACTGCATTCAATTACATACACAGAAGCACACCTTGCATCCCTTACACACACACACAGAAACATACAATGCATTCCTTACACGCAAACACACACTGCATCCACTATACACACACTACATCCCTTACATAAATTGGTATCCCTATACACTACATTCTATAAGAACACACACACATTACATCCTCTACAATAACACATAAAACATCCCCTACACACATACACTCCACTACCTGTGAGAGAACTCATGGGTGGGCCATGTAGGTGGATTTATAAGTGGGCATTGTAGGCATACTCACGGTCAAGCCCTGGGGGCCCAGACCTTGAGCTGTGTAAGGGGCCCAAAAAAATTGAGCTGCTTCCTGTTTGTTAATTGTTGTGAGCACTGTTAAAAACAATCTGCAGAGAGCCTCTTCTACACCAGACCTGTGGAGCCAGACTGAGCCCATCATCAGCCTCTTGTCCTCATCTGTTGGTAAGTAGGCAATCCAGTATATTATTAGTGGCACTAATCTCTAATTTGCCTCACATTAAATGGATACTATAGTCACCAGATGCACTACAGCTTAATGTAGTGGTTCTGGTGTCTATAGCCTGTCCCTGTAGGCTTTTTAATGTAAACACACTGTCTTTTCAGATAAAAGACACTTTGTGCAGACTGACGTTGGCCTATATGGCAGAGCATATGGGCAGGGCGTTGTGATGTTACATGGTGGGCAGGACATATGGGGGGGGGGGGCAATTTTATTTTTTGCCTAGGGTGGCAGAAATCCTTGCACCGGCCCTGCTCACGTGGCAGGTGTGTGTATCTTTGTGTGATTTTGTTTGTGTGTTCATCTGTGAGGTAATGTGTATCTGTATATAGCTTGGTTGCTTCACCTAAGTGTTGCTTCTAAGTGTGTAGCTGGAGATATTCTGGAGAGTTTTACAGAAGCTTCAACTGTCTAAGAGTTGTGCTAAGAGCTTTCTTTATTACTGTTACAGGTAAGATTCATCTGCAGGAAAAGGTTACTGATTGCACAAGGTTTGGATTCCTGTTGGTAATCATAAGGCATTTGATTTGATTAAGCTAGTTACTTGCTATTGATTGCTGCTTATTTAGCCATTGTTTGCAAATAAGCAGAGGCCTACCCAGGTGTTAAATATTCCTACTGGGTGGTGATTTTAGGAGTTATATAAGGCTTGTTGTCATTAGCTTGGCTAATATAGCTTGGTTGCTTCACCTAAGTGTTGCTTCTAAGTGTGTAATTGGAGATATTCTGGAGAGTGTTGCTTCTAAGTGTGTAGTTGAAAATATTCTGGAGATAACCTGGAGGTAATCTGAGGTATTCAGGAGGATAAATAAAAAGTTAAGATTTGTTTGAGTTAAATTATTTTCCTCATTGGAATGGCAGACTTAGTTCAGTGTAATAGTTGCTATGCATTTGTTTCACGTTCTACGTTTGGAGATTTGGTTGTTGTCTAATCTATAGACAGTTCTCTATCTTGCGGCAGGAGATTGTATTTTTGAAGTTTGAGATTTGTAAATTATCTGGTGAACAAACTCAGACTGGAACTGCTGCAGAGACATACTAGGAATGGCAGATGGATTACTGTAGGATCTGGTAGACTTAGAGTTGTGGATAAAAGGCATTTTGCACAGTCTGTTGCTCTACATAATTCATTTTCTGCACTTTGGTTGGCTAGTGGTGTTGTGGAGAGAGGCACTGAGGCTAGTGGTTTTGTGGAGAGAGGCACTGAGGCTAGTGGTGTTGTGGAGACCAGCTTGGAGACTATGGTGAGGCCTAATAGAAAGCAGTTGTTGTTGTGGGATTCCATCATAAGAGGTGTGGAGATGGACAATGGTGGTCTTGTGAGGTGTCTTCCCGGAGCTACTGCTCACAGAGACAGGAGATGTTTCTGTAATATTGTTAAGCAAGCAAAGCAGGAAGGGGAATTGGATGTACTTGTCCATCTAGGGACAAATGACTTGGCTTGCAATGAGGTTTCAGAGGTTAAGGAAGTTTTTAGTGTTTTTGCCAATGATATACGGCAGGTTGTTTCCACACTGTCATTCTCTGAAGTTCTGCCTGTGCATAACACTCAGAACGACAGGCGGATGCGTATTAGGGACTTTAATTTGTGGCTTGGTGAATGGTGTCGGGAGCAAGGATTTGGCTTTATTTCTCATGGTAGCTCTGTTTGGAATGGAAATAAGCTGTACAAAAAAGATGGTTTGCATCTTTCTCAAAAGGGAACAAATGTTCTCAGTGAGCAGTTCAGAGGTTTTGCTAGGATGTATTTAAACTAGGAGGGGGGGGCAAAAGGGTGATAAAACATCAATCCAATTGTCCCCAAAACAAGGACAGAAGGTGCCTGTAGCAAGTGTGTTAAAAAATGATAAGCTTAGAGTCATGTCTACAAATGCTCGCAGTTTAGGGAAAAAGATCCATGAACTTGTGGCAATAATGGCAACCAAGAGTGTAGATTTAGTCGCTATTGCTGAGACATGGTATAATGAGAAAAATGACTGGGACATAGCAATACCAGGGTACTCTTTATATAGAAAAGATAGGAAAGGCATGAAAGGGGGAGGGGTGGCCCTGTATGTGAAGGATAGCATAAAATCTAGCCTAATAAAAGTTAGTGAGACAAACTCACTACTGGGATTGTCTCTAAAACAAGTTGTTGAAGAGCCAACTCGTAAAGAGGCCATACTAGATTTAGTGTTAACAAATGGAGATTTGGTATCAGATATTACTGTAGGTGAAAGTTTAGGATCCAGTGATCATCAGTCAGTGTGGTTTAACCCCTTAAAACCGGAGGACGTACAATTACGCCCTCTAATAGGCGGCTCTAAACGCCGCCGGGCGTAATTGTACGCCCTCCGGTTTTTGTTAACTTACCCGGTCGCCGGCGGTCCCACGCCGGCGATCGCGGTGGGGGGGACTCCCAGGGAGCCCCCCCGCGGCAGATCCTTCTCCTCCGGTGCTCCCCGACCATGTGAGAGTGGGGTCCTAGCGAGGACCCCACAATCACATGGCCGGGTAGGCTGCCTCCTGCATTGCCAGCAGGGGGGCTGCCTGTAATGACAGGTGGTCCCCCTGCTGGCTGAAAATAAAATTAAAATTACATTTATTGGTGTAAAAAAAATATATATATATACTTAGATCATATGTATATATTATATATATATGATCTAAGTATATATATACACATATACATACACACACGTACACCGTCTAGGTGTATTTTACTATTAATATATACATAATTATATATATATATTAATATCAAATTACACGTAGACTGATACTGATTAAATATATATATAATTATTGTTATATATATATTTATATATAATATAAAAAAATAAAATGTAAATAATGCTAAAAATAAAATTTAAAAATAATTAAAAAATAAATAATTAAAAAATATATAGATGTAAAAGTTATTTCGTTCTAACTGTTTTGTGAAATTAATATATATATATATATATCAAAAATACATCGTGAGAACTTAAATAATATATATATTCATATACATAAATATATTAATGCATATATCAATACTATATATATATATATATATAAATAAAAATATTTTAAAAATATTATATAGATATATACATATATACACATATGTATATATATATATATATATATATATATATATACATATATTAATTCTACATATATATTTATGTAATATTTTTACATAATTAGGCATCTTAATTAATTACAATTAGCAGGACCTGCCTGACAACCCATGCCGAAAGTAAAGGGAATTTAATTTGCTAGCACTATATTTAACCCTATAACTTTCCGAGACACCATAAAACCTGTACATGGGGGGTACTGTTCTACTCGGGAGACTTCGCTGAACACAAATAATAGTGTTTCAAAACAGTAAAATGTATTACAACTATGATATCGCCAGTAAAAAAGTGAAGTTTTTTGCATTTTTCACGCACAAACAGCATTACACGGACAATATTATTGCTGTGATACTTTTACTGTTTTGAAACACAAATATTTGTGTTCAGCGAAGTCTCCCGAGTACAACAGTACCCCTCATGTACAGGTTTTATGGTGTTTTCAAAAGTTACAGCGTCAAATATAGGGCTTGTGTTTCATTTTTTTCACATTAAAATTCGCCAGATTGGTTACGTTGCCTTTGAGACCCTATGGTAGCCCAAGAATGAAAATTACCCCTATGATGGCATACCATTTGCAATAGTAGACAACCCAAGGTATTGCAAACGGGGTATGTCCAGTCTTTTTTAGTAGCCACTTAGTCACAAACACTGGCCAAAATTGGCGTTTTTTGCATTTTTCACACACACAAACAAATACTAACGCTAACTTTGGCCAGTGTTTGTGACCAAATGGCTACTAAAAAAGACTGGACATACCCCATTTGCAATACCTTGGGTTGTCTACTATTGCAAATGGGATGCCATTATGGGTGTAAATTTCATTCCCGGGCTACTATACAGTCTCAAAGGCAACGTAACCAATCTGGCAAATTTCAATTTCAAATGTAACGTATATTTTGACCCTGTAACTTCCCAAAACGCCATAAAACCTGTACATAGGGGGTACTGTCTTACACGTGAGACTTTACTGAATATAAATATGTGTATTTTATTGCAGTAAAAGCAAACAGTATTATGACACTGACCGTTAAAATGTCATGTAGAACTAAAAAAATCCAAAAAAAACGTATTTTCTCCCATTTTTTTCATATTAAATTATGTTTCATAGCTAAATATTTGATATTAAATGAAAGCCCTGTTTCCCTGAATAAAATGATATATAATAAGGGTGGGTGCATTTACTATGAAAGAGGTGAATTACGGTTGGACAGACATGTAGCGCAAATGCCAGGTTTTGTTTACATTTTGTTTTGTTCACAATGTGTACATTTGGCTCCGTCCTTAAGGGGTTAATATAAGAACAGTGACTGAGTCACAGCACACAAAAACAAAAGTTTTAGACTTTAGAAAAACAGACTTTTCTAAAATTAGAATATGTGTAGAGGAGTCATTATCAGACTTGAGCAATTTAAATGGAGTCCGAGAGAAATGGGATTATTTAAAAGTTGCACTATTGAAGGCAACAGAAAATTGCATTAGGCTTGTAAGTAAAAGCAAAAAATTCAAGAAACCACTGTGGTACTCCGCAGATGTGGCCAAAATAGTTAAAAACAAAAAGTTAGCATTTAGGAATTATAAAAAAACCAGAGTGAGGAAGACAAAATGATCTATAAGATTAGGCAGAAAGAGGCTAAGCAAGTTATAAGAGCTTCCAAATCACACACAGAAGAGAAAATAGCACAGTCAGTAAAAAAGGGGGATAAAACATTTTTTAGATACATAAATGAGAAAAGAAAAGTAAAACAAGGATTAGTTAGATTAAAAACAAAAGAAGGAAGGTATATAGAAGAGCTAAAGGTCTAGCTGACTGCCTCAATTAATATTTTTATTCTGTTTTTACAGATCAAAATGAAGGAAAAGGACCTCAGTTGAGAAAAAGGATAAACAAGTCATTTATTACACGTGAGTTTGCAGAGGAATAGGTTCTATTTCAACTGTCAAAAGTAAAGACAAATAAGTCAATTGGACCTGATGGAATACACACAAAGCTATTAAAAGAGCTTAGTGGTGTACTAGCAAAACCATTAACAGATTTATTTAACCAATCATTGTTAACAGGAGTAGTCCCAGAAGATTGGAAGTTAGCGAATGTTGTGCCCATTTACAAGAAAGGTAATAGGGAGGAGTCGGGCAACTATAGGCCAGTAAGCCTTACTTCAGTAGTGGGAAAGTGATGGAAACCATGTTAAAGGATAGGATTGATGAACATCTAAAAACACATGGATTTCAAGATCAGAGACAACATGGGTTTACTTCAGGGAGATCATGCCAAACTAATCTTATTGATTTTTTTGATTGGGTAACTAAAATTATAGATCAGGGTGGTGCAGTAGACATTGCTTACCTAGATTTCTGTAAGGCTTTTGACACTGTTGCACATAGAAGGCTTATCAATAAACTGAAATCTTTAAGTTTGGATTCCAATATTGTTGAATGGGTAAGGCAGTGGCTGAGTGACAGGCAACAGAGGGTTGTAGTTAATGGAATATATTTGAAGCTTGGACTTGTCACCAGTGGGGTACCTCAGGGATCTGTACTTGGACCCATTCTCTTTAATATTTTTATTAGTGATATTGCAGAAGGTCTTGATGGTAAGGTATGTCTTTTTGCCGATGATACTAAGATATGTAACAGGGTTGATGTTCCAGGAGGGATAAGCCAAATGACAAATGATTTAGGTAAACTAGAAAAATGGTCAGAATTGTGGCAACTGACATTTAATGTGGATAAGTGCAAGATAATGCATCTTGGACGTAAAAACCCAAGGGCAGAGTACAGAATATTTGATAGAGTCCTAACCTCAACAATTGAGGAAAGGGATTTAGGGGTGATTATTTCTGATGACTTAAAGGTAGGCAGACAATGTAATAGAGCAGCAGGAAATGCTAGCAGAATGCTTGGTTGTATAGGGAGAGGTATTAGCAATAGAAAGAGGGAAGTGCTCATGCCATTGTACAGAACACTGGTGAGACCTCACTTGGAGTATTGTACACAGTACTGGAGACCGTATCTTCAGAAGGATATTGATACCTTAGAGAGGGTTCAGAGAAGGGCTACTAAACTGGTTCATGGATTGCGGGATAAAACTTACCAGGAAAGGTTAAAGGATCTTAACATGTATAGCTTGGAGGAAAGACGAGACAGGGGGGATATGATAGAAACATTTAAATATATAAAGGGAATCAACACAGTAAAGGAGGAGACTATATTTAAAAGAAGAAAAACTACCACAACAAGAGGACATAGTCTTAAATTCGAGGGACAAAGGTTTAAAAATAATATCAGGAAGTATTACTTCACTGAGAGGGTAGTGGATGCATGGAATAGCCTTCCAGCTGAAGTGGTAGATGTTAACACAGTAAAGGAGTTTAAGCATGCGTGGGATAGGCATAAGGCTATCCTAACTATAAGATAAGACTAGGGACTAATGAAAGTATTTAGAAAATTGGGCAGACTAGATGGGCCGATTGGTTCTTATCTGCCGTCACATTCTATGTTTCTATGTATGATTTGTAAATGTGAATTGATGACTGCATGCAGGCATGAACATTATATGCAAACACTCCACTGCATTCAAACATCAAAACTACCGCTAAACACACCAGTGCTTTCAAACGATAACACTATACACAAACTTACCCCTGCATTCAAACATCAGCATTATACACAAACACAGAAAAATCACACATGCATACTATGTATACCAACACATCTGTATTCTCACACAAGCACTGCACACAAATTCAATCCTGCAAGAAAGGACAAGAAAGCTGGCAGAACATTGTGGGGGGTGTATGACAGTTGAGAATCTTCCTTTTGTCCATCCGTGCTCTTTAGGGGGCCCATACTTTATTTTTGCACCCAAGCCTTCTCTTCATTAGTTCCTCCACTGCTCATTTTTATTGCAATCAAATCTCTGCTCTCTGTGCAAGATGGCGTTTAATGAAGTAAAACCCCTAAGTTTATAACTCATACAGGTTAGATGCAGCATCAGTTTAACAGGTATAAGATTTTTAAAAAATTAACAGCAGTTTGCAAACCCCTAGGATTTTAATAATTATGTATTAGCATTTCCTTTTTTTTTTTGGAGTGTTGAAAAATATTGTGGTGCAAAGGTATCCGCAATGTTTGGACATAGCTACAGCACACCTCTATGAACACGGACAGTTGTACAAACATAAAGCACTGCAATGCAGGAAATGATGCAACAACAACAAAATACAAATAATAATAAAAAAAAATAACCAAACTAGAAATAAAAATCCCACATATGTCAGACGTTATCACTAAGTGATGTAACAATCATCTGCTCAAAGTTTTAACATTATGAGACATAGTACCCTAAGGGGAGTGATTTAAAACATAAGCGAGTTTTGATATCTAACACTACAGCATGAGAACTTTGGCTTACCTCCAGAAGGAGGAAATCAAAGTGTTAGCTTCACCCAATAGTACCCAGTTGTGTTTTGTCTGTGCATTTATAAATTGAGTTTTGCCACCCCAGGAGGAATTGCAACAGGGTCAATCTTGCAAATAATTTTAAAATTGTCTTTATACATGTAATAACCTTGTCCCAGAAAGGTCATAAAGTGGTACAGATCCACCAAATAGGTTCAATGAAGCCCACATCTTTCTGGCATCTCTAGCAAGTATTCCTTGCAGCAATAAAGAAGAGGGAGGGATTGTAAGATAGCAGGGGTCCTTTACCATATGGGGTTCCTCTTGTACTAACTGAGGAAGGCATTACCTTTTGTAGAATAAAGCTCAAATGTTTAAGGTTAAGTTGTATTTGTAAGGCTCCCTCCCCTGCTCTCTGGTATGAAGGTGCCACAGATGAAGAGCTGTTCTGGATCATAGAGTAAATCCTGGAGAGGGGGTCAACCTCTTTAGTAGGAAGGCCCATCTCTTCAAAGGAGATCAGTTCTCTAGGCTCTTAGTAAGGCACAACGGATACTTTCTAAAAATGTGATTATTGAAAAATCCAAAAGGACTCAAATAACGAGGTAGGTCTTTCTCCCAGCAGATCAACATTCACGGAGTTAGTGACTGGATAGAAGACTGAGTCTGCCGTGTATCCCTTAGTAACCAGGACAGTGCAATATAGCTATGGCACATAGTGAAGAATTCTCCGTTATTGGTAGTAGGGTAGAGACCCTTTGCAGGGCCAGGGCTTGGAAAGCAAAGCTGTCAGTCAAAGTTTTCACTTTGACTATTTTGACCTTAGATTTACAATTTCCTCCTAATGAACTCTGGAAAGTTCATGGATTAATTCATAGCTTCGATTATCTTTATTTAATTCTCAATGATCATAAATGCAGTTTTAAAAGTTCTAACATTTGTGTATGTTTCATTTTGATTTGAACACACGCTGTATTAGAATGCCACTACTTATGACATCCTTCCCACTGAATTAATTATAGCAGGGCCCCATAGAGCAGCTGATGCCAAGTAGTCACGACATTCCCAGTTGGTTCAGGGTCTGTGCAGAATATAATTTCAAGTTGATATTGAATGTAATTGAAAAACATTAATAGATCAGTACAATAATGCACTTTCTAACATAATGCGCAGAAGGTGAACTGACATCACAGCATTTGTCATAAGCACTCCCTCTCCTTTTGTGCTAGTAGCCATGAAACATGGGGTACACCCATATAAGTAATAAAGAAACACAAAGACGGAAGTAGAAGAGACTCAACAAGTATGTACTTAATCAAATGTAAAATCAGGGCACTAGAAGAAAACAGACTTTTATATAAACTGATAAAATTAGATGACATAAATATAGCTGTGATAATCGTGGAAGAATTTATTTTTTAAAATGCATATCTCCATGCAGACAAAAAAAAAAAAGTATCATGTTCTGTACAAGGGACACTCCAACCAGTATATGTCACGGATAAAGTAGGAGAACCCAAAACACACAGACCATAATTTGCTAAAGGAGAGGTATAACGTATTACCAGGCCTTAGAATGGCCGAATTTAACGTAAAGAGTAGTCAGGAAGAGAGCCAAGGTCAAAACGTAGGAGAGTACAGCAGAAACAGTAAGAAAGAGGAGAAACGATAAACAAGCCAAAGTTGGTAACAAGAAATCCAAATATAATATAAAGCGCACTCTTGGGTTAACAAGAACCACAACAGGGCAACTTGCTACTGAAAGGCCCTGGCTTATAAAGCCAGGGAACCAATTCCATTGGTCTGCATCACTGTAGAGAGTCTAAACACCCCTTTCAGACGAATTTGGGTGTTTTAGTTAGTGTGAACCAATCGGTTCGGCACTTTGAGTCGCGTACACTTTGACTCCGTGCAAATAGACGTGCACGCAGATCGGGGAGATCTGTAATGGGTAAGTATGGATTTGTATGGATTTTGTGTCACTGATTTTAAATGGGTTTGTTAACAGTGTGATGGACAATTCAAATATCAACTAATTTTTTTTCCTGTACTGCTGATAACACATTAATGCAGGTATATAAAGTCATATTAAAATGAAAGAAATATAGTATTCTCAACACAATGGACATGGACTTTGACATAATTTCAAAGTTAGAAATTAATACATTGCAGAGAGGGTAATAATTTGTTTTAACTCCTTTAAACAACACCGCTTATGGTATGGTATTTTCACTTACTATGTAGGTGACAACCGCCATATCATTTATGATGGCCATTAAAAGTGTTGTCCGAATGTGAGTTTTACCTAAATCAGAGAGGAAGAAATAGTGCAGTGGAGGTCCTCCAAGGCAAAATATTGTGAGGACAGCCAGTTGGCCTTCATTAAGTAGCATATACAAAATGACTGCAGCATGTACTTGCTATTACTAGACAGCATCAAATTTCATTGCACTGCTATGCAAGCCATTCATAGTAGTTCTATGCCACGACTGACAGCTGATGCAACGCTGTAATAGTGATCAGCTGTCAATGTAAAATCGTTAGCTGCCTCACTATTACTATTATTTATAAAGCACCAACAAATTCTGCAGCGCTGTACAATAGGTGGACAGACATGTACTGTGGTGGGACACTGCCACTAAGTACCGTGCCCACTGATTGTTCGTGTAGTTTTGCCCTTTTATTTTGTGTCCCCAGTGTTTATTCCCACGATTTTCCCTTGTACTCTATGATTTCCCATGTATCTGTATGGCATTGTGTTATTCGTGTGTTTCACCTGCTCCCAGTTTGGTAGAGCTCACACGAATGGGTTCTGTTCGGCTCCCAAACAGGGACCACCCCAAGAACCCATTTAGAATACTTAGTTGGAACGTTCACATCTTGCTAACGAGGAGTGAAAACCGCAGACGGCAAGGGAAACAAGTGGCCACCGGTTCGTATAGCCGAATGGCAACCGGGGTAGCATTCATATAACGAATGAGTATGCACACCCTGTCCCATATCAGGGACAGTCTTACCCACTCCCAACAGAGCTATGATCACTGTCTATGCTCCCATCCCCCACCCCCGTCCAGGAGCTACAAGGCTAAGCTCGTGGCTGCCCAGGAGGGCGCTCTCTCCGGTGGATACCTGCAGACCCACTGAAGGACAGGCTATTTCAGTTGCTGTCCTTTCTCAGAATACTCTTGCAACCTCTTTTTTTGCTCTCCATAAGTTTAAAGGGTAAGCCAGATGTGGACCCCTTGCTCACAGTGCCTAGAGAGATGTCAGCTGTGCCTCACTGATGATGCCTGACAAGGCTGAAACGATCGTTTGGGGTTGCTGTGTCTCTCGTGCAGAGAGAACTAGCTGTCGTTTCGGGTCTGGATCCGCTGCGGGGCTCTGTGCTTAAAAGAAGCCTGTTTCCAATAAAGATTGTTAGTCACTGTTTTAACCTCAATAACTGTATGTCGTCCTGTTCTTGGATGGAAATAACATTTAACCTCTGTGTCTGCTGTTCCAGTTTGCAGGTAGATGCAATGGGGGAAGTCCTTGTAAGGACTAGAAGAACTAGTTCCCCATCCATTTCCCCTGGCTCCAGCAAGGAAGCAACCCCTCTGGTGGAGGTATCCAGCCGGGGTACAGGAAGCTCCGCTATATGTACTTGCAACAACTGAGGGTGTTGAAGGCCCTTCTCAAACAGGATTACATTTTAGCAGGAGTGGGTTAAAGTGGCACAAAAGGTAAGGATAGGATGTAGGATGCTAGAACAGTAAAGGGTTAGTTTTTTGCATAACACAGTTGCAGGAGAGGAAGAATGGTGGGTTATCAAGGTGCGGGAAGAGATAGCTATTTACAGTTTAATGCATATGCCTTTTTAAAGAAATGAGTTTGTAATGATCTTTTTAATTAACTTAGACTGAGTTTAACAGAGCAAAGAAAGGAGTTCCACTGGAATGGCACAGTCCTAGAGATGTCTTGAAGGTCGGTGTCAGAGGTACAAGTCTAAACAGGTAATAGATGCAGATCTTTGGCAGAGCTTTGGGCCCAGGATTGGACATATTTGTTTATCAGTGAGGATAGGTAGGTAGGAGCAGCGCTATGTAAAGATTTGTAAGCAAGCACCAGAATTTAAAGATGAGCCCTATAACTTACAGGAAACCATTGTAAGGACTGGCAGAGGAGGAAGGTATGGGAGGTACAGACCCCCAGGTAGATGAGCCACTCAAATTTCATTCATTATTGAATGTAACAGGACCAGTTGGGAATGTGTAAGACATTGGAAATAGCAGCAAAACTGTCAGAAATATGAGTCAGGAGGGGCAGTGAGAGATCAGGAGAGCACAGATAGAGTTGCGTGTCATCCACATAGAAGTAATATTAGAAGGAAAAAGAGCTGATGAGTATACCAAGGGAGACTGTGTAGATCGAGAACAGTATGTGACCAATGGCAGAACCTTGAGGAACACCGACAGAGTGGTTTCCGGGGAAAGGAATATCCAGAAAAAGAAACAATAACAGAGCATTGGGAGAGGTAGGAGGAAAACCAGGAAAGTGCTTTCGTAGATCAAAATTACTGAGGATGAGAAGAAGTTGTTGATGATCAACAGTGTCAAAAGCAGCAGGAAGGTCAAGAAGAATTAGGAGAGTAGCAACCACTGGATTTAGCAGAAATTAAGTAGTTGGATACTTTGGTCAAGGCTCTTTCAACAGAGTGTTGAGCGTGAAATCCAGACTGAAGCAGGTCGAGCAGAGAGTTGTATTCAAGGAAGTCAGTCAATCTAGCATACACAACTCTCTCAAGAATATTGGAGACAAATAGTTGTAGCCAAATAGGATGGTAGTTGGATGGAAAGTTAGGGTCAAGGTTTGGCTTTTGAAGAACTGGGGTGATGGTTGCATGCTTGAAATGTGAAGGAAATATGACGGAGAATAGGGAGAAATTAAATATTTTAGTGAGAGGCAGAGCAAAGTAGACAAAGTACAAGTAAGATGCAAGGGTATAGGACTGAGGGAACAAGTGGTGGGGGCGGGAGGACCAATGCAGAGCAGAAACGTCTGCTGGCATAGTGGGTGTGAGTCGGCATAAAACAGAATAGGGTGTTCGGTTGGAGGAAGTAGTGGCCGCAGTAGGAGAGAGATTAGAGATAAATTAGAGAGACATATCTTTTGTTAGAATAAATCTTCTCAGTGAAGTCTGTTGTAAAATTAGTAGATGTCAGGTTAGTCAGAGGAGTAGCAGAAAAAGATTGAAGAAGAGAGTTGAAAGTGTGCAAGAGGCATTTGGATTATTGAGAGGGTGTAGTTATGAGGGTGTTGAAATTATTTTCTTTTGCGAAGGAAAGAGCCAAACTGTATGAGCACAGTGCCTTAGTAGAATTATCTCAGGTAAGAGAATAAGTATTATCTCAGCCAATTTTATTTTTTTTCAGAACGGCACAATTTAGTAAATGCCCCTATTCAGCTCAGCAAAATTTCTGTGTTGAAACAAAACAGGAAAAAAATGGTACTGACATGTAAATATGGCTACAATATTAACTGGCCTAATGCCTACATAATTTTAGGAATTTGTGGATTTCCAATTTTTAGTTGTCAAATAGATAATCATATATCTATATAAAAAACACAGTGCCCTATCAGTTTCTAACAACTGCGTCTGCGGAGGTAGCTGGAACTGCAAGGCTCAATCTGCTCGGGCAAAACCACTACAAGTAAAAGCATTTTTAAAAAGGGGGGGAGCAGCAAAAGTATTTATTTTTTAATTACCAGGTGGATGAACAAAGATGACTTGTCCCAAACTCATATTGCTGTGGCTAAAAGTTACTGTCACATCCGTAAATGAGAAAAAAAAATAAAAAATAAAACAGACACTAACTGCCTTACTATTGTCCAGACCTTAGACCCCAGTGAGGAATTTGCTGCAATGGCAAATATCAATTCCCCTCTATTCTAAAATTATTTCCACCATGTCTTCAGAAGTGTGCTGACATCCTGTCATGAACAGTGTGTGGGAAGCCCTCTATAGTCTTGTTCCTCCCTCAAGAGTTGGGTAGCTCTCACACAAGAAACCATCCAATCATCCTGCAACAATGCTGTATGGTTTGCAGTAAGTTTGGACCTCCTCCACTACAACGACCATGCCCATGCACCATGGACTGCTGCCACCGGTGTGCCATCGAGGAAAGAAAGGAATGGAGGCTAGTAGGAGCACTTCATAAATCTGGGCAATCAGTAGGATGATTTTGTAGGCTGTGGTATTCACAGAGCCCTGGAATAAAATCTAACAAGATTAACAAAAGTGAGCTGGTGGACAATTTCCTGGCACCAATGTGTCTCTGTCCAACCTGTCTAATTTACACCTGGCACTATTCTCTGTGTAAGGGTGGTAGCAATGGAGAAGATACTGCTGCTGCCTCTTATTAAAACATCTACCACTGTAGTGGTTTCACCCTGCCTTTTGTTTCTGTTGAAAAACGTGTTTCTGCTTAGTGGATTTATTACTACTGTAAAGTTATTGTGTTTGACTACACTGAACACAATGCACAGTGTTTTGACACTTACGCTATACACAGTTATAAGGGGGAGGGGGGAGACAGCATTCCCAAGATCCAGCTGTGAGTATGCAGAAGATTGAGGATCCTGAGCCTGGATGACAGTATAAAGCAGTGACTGAGCAAGAGGTGGGATTTCATATCTGCCAGAAAAATGAGAGAAATTTGAGGGAATGCTCAGCTATTGTCTTGAAGAGAGAACCAGAATCCATATGTATACATTTACACATATAAATATATATTATTAAATCTTCTGACATATCCAAGAGAAAAATAGAAATCTGGAAATAATTAGCATTGTTTCACCATCAGGAAATATCACATTGCTGTAAAGTATGTTGGAGCTATGGAGCTTTATTAATAAAGGCAAATCAATCAGCTGATAGCTTTGCATGCTACTTTACCGACAAGATTGAACAGCTAAGGAAACAATTCTCCCCTCCTTGCCGTTCTCTTTCTCAACCACATGTAAATCTTGCTTTCCCTACCCTCCAGACTTTCTACCCAGCTACTGAACAAGAGGTGGCTGCGCTTCTCCGTTCCTCTCGCCCCACCACTTGCCCGCTCGATCCTGTCCCATCTCACCTCATCAGATCTCTCTCCCCTTGTCTTGTGCCTACCCTAACACACATCTTTAACTGCTCTCTCTCTTCTGGCACTGTTCCTGCTGACCTTAAACATGCCACTGTAATACCTATCCTGAAAAAACCATCTCTTGACCCATCCTCCCCTTCTAACTATCGTCCCATATCCCTGCTCCCTTTCTCATCAAAGCTTTTGGAAAGGCTTGTCTTTACCCGTGTGTCCCGCTTCCTTAATTCCAACTCTCTCCTTGACCCTCTTCAGTCTGGCTTCCGCCCTCTCCACTCTACTGAGACTGCTCTTATCAAAGTGACTAATGACCTAATCTCCGCTAAATCCAAAGGTCATTACTCCATATTAATTCTCCTTGACCTCTCTGCTGCCTTTGACACCGTTGATCATGCTCTCCTCCTTCAAACTCTTCAATCGCTCGGTCTCTGTGACTCGGTCCTCTCTTGGTTTTCCTCCTATCTCTCCCAACGCTCATTCAGTGTCTCCTTTTCCAAGGATACCTCCTCCACTCGTCCTGTCTCTGTTGGAGTTCCCCAAGGGTCTGTCCTTGGTCCCCTTCTATTTTCTCTTTATACCGCCTCTCTTGGTAAACTGATTGCCTCTTTTGGATTCCACTACCACCTGTATGCTGATGACACTCAGATATACCTCTCCTCCCCGGACCTCTCCCCTGCTGTCCTGCAACGTGTCACTGCTTGCCTTTCTTCCATCTCTGACTGGATGTCTTCACGCTTTCTGAAACTTAACCTCTCTAAAACTGAACTCCTTGTCTTTCCTCCTGTCAGGATACTGACAGGGATCCAATACGCAGAGTGCGGACAGAAGGAGGTACGTATACCGGACCTTAGAATGGCCGGACTAACGTAGGGACAAAGCAAGAATAGTCAAAAGGTAAGCCGAGGTCGAGGGAGCCGGAGGACAGGTAAGCGAGATACAAGCCGAGTCAAAGGAGAGGAGAGGACAACAGGACAAAAGACAAGCAAGGGTCAAAACCAGAAACACAAGATAAAGAACGCGCTGAGTGACTAGCAAGCTAGAACCACGACAGGGCAATGAGCAGTAGTAAAGGTTTCCTTTAAATACCCTGTTACCTAAATAGGGACCACGCCCCCAAAAGGTCCGGAATAGCGGTTCCCGGCACTTCATGTAAATGCCGACGTCATGACGTCGACGCTAGCCGTCGCGTCATAAAAGGGGGAGGAGCTAGCGCGGCCGGCGCGAAAACGGCCGGAATATGCCGAAATGCTAGGGGCAGGGAGCCCCTAAACAGAGAGGATGTCTTCCCTGGATTCAGCACCAACAGGTACCCTGACAGTACCCCCCTTTCTAGAAACGCCCACCGGGCGGATGGGACCGGGCTTAGAAGGAAAACGAACGTGGAAGGCCCGAAGAAGACGAGGAGCATGCACGTCTATACCAGGAACCCAAGACCTCTCTTCTGGACCATAACCTTTCCAGTCTATGAGGTATTGCAGCTTCCCCCTAGAAATACGAGAATCAAGGACGGACTTGATGATATATTCCTCCTGACCATCCACATGGACCGAGGATGGAGGAGCAGAGCGGGAGGAAAATCTGTTACAAACAAGAGGTTTCAATAAAGACACATGAAAAGAGTTAGGGATGCGTAGAGTAGGAGGCAGATCCAGCAAATAAGAAACCGGGTTGATCCTCCTCAGCACCCTGTAAGGACCAATGTAGCGAGGAGCAAACTTCAAGGAAGGAACTTTCAGGCGAATGTGTCTGGTACACAACCAGACCCTATCACCCGGAGAAAAAATAGGAGCAGGCCGCCTACGCCTATCAGCATGTGACTTAAACACCGCGGAACTACGTGTAAGAATTTGTCGAGTCTGATCCCACAACTTTCTCAGGTTGGCTATATGAATATCAACCGACGGTATACCCTGGGAAGGAGACACCGACGGAAGAACAGTAGGGTTAAAGCCATAGTTCAAGAAAAAGGGGCTATTACGAGTGGAACCACAAACAAGGTTGTTGTGAGCAAACTCCGCCCAAGGAATCAGACCGACCCAGTCATCCTGGTGTTCAGAAACAAAACAACGTAGATATTGCTCAATCTTTTGGTTAGTGCGTTCGGCTGCTCCGTTAGATTGAGGATGATAGGCCGAAGAAAAATTCAGTTTGATGCCCAACTGGGAACAGAAGGATCTCCAAAAACGGGAAATAAATTGGGAACCCCTGTCTGACACAATCTCATTGGGAATACCATGTAAACGGAAAATTTCTCTAGCAAATATCACGGCCAGTTCAGGAGAGGACGGAAGTTTAGGCAAGGGAATGAAATGAGCCATTTTAGTAAACCTGTCAAGGACCGTGAGAATAACCGTATGCCTACTGGAAGCTGGTAGATCAACAATAAAATCCATAGCCAAACAAGCCCAAGGTTTGTTGGGAACAACTAAGGGCTGCAATAAACCACAAGGGAGATCACGCGGAAATTTATTCCTGACACAAACATTGCAAGCCTTGACAAAGTCTTCCACATCCCTACGTAAACCAGGCCACCAGAAGTCTTTGGAGATCAGGCAGTAAGTTTTGTGGATGCCGGGGTGACCAGCGAACTTGCTATCGTGAAAACAGCGAATAATGTCCACTTGGAATTTGGGAGACACGAACAAGCGGCCCACAGGAGTACGTTCGGGAGCAAGAGATTGTTCGCTCATAATATCAGCGAGCAATGGAGAGTGTATTTTGACATTGGTGTTGGCGATAATATTGACTTCAGGAATAATAGGGAACAAAGTGTCCTCTGTAGAGGTGATAGGTTCGTGCTGACGTGACAAAGCGTCTGCCTTAGTGTTCTTAGAACCAGGCCTGTAAGTAAGCATATAATTAAAGTGTGTAAGGAACATAGACCAACGTGCCTGCCTGGCAGATAATCTTTTGGCCTCCCCTATATACGATAAATTTTTGTGGTCAGTTAAGATAGTAACTGGGAGGACAGTGCCCTCTAACAAATGTCTCCATTCCTTTAATGCCATAATGATAGCTAACAGTTCTCTATCACCAATGTCATATCTCCTTTCAGTGTGTGATAGTTTCTTGGAAAAAAAAACCGCAAGGGTGCAGCGGCTTATCTAAACTTTGTCTTTGGGACAACACTGCGCCTATCCCTGTTTCAGACGCATCAACTTCAAGTAAAAAGGGTAGAGAGGTATCAGGATGAACTAATACAGGTGCTGAGGCAAAAGACTGTTTGAGCGTTTCGAAAGCAGATAAAGCCTCAGTAGACCAGGTCTTGGTATCGGCTCCTTGTTTGGTCATATTAGTGATAGGAGCGATAATAGAGGAGTACCCTTTAATAAAACGTCTGTAATAATTAGAAAATCCAAGAAATCTTTGTATGGCTTTGAGTCCCTTAGGTAAAGGCCAATCTAAAATCGATTTTAGTTTGGTCGGGTCCATCATAAACCCATCTTTGGAAATTACGTAACCTAAGAAAGTTACCTGAGACTGGTCAAAGCTACATTTTTCCAATTTACAATACAATCCATGTTGTAAAAGTTTCTGTAACACCTTTCTGACTTGTCTATGATGTGAATTAATGTCTCTAGAATGGATTAGTATATCATCCAAATATACAATTACACATTCATGTTGGAATTCTCTAAGAACTTCATTGATTAAGTCTTGGAAGACGGCCGGGGCGTTACAAAGCCCAAACGGCATTACGGTATACTCATAATGCCCGTAACGGGTATTAAATGCTGTCATCCATTCATCTCCTTGTTTAATTCGCACTAAGTTATATGCTCTTCTCAAGTCAAGTTTGGTAAAAATACTCGAGCCCTTTAGTCTGTCAAAGAGTTCAGTAATCAAAGGAATAGGGTAAGCATTCCTGATAGTAATTTTGTTCAATCCCCGATAGTCTATACAAGGACGTAAGGTACCGTCTTTCTTTTCAACAAAAAAGAAACCCGCCCCCGCCGGAGAAGAAGACTTTCTAATAAATCCTTTGTCTAAATTCTCCTTGATGTATTCCTCTAAAACTAAGTTTTCCTTGGTGGATAGAGGGTATACCGTACCCCTGGGAGGCATAGTACCAGGGAAAAGTTTAATAGAACAGTCATAAGACCGGTGGGGAGGTAAAGTATCCGCCTTACCCTTGTCAAATACAGATCTGAGGTCTAGATATTGTAATGGTATCTGAACATCTGTGGATTGGGAAGTGTTAGCATAAGAGTTTACGGGGCAAACAGAAGTAACTCTCTGCAGACATTCTTTCCTACAACCCATACCCCAAGAAACGATTTCTCCACCCTCCCAGTCAATCTGAGGGTTGTGTCGCTTGAGCCAAGAATATCCTAGCACCACTGGGACTGCCGGGGAGGAAATTAACAGAAGGGAAATCAACTCCTCGTGGAAAATACCAACAGTAAGCTTAACGGGTTTGGTCTCATGGAATATTACTGGTTCAGATAAAGGTCTACCATCTATGGCCTCAACAGCCAAGGGTGTATCTCTCAATTGGACTGGGATACAATGCTTATTAGCGAAAGTTTGGTCTATAAAGCTTTCTGCTGCTCCAGATTCTAATAATGCCATCGTAGAAATAAACCCCTTTTCCCAAGCTAGAGAGACAGGAATCAGAAGCCTATGGTCTTTTTTATTATGCATAGAGGACAGTAATGAAACACCTAAGGCCCGTCCTCTAAGGGAACTTAGGTGCGAGCGTTTCCCGGACGATTAGGGCAACTAAGACGTAGGTGACCTCTCTGCCCGCAGTATAAACAAAGACCCTCCCTTCTTCTGTACTGTCTCTCAGCCTCAGATAAGCGAGTATTACCTATTTGCATAGGTTCTGGTGGAGTAGGATTATAGGAGTCAGGGTTCTGAAATGAGGGAGCGAGTCTTACAGGAAGTCTAGTAACTCTTTCCCGAGTGTTCTGCCTCTGTCTCATGCGTTCATCTATTCTAGAAATGAAGGAAACTAAATCCTCTAAATTTTCCGGAAGTTCTCTTGTGGCAATCTCATCTAGAATTTCATCAGACAACCCATTCAAGAATACATCCATAAAAGCTTGTTCGTTCCATTTCACTTCTGCTGCCAATGATCTAAACTCTAGAGCATATTCTACAAGGGTCCTATTCTGTTGTTTAAGGCATAACAGGGATCTGGCCGCATTAATCTTCCTTCCTGGGGGGTCAAAGGTTCTTCTAAAAGCCGTGACAAAAGCAGTGTAGTTGTAGACTAAAGGATTGTCATTCTCCCAAAGGGGATTGGCCCATCTAAGTGCTTTATCTATTAGCAGGGTTATAATAAAGCCTACTTTAGCCCTGTCAGTAGGGTAAGCCCGGGGTTGAAGTTCGAAATGTATGCTAATCTGGTTTAAAAAACCACGACAAGCATCAGGCGAACCCCCATATCGTAACGGTGAAGTGACATGGGAAGATGCGCCTACAGTGGCTACTTCCAAACCAGTACTTAGCGAGTGGCTAGCAGTGGAACGTATTTCTTCAGACTGAGTGCTGGAGTGTGTTAACAAAGTTTGTAATGCTAAAGCCATTTGGTCCATTCTATGGTCCATGGCCTCAAATCTGGGGTCAGGAGGACTAGCACCTGCAGGATCCATTTGGCTCTGTCGTGAATATCAGGATACTGACAGGGATCCAATACTATGGATAGAAGGAGGTACGTATACCGGACCTTAGAATGGCCCACTTCAACGAGGACAAAGCAAGAATAGTCAAAAGGTGTCGAGGTCGAGGGTCGGAGGACAGGTGTTTGCATACAAGCCGAAATAAAGGAGAGGAGAGGACAACAGGAAGACAAGCAAGCAAGGGTCAAAAAACCAGGAAAACACACAAGATAAAGAACGCTAGCTTGAGTGACTAGCGTTGGGAACCAATGCATAGGCAAATTACAGTAGTAGCGCTCTTTAAATACCCCTGTTACCTAAATAGGGACCACGCCCAAAAGGTCCTGAATGAAGGTTCCCCCGCACTTGACGTTCAACTAACCCAAATCGCCGGGTTTAAAACGCCGGAATATGCCGGGGTCGTTGTGCAGGGAGCCCCAAACAGGAGAGGATGTTCCCTGGATTCAGCACCAACAGGCACCCTTGACACCCTCCTCCTAATACTGATCCTCCTCTTTCGCTCTCCCTTCAAGTTTGTGGTACCCACATCAGTCCATCCTTGCAAGCGCGCTGTCTTGGCGCCATACTTGATTCTGGCCTCACCTTTGAGCCTCACATCCAGCATATTGCCAAATCCTGTAGATTCCATCTTAAAAATATAGCCCGCATCCGCCCCTTTCTCGCACCAGATACTACCAAGGAGCCGTCCTACCGCAATTTCCCCATAGATTACTGCAACCTCCTGATTGAAGTCTCCCCAAAGCTTCCAGAGCGCCCTCGCCACAGTCTGTAATGAATGCCGCAGCTAGACTGATTTTCCTCTCTAGTCGGTCCTCTCACACCTCACCCCTCTGCCGGTCCTTACATTGGCTCCTTGTATGCTATAGGAGTCAATTCAAAGTGCTAACCCATACATTTAAAGCACTGAACAGTTCTAGCCCCGCTTATATCTCTTCACTGATCCATAAATATGCCCCTCCACGTACCCTCCGCTCTGCCCGTGACCACCTCCTGACCGCTGCTCACACCCGTACGGCCAACTCGCGCTTGCAGGACCTCTCGCGGGCGGCTCCTCTCCTATGGAATAGCTTGCCTACTGCCATCAGACTCTCCCCTAGTCTTCAATCATTTAAGAAGGGCCTTAAACCCCATCTCTTCAGGAAAGCTTATGGCCTCCCAGAGTAATCTCTACCTTACATACCTGTCTCCTGCTCTCTCCTATGGGACAGTGCTTTGCTCTCTCCTCCAGCTCTGGAGGAGCACCCTACTTGATATTTATTGTCCTAATGTTTCAAATACCCCACCTCCAATAGTCTGTAAGCTCGTTTGAGCAGGGTCCTCTTCAACCTATTGTTCCTGTAAGTTTTCTTGTAATTGTCCTATTTATTGTTACACCCCCCCTCTCAAAATATTGTAAAGCGCTACGGAATCCGTTGGCGCTATATAAATGGCAATAATAATAATAATAATAATAATCAATGGGTCAGATAGAGAGCTCTGTAGGAACAATAACATTAGAAAATGTTAGTAATGCTGCCATCTACTGACCATTACTGAGTATGCTTGTATGTAAATCTACAAAAATACTAGTCAGGTACTGACAAATATGTCTGAAGCTGTACGTTTGATGTTTTTTTACTGTAAACTGCTTATTCACAGATCAGTACATTCCTATAATGTGCTTGTTCTATCAGATAAATTATGTATGCAAAATAGTGATTGCACAACTGCATAAAATATAACTGAAAAAATATGCTTTAATGTTTCAACAATCACAAACTTTGTATTGAACAAATGTAATCAATCTTGTTATTGTTGGCACTTGCTGTGCAAAGTAAATATTCATACATTAATGAAAAAAGTTCATCATTGATTTCAACTACAGTATACGTGGCAATAGCTATTTAGAAAGTATCAGAACACATTCAAAACAGAGGTGGAATGTAACATGTCATTTGATCCAATTGATATTGCAAAGCTAAATGGAGATTTAATTGCCAGAGTTTATGTCTCTTGGGTGTCACTATCATCATCCTAGGCTCCATCTTTGTCTCGTGGTACTTTATCCATCACGAGCACTCATTGCTATTGTACTCTCATGCATAGACAAGAGTACATCACAGAGGGCTATGGATGATCCTGCAAGAGTGCAGTAATCTCCATCGAAATTCTTGCAATATTCACAATAAATAGACAAAACACTTAGGATACAGCTGATATAATCATAAAGACAGAAAAATAAAAAATACATAGTGTGATATTGTATAAATTATGAATTATTACGCAATGCAAATATAACACTCACAAACGTGCACAATTTCAAGCACTTCAAAGGTGCCTCTCCGAAGTTGATGGGGGGCTATAGCTTTCTTAAGTTCTCCCAAACAGGTACCAGAAAAAATCTTTATTCCAAGGTTCTAAAAATACAAACAGTATGCAATAATACAACCTGCTTCAGATTCACAATAAGATGCCTTTTCCCACAGCTGTACCTAGTGATGACTGGTGGAAAGCAACCTCGATGTGGGTCATAAGCGAAAGTAGTAAAATACACACAAAAGAAAATTAAAGCTTCTTTGTGCATAAGCCTTACGTTGCAAGCCCAATAATTATGGGTAATTCACATAATACACTGTGGTTACGTATTGTGTCTAGTCTATCCATAGTCAGGGTTCTGGTGCTGGTCCTATAGTTCCATGTTAGATAATCACCATAACTCCATAATGAACCCAGACAATCTTAACGGGGTTGATCGCTTAAAGTATTTGATTTTTTTAATGCAATGTGTAACATGGTATAAAAAAAAGTATACAAACAGACCTCATGAGAGACATTGGATACAACAAAAAATATATCAAAGATACTACTAAAAAAAATCAAAAATCCTTCACCTGTGAGAAGGGGGAGGGAGGGCAGGAATACAAGTAATAAAGGCTTGGATTGCAACCTAAAAGTGCTCTGGAAACATTTTGCATTCACGCTAACGCTTTATCAACATAAATAAAACAAATAATTTTTGTGAAGATATAAAGGCCTTATGGGAAGAAAGGCAGGAAACCCCACCACCCCTCCACGCACCACTAATTACCCAATATCCACAAAAACACCTGAGAAAATAGTTTCTACATTGTCTCTGTATATCTATTGATTGCCGTGTTGTTTCAGTGAAATTCCAACAAGTCAATATGAGTATTTCATAAACATTTTATCAATATGAAATATTCAAAAGGGATAGAATTGATTTAAATCTTATGAGTAAACACAATACAATTAGAACCACATGAGACACATTTATTCTGGTAAATGCACCTTTTAAATGATTAAAGGACTATTCCACACTGGAAAAAAATGAATAAATGTTTAGCAGATATACCCCCCCAATGAATACACGCATGCATTTATTTATTTACTTAAGCATGCAGTCATTGGGGGTATATCGTAAAAGAACATGCAAAAGCTACAGCTTCTATGACTACAGCCTTTGAAAGCAATATCCTTTTTCCCCTGAAGAGACTTTCATTCTCTTCACAGGGAAATAACAAATCAGAGGTTTCTCTTTGAGATCCTCTATATCTGTAGGCGCAGATGCAGGCGTCTGCTCATTCACAAATCTGGTCTGAGGTTTGTGGAGGAGATGAATGAGCTGAAGTCTGAGGTCTTGAGCATCCCTGCCACTTTAATAAAATAGCCAGGGAGGCATTTCAAATTAGACTTCTCAGTAAAATTGTCACTCTTATAAACTGGACTTTTAAAGTGATACTCCATAGCCATAAAGCACTTCAGCAAGTTAAAAGGCTTTATGGATGTGGAGTGGTATTTTAGCTGCAAACTAATCCACAAAACAAAAATGGATGAAATATACTAGTATTAGAAATGACCAACATACATTTTCATTTTGTCTTGAGCAGCATATTAGATGTAATCTAGCACTGGTTTACACATAACCCCTTAACCCCTTAAGGACACATGACATGTGACAGGTCATGATTCCCTTTTATTCCAGAAGTTTGGTCCTTAAGGGGTTAAGGTATACATGCTATAATGTAAAATCACTACAGTGTGTTTTCCTATAATCGTAGCTTCGCAAAGCTTTGAAGTCATTAACTGAGTTGATCATTTTGTTTTGGAATAAGATAAGATCCTTATCCCCTTCAGGACGGAGTCAATAGTACACGTTCTGATCAAAACAAAATGTAAACAAAAACTGGAATTTGCGCTATATGTCTGTTCAACCGTAATTCACCTCTTTCATGTTTAGTGCACCCACACTTATTATATATCATTTTGTTCAGGAGAAACAGGGCTTTAATTTCACATGAACTATTCATATTTGAAACATAACTTATTATGAATGACATTTAAAAAACTGTGAGAAATTAAGATGTTTAAATACATTTGTAGTTCCGCCTGACATTTCAGCTGTAAATGTCATAATACTGTTCACTTTTACTGCAATAAAATGCACAGTTTTGTATTCAGAAAAAGTCTCACGAGTACAACAGTACCCCCCATTAACAGATTTTACAGTGTTTTGGAAAGTTACAGGGTCAAATATGGCACATTCCATTTTTTTTTTAACATTAAAATTTGCCATATTAGTAATGTTACCTTTGAGAACGTGTGGTAACCCAGGAATTAGAATTACCCCCATGACGGCATACCATTTGCAAAAGTACACAACCCAAGGTATTGCAAGTGGGGTATGTCCAGTCTTTCTTAGTAGCCACTTAGTCACAAACACTGGCCAAAGTTATTTTTCATATTTGTATTTGTGTGAAAAAAGCAAAAAACTAACATTTGGCCAGTGTTTGTGAATAAGTGGTTACTAAAAATGACTGGACATACCCCATTTGCAATACGTTGGGTTGTCTACTTTTGCAAATGGTGTGCAATCATGGGGGTAATTCTCATTCCTGGGCTACCACACGGTCTCAAAGGCAATATTACCAAACTGGCAAATTTCAGTGTGAAAAAAATGAAATGCAAGCCTTATATTTGACTCTCTAATTTTCCAAAACACCATAAAACCTGTAAATGTGGGGTACTGTTATAATTGGGAGACTTCACTAAACACAAACATAAGTGTTTCAAAACAGTAAAACATATTACAACAATAATATTGTCATTAAAAGTGCAGTTTGTGTGTGTGAAAAATGCAAAAAACTTCACTTTTACTGAAAATATCATTGTTGTAATACAATTTATCATTTTGTAATACAATTTATCAAAAGGAGAGATGCTGTTCTCTCCTGTGAGACAGTCAAGGAGACTGAGCACTGGGAGTGCAGAAGGAAGCAGTCAAGGCTGGCTTGGAGCACTGGGAGTTCAGAAAGGAAAGCAGTTAAGGTTGGCTGGGAGTGCCGAAAGGAGAGCAATTAAGGCTGGCTTGGAGCACTGGGAGTGCAGATAGGAAAGCAGATTGGAGTGTTGGAGTGCAGTGTTGTTCTCTAATAAGGTTGGTATAACCCAAAGATAAGCTTTTGTTAGTTCAACCCATGATAGAGAGGGATATTAAAAGTCAGTCAGTGCTCAGACGAGCTAGGTTTTTGTTTAAAGGGAAACCTGTTACATTTATGTTTTATTTGTGTTGCTGTGCGGACTTGCCAATAAAATTACCTGGATTATATGAAAGGACTGTGCCTGTTGTTTACCCTAGAGGACCGTGCTATCTGCAAACAAGGATCAATATATATATATATGTTATGGTGGGGAAAAATTGTGATTGAAAACCCCTTCCACCTGAAGTATGTGGATAGTTAATACAATGCTAAACAAAAATCTGCACACCAGTCAAGCCATAAGACTTGCTTTTCCCACAGAAATCCCAAATCAGCAGTGATGTTACAACCGCAAAGGATTCTGGGTGGGCATATGCAAATTAGTTTAACAAAGAATCACATTTTTGCCTCATTCCATTTTAAACATGGATTCCTTTTAATTTGTGTTTGCAGTATACAACTGCTTGGAACACAATGGTTTTGCATCTTATCCTAAATTTTATTAAGACACGGAGGCTCCTATTATGCTGCACTCTTTCTTTATTTACCTCAGCAGCAAAGAAAAATAACATTAACCCCTTAGCGACCGAGGACGGTTCAGGACCGTCATCGGCATTTTTGCCTTGAGGACCGATGACGGTCCTGAACCGTCCTAACGGTCTGGGGGTACTTACCTGATCGCCGTCGTTCCCCCGGCGGCGATCAGCGTGGCTCCGGTCGTGGGGAGACTGCCTGCAGCCCAGACAGTCTCCCCACACTGAATTAGGACCCCTGTGACCATGTGATCGCTCAACACAGCGATCACATGGTCACAATAGGTGTCCTAGTGTCTGCCTGCAGGGGGACTGTCTGTGCTGACAGGCAGTCTCCCTGCTAGTGTAAAATAAAAAAAAAAAATAAAGTTAGTGATAATAAAAAAAAAATAATTATATATGTGTATACATATATGATATATAGACATATAATATATCTATATAATATATGTCTATATATCATCTATATAATGCCATACTAAGTGTATTTTTATATTAATATGTACTTATATTAATATAAAAATACACTTATAATTAAATTACACACGTATATATATAATATATATAATAACTATATATATTGTATATATAGATTATTATAAAATATAAATAATAAGTAATTTAAATTAAATAAAAACATTTTAAAATAATAATAATAATTAAAAAAAAAATTATATAGCTATATGAAATTTTATTCTAACTGTATTTTAAAATTAATATATATATATTTATATCAAAATACACTTAGAATGAATTTGTATATATATCTATGTATATAAAAATAATAAGAAATATACATATGTCCATATACAAAATTACATAAATAATTATATAAATATACACGTAGACTTCAAATATATAAATATGCATATATATTTAAATTCTACGTGCGTATTTATGTAATATTTTTACATAATTCAGTAATTTTATTGATTGCAATTTGAGGGACCTGCCTGCCAACCCAGGCCGAAATTCCAGAGAATTGAATTTGCTAGCACTGTATTTTACCCTGTAACGTTCTACGACACCCTAAAACCTGTACATGGGGGGTACTGTTTTACTCGGGAGACTTCGCTGAACACAAATATTAGTGATTCAAAACAGTAAAACATATCACAGCGATGATATTGTCAGTGAAAGTGACTTTTTTTGCATTTTTCACACACAAACAGCACTTTTACTGATGATATAATTGTTGTGATACGTTTTCCAGTTTTTAAACACTAATATTTGTGTTCAGCGATGTCTCCTGAGTAAAACAGTACCCCCCATGTACAGGTTTTATAGTATTTTTGAAAGTTACAAGGTCAAATATATGGGTCAAATATTTTTACATTGAAAATGGCCAGGTTGGTTACGTTGCCTTTGAGAGCGTATGGTAGCCCAGGAATGAGAATTACCCCCATGATGGCATACCATTTGCAAAAGAAGACAACCCAAGGTATTGCAAATGGGGTATGTCCAGTCTTTTTAGTAACCACTTGGTCACAAACACTGGCCAAAATTAGCGTTCAATTTAGTTTTTTTACTTTTTTCACACACAAACAAATATGAATGCTTACTTTGGCCAGTGTTTTCGACTAAGTGGCTACTAAAAAAGACTGGACATACCCCATATTGAATACCCTGGGTTGTCTACTTTAAAAAAAATATGTACATGTGGGGTGTTATTCAGAGATTTATGACAGATAATAGTGTTACAATGTCACTATTGATAAATTTTAAAAATTTATGTTTTGAAACCGCAATATTCTACTTGTACCTATAGCCCTATAACATGCAAAAAAAAGCAAAAAAGCACGTAAACACGGGGTATTTTTAAACTCAGGACAAAATTTTGAATCTATTTAGCAGTTTTTTTAATTCGCTTTTGTAGATGAGTAAAAGATTTTTCAAGTAAAAGTCAAAAAACATGTATTTTTTTCAATTTTTCATCATATTTTTTTATTTTTTTTAAAATTAAAATACATGAGATTATATAAATAATGGTATGTAAAGAAAGCCCCTTTTGTCCTGAAAAAAACAATATATAATTTGTATCGGAACAGTAAATGAGAGAGCGGAAAATTCCAGCCAAACACAAACACCACAAAAGTGTAAAAATATGCCTGGTCGCAAATGTACAACATCGCAAAAACAGTGCAGTCCTTAAGGGGTTAAATCAGTATAAAAGAAACCAGTAAATAACATGAGGTATATCTTCCTAGCAACAGCAACAGCCAATCAGCATCCTCTTTATAGCATAATAGGCAGTGTCCAGTATACTACTTCCTCTTTCTTTGCTGCTCCCTCAGTTAAGTGACACTGGGTCCCATGGTTCTTAACTGTGGGATCTTTTACTTTACTTTATTCATATCATTACTGTGCTTAATATGGTTATTATAGTTATTACATTTTAATTATAATATTTTCATGTTTATACATATATTTAGTCACTTCATTTTAACGTAATTTGATTTATTTACTTCATTTGCGTCTGTTATATGCTTTATTATATATCCTTTGATAATGTATTTCCCCTCTGACCTCCCTGGCCCCAAGATTACCATCAATTGGGGCTCAGGGGCGTCTTTGAGGATCTTTATCCCCTGCACAGGGCCATTGTGCTGTTTTTTCCCTTCATTTATCTGTCTGGCTGCTGCTCTGCCACCAACTGCCAGAAATCCAAGTTGGGGTTTAGTTGTAGTGGCAGCCGGGCAGCTCCTTTGTTTTTATATTACAATTGCAATTTTTTTTTTCACTATTGTGAGTACTTTCATTTCTTTATCCTGTTTAGTTATTTATTTTTTACTTGAGGGCTACTCAACCCTTTACTTTTGGTATTATTTTGCTTTATTCAGCCCCTTAGGTTTGTTTGTATATTTATGATGCAGTCTGACAGGATCTTTCTGTGCCTTCTGGGTCTACAGCAAACATGCAGATTAATGTAGAAGCCTCTCCAGGTATCTCTGGAGATGAGGCTGAATTTCTGCTTTACTGATCCTGCTGACATGCAGGCTTTAACCCCTTAAGGACGGAGCCAAATGTACACGTTGTGAACAAAACAAAATGTAAACAAAACCTGGCATTTGCGCTACATGTCTGTCCAACCGTAATACACCTCTTTCATAGTAAATGCACCCACCCTTATTATATATCATTTTATTCAGGGGAAACAGGGCTTTCATTTAATATCAAATATTTAGCTATGAAACATAATTTAATATGAAAAAAATGGGAGAAAATACGATTTTATTGGATTTTTTTAGTTCTACATGACATTTAAACGGTCAGTGTCATAATACTGTTTGCTTTTACTGCAACAAAATACACATATTTGTATTCAGCAAAGTCTCACGTGTAAAACAGTACCCCCTATGTACAGGTTTTATGGCGTTTTGGGAAGTTACAGGGTCAAATATAGCACGTTACATTTGAAATTGAAATTCGCCAGATTGGTTACGTTGCCTTTGAGATAGTAGCCCAGGAATGAAATTTACACCCATAATGGCATACCATTTGCAATAGTAGACAACCCAAGGTATTGCAAATGGGGTATGTCCAGTCTTTTTTAGTAGCCATTTGGTCACAAACACTGGCCAAAGTTAGCGTTAGTATTTGTTTGTGTGTGAAAAATGCAAAAAACGCCAATTTTGGCCAGTGTTTGTGACTAAGTGGCTACTAAAAAAGACTGGACATACCCTGTTTGCAATACCTTGGGTTGTCTACTATTGCAAATGGTATGCCATCATAGGGGTAATTTTCATTCTTGGGCTACCATAGGGTCTCAAAGGCAACGTAACCAATCTGGCGAATTTTAATGTGAAAAAAATGAAACACAAGCCTTATATTTGACGCTGTAACTTTTGAAAACACCATAAAACCTGTACATGAGGGGTACTGTTGTACTCGGGAGACTTCACTGAACACAAATATTTGTGTTTCAAAACAGTAAAAAGTATCATAGCAATAATATTGTCCGTTTAATGCTGTTTGTGCGTGAAAAATGCAAAAAACGTCACTTTTACTGGCGATATCATCGTTGTAATACATTTTACTGTTTTGAAACACTAATATTTGTGTTCAGCGAAGTCTCCCGAGTAGAACAGTACCCCCCATGTACAGGTTTTATGGTGTCTCGGAAAGTTATAGGGTTAAATATAGTGCTAGCAAATTAAATTCCCTTTACTTTCGGCATGGGTTGTCATGCAGGTCCTGCTAATTGTAATTAATTAAGATACCTAATTATGTAAAAATATTACATAAATATATATGTAGAATCAATATATGTATATATATACGTATGTGTATATATATGTATATATCTATATAATTTTTTAAAATATTTTTATTTATATATAGGTATATATATAGTGATATATACGTATATATTTATGTGTATAAATATATATATTATTTCGTTCTATGTGTATTTTGATATATATATATATATATTAATTTCACAATACAGTTAGAACGAAATAACACACATCTATATATTTTTTAATTATTTATTTTTAATTATTTTTGTAATTTTATTTTTTAACGTATTTACATTTTAATTTTTTTTATAATATATATAAATATATATATAACAATAATTATATATATATTTAATCAGTATCAGTGTACGTGTAATTTGATATTAATATATATATATAATTATATATATATTAATAGTAAAATACACCTAGACGGTGTACATGTGTGTATGTATATGTGTATATATATACTTTGATCATATATATATAATATATATATATGATCTAAGTATATATTATTTATTTTTTTACACTATTTATTTATTTCATTTTTATTTTCAGCCAGCAGGGGGACCACCTGTCATTACAGGCAGCCCCCCTGCTGGCAATACAGAAGCCAGCTATCCCCGGCCATGTGATTGTGGGGTCCTCGCTAGGACCCCACTCTCACACGGCCGGGGGGCTTCCTGGAGGACGGTCGTGCCGCGGGGGGCTCCCTGGGAGTCCCCCCCACCGCGATCGCCGGCGTGGGACCGCCGGCGACCGGGTAAGTACAGAAAGACCGGAGGGCGTACAATTACGCCCGGCGGCGTTTAGAGCCGCCTATTAGAGGACGTAATAGTACGCCCTCCGGTCTTAAGGGGTTAATTGACACTTCCATGGCAAAAGCAATGACAAGGCCCTGGTGTCAGGCCGCAAGGCCTCATATAAGGCTAAACGCTTCTCCAAAACAATAGAGATGGACAGTACCATACCTGTCATGGATGGCGCAATTAATTGACCACCGCGCAAAAGAGCTACTAGTCGGGCAAAATCGACTAGACTTTGGAAAAGGGCAAAAGCCCAATTAAACTCTGAATCCAAGTTCAGTGATATTGAGGAGAAGTTCCCCGAGTTCTATATGGAGGTGTACCTGTACTCACACCTGCGCTGCTTCAGCCTGGCCGCAAGACCTCATATAAGGCTAAACACTCCTCCAAAACAATAGAGATGGACAGTACCAAACCTGTCACGGATGGCGTGATTAATTTACCACCGCGCAAAAGAGCTACTAGTCGGGCAAAATTGACTAGACTTTGAAAAAGGGCAAAAGCCCAATTGAACTCTAAATCTGAGCTCAGGGATATTGAGGAGGAGTTTCCCTGAGTACTATATGGAGGTGTATCTGTACTCACACCTGCTCTGCTTCAGCCTGGCCGCAAGGCCTCATATAAGGCTAAACACTCCTCCAAAACAATAGAGATGGACAGTTCCATACCTGTCACGGATGGCGCGATTAATTTACCACCGCGCAAAAGAGCTACAAGTCAGGCAAAATCGACTAGACTGGAAAAGGGCAAAAGCCCAACTGAACTCTGAATCTGAGCTCAGTGATATTGAGGAGGAGTTCCTTGGGTCCTATATGAATGATTCAGAGGATATTTCTGATCCTGATTATGAAATTACTGATGAAGAGGGTGCTAATCCCGTTTGGGATACACGTCCTGTTAAACCTACCAAGATTTAGGTAGATTATGCAGACTCAGGGACACCGATAGGATCTTGGACACTCAATGTGAACCCCTATTTGAACCTGACGACCTATGTCACCCAGTGGTCTCGTCAGACCATGTAGCCAAGTATATTGGCATCCAGAGTACGCAAGCCTTTTGAGAAGGCAAAGTGAAATAAATTGCGGGCTGAATGGCCACGCCGAACAGTCCCTGATGACTCATGTTAAACGCTATCAGTCATTCCTAAAAGCATTCAATTCCTGAGTAAGACAGGATGGAAGCCATCTAAAGGCTTAGATTTTCATTGCAAAACTGTCAGGATAAAATGCTGGGCATCTTGGGCTCAGCAGCCAAGATCTTTGAAGCAGTGGAGGATGATCTAGAATTAGATTGTGCCATCTTAAGTGGTTAGATCCAGAGAGTGATTTAAGTTGGCAACGCCAACAATGCGGTTGTCACAGAACGCCACAAATCGATCTTGCTCAAGATTGAGCCCAAACGAGCCAGATAACACAGGCAAAAGGTTTTCTCTTTGGGGACAACTTTGTAAAAGAATTTGGCTCCTTTGTCCTGCTAAACAAACAGAAGTTCTTTTAGACAGAACCAAGGCTCTTATACTTGCCGAGCCGATTTCTTTGAACAATGTACTATACCAACCTCCTTCTCACAAAGTGGCCGACCCTGGATTGTTAGTGGCCTAAGAGGTGCTCCTAAGACATCTTCACAATTTCCATTCTTTCTTACTGATAGTGAGGGGCAGGCTCACACATTTTTCCCATGTATGATCCCTCATTTCATCAGATGCTTAGGTTCTTCACACTGTGAAAGGGTATTGCATAGACTTCCTTTCTCTACTTGTTCAATGTTCCCCATCAAGGGAAATAGTTTTTTCCCAATGAGACACAGACCTTGTCTCTGTGGACAATCAATTGTAGAGATTCTGGCGCATACCCTGGATTACGTGAGCAACCTTTTCTTGTTTCCCAAAAAAGGCAAAGGTATCCGTCCAGTAATAAATTTGAGACTGCTCAATAGTTATGAGCATATCAGCACTTCCAAGATGGAAGGAGAGCATTGTTTAAGGGATCTTCTCCAACCAGCAGATTGGATGGCCAAATTGGATCTGCAGGATTCATATCTCACAGTGCCTATCCCAGTACAACATCAAGATCGAGAACTTCCTGCAATTTACATGGTAGGGCAGTAAATAGAGGTTCAGGTGCCTCCCATTCGGACTGTCTTTGGCTCCATGGTGCTTCACCAAGCTCACATCTTATAATATATTTAGATGGCATTTTCATTCTGGCTCAGTCTATTCAATTAATCCGGACATACCTTGCATGAACTTTGACTCTGTTAGAGAACCTAGGCTTCCTGACCAATTGGGAGAAATCCATTATCATTCCCACGCAACAAATACAATTTCTGGGTTATATTGGATTATTGTAGATTCTACCCTTCAAACTCTACACCCTCCGGTGGCAAAATTAGCCAATATAAAGAAGGAGATAGGCGAACACTAGCAACCTCTCAACTCTCTCTCAAACAACTGTTGAGAATGTTAGGCCTTCTAGCAGCATCTATACAGGCCATTTCTACAGGTCTTCTTGGCTATCGAGCCCTACAACGATTACAAACTTCATCTCAAAGGCAGCACATCATACACAGATATGGTAACTCTGGACTCAGAAGCAGAGAATGAACGCCAATGGTGGCTTCTTCACATGGAAGCTTGGAATAAGCACACCATATTTTGTACAGCTCCAGATTTGATAATCAAATCCGACACAAGTTTGCACGGTTGGGGTGCTCAATGCAGAACTATTTCCACCAAGGGCAGATAATCAAACCTGGAATCAACACTCCACATCAATTGTTTGGAACACCCGGTTCCTTTGCAGTCCATAGTTTCTCCCCAACTCAAGCCCAATGCGCTATCCTTCTGAAGATGGACAACGTGACAGCAGTCCGCTACATCAATCACTTGGAGGCACAAAATACAAAATTCTGACCTACATGCCTCGTGATTGCTGGCAATTTTGCCTGAGACACGGCATTTCAGTCACGGCAGAATATATTCAAGGTCTCTCCAACACTACGACGGACTGGTATTCACGCCAACTCGGAGATTCCAGCGACTGGCACTTGGATTCCATGGTCTTCCAAGACATCTGGAACCTATGGGTTCTATTGGAATTAGATCTTTTCGCTTCTCGTTTGAATGCTCAACTTCCCCGTTTTTTCAGTTGGAGACCAGATCCGATAGCATTGGCTATGAATGTTTTCTCCAAGGAATTATGTTTTTTTGCCTTTCCATCTACATCGCCAGTCCGGCACCTGTTGATCGTAGCTTCTCTATCGCCATCCCAACCATAGTTCTCTTTTCTTCAGTAGATGGTTATCGACCTTCCATCTCTCGAGTGCCTTCTTCAGGATCCAGATGGTGTACCTCATCCTCTTGTTCTCCAAGGTCTCTTGCATCTCATAGTGTAGTCTATTTCAGGGAACCTTGGTCGGTCAAGGGAGTTTCGCAATCAACTCCCCAACTTATCAAGGGTGCACCCAACACGAGACAGGCTTATAAATCTGCTTGGAGCAGATGGCATAGTTGGTGCATGAAAATAAATTTAAATCCCATATCGGCTCCTTTTATGTCTGTCCTCCATTTTTCTGACTTCTATGATGAAGGTAAAGCCTATCGCACTGTGGACCTTAACGATCGTCCATTTCTGCTGGCCATCAAAGTTTTGATTGGACGCCTGTCGGTTGACATCCTGTCATATATTGACTTCTCTGAGGAATATGGTTTGCTCATTCACCCTTACCACGATACTCTGTCTTGTGGGACGTCTCTATTGTCTTGAATTTTTTATTTATTTTTCTTGCAAGAGGTTTTTCTGACGTACGAGCTCGTGAGGTGGTTGCTCGTTCCTTTACTCCAGAAGGTGTCCTCTTTGACATTTCACGGAGGACAAAAACCTCCTCTAAAATCTATCTTACCCAGTTTTCCCTGATAGATCTCTCCTTTGCCCTGTTGCATACTAATGGGTGTGTGAACATCGTTCTACTACGTTACAGAATCCTTTGAAACAGGAACTCTTCCAAAAGTCGCATCTTCCGGTGTCTACTCTAGCCTGGTGGGTCAAATACGTTATGTCTCTAGCAGGTATTGATACCTATGTGTCAGTGCCTCATTCGGTTCGTAGGGCAATGGCTTCTAAGGCTTCCTCGATTGGTTGTCGCTTGGAGGATATTATGAGAGCGGCTGGTCTTCAGAGTCTACATTCCATGATTTCTACTTTAGACCTATTCAACACTTCACAGGAGACATAATTTCACAGCTTTGAACTAGCATAATAGGAGCCTCCGTGTCTTAATAAAATTTACAGATTTTACTATTAACATGACGTAAAGTCATGATTTTATTAATGACACGGAGGCGAGTATTATCCCTCCCTCCCATCCCTGGAGATTTGGTCTTCTCTGGGTAAGTTGACTTCACGGTAAGTCTTTTTTGATTACTGGGTTTTATCCTTGTTAATGACTGTCAAGAGCTTAAGGTTTGACTAAACTGAATTTCATGTTATGTATATATATCTGATATTTCATGTAATGCGAATTTATGCATAAATCCAGTTTTATACTTGGATATTACCATATTCTCCTTTCTCTTCCAGCTTGACTTCGAGATCCAGTTTAAGGCTCGTATACCCTCTAATTGGAGCCCACTTTTTATTTGGATTTGTTGTCCTTGTTCGGGATCGCAAGAAAGAGGAAGTAGTATACTGGACACTGCCTATTATGCTATAAAGAGGATGCTGATTGGCTGTTGCTGTTGCTAGGAAGATATACCTCATGTTATTTACTGGTTTCTTTTATACTGATTTAATGTTATTTTTCTTTGCTGCTGAGGTAAATAAAGAAAGAGTGCAGCATAATACTCGCCTCCGTGTCATTAATAAAATCATGACTTTACGTCATGTTAATAGTAAAATCTGTAAATTGTGTTCCAAGCAGTTGTATACTGCAAACACAAATTAAAAGGAATCCATGTTTAAAATGGAATGAGGCAAAAATGTGATTCTTTGTTAAACTAATTTGCATATGCCCACCCAGAATCCTTTGCGGTTGTAACATCACTGCTGATTTGGGATTTCTGTGGGAAAAGCAAGTCTTATGGCTTGACTGGTGTGCAGATTTTTGTTTAGCATTGTATTAACTATATATATATATATGTGTGTGTGTGTGTGTGTGTGTGTGTGTGTACATATAATATATTATTATTAGAATTCTTTTATTATTATTTTAAAAAAATTAATATTTTACTTATTTATTTTATTATTGTAATCATGTAACTTAATTCTAAGTGTATTTTAATACTAATATATGTACTAATATTAACATTAAAATACACTACATATGACGTTACATGTATATATTTACATGCTTTATTTTTTTGACAGCCCAGATAGTCCCCCTGCTGGCAGATCTAGAGCCAGCTATAGGGGACCATATGATCGTTCTTTGAGAGCGCTCACATGACCCACGGGGGCCTAATTTGCCAGGGAGGGCTTCCTGAGCGGTCAGGCAGTCCTCCCGATGCAGATTGCCGGGAAGGTGAGTATCGGGAGGCTCTTGGGGGGGCTTTAGCCATTGCGGCGTTCTAGGCCGCCGCAACGGCTTTAAAGCACATTATAATGGGGACGGCATAGAACGCTGTAATGGCGTTTAGTGGTTAAAGAACATACTGTTATGATAGCATACATCATAATAAATCCTTAAAGGGTTACTCCAACCCTTTTTTATTAAATAGTTTTTGTTTTTTTAATTTACAGTGCCAAATAGGGCATTAGTTAATGTATTTTTGAATTTTTCCCATCGAGATGCATTGATTCATTGCATCTCTATGAGAAGATGCTGATTGGCCAGGGTGGTGTTTGCCATATTACCAAGAAAATTGAGACCTTTCTGCACTAAGATTGAGTGACCCCGTGATTCACAGGATCATGTCACATC
This sequence comes from Pelobates cultripes, assembly GCA_933207985.1. Taxonomy (NCBI): domain Eukaryota; kingdom Metazoa; phylum Chordata; class Amphibia; order Anura; family Pelobatidae; genus Pelobates; species Pelobates cultripes. The sequence goes on along the minus strand of OW240917.1, from coordinate 108,595,184 downwards.
TATGCAATAAGGTGTTTGCTGCACAATGTGTGAATACATGACCAGTCCTTTTTAAAGTATATGGAAAATCCTCTAATGGGAAATGTATGGAAAAGCATTGCAATTGGCTGAGATCATCAATTCTGATTATCACCTTTTAAACCAGAGATAAATATGGCCGATCACCGGTGGTTTTAGAACTATAGTGTCAGGAATACACGTTTGTGTTCTTGACAATATAGCACCCCTTAAAGAAAAAAAAAATAACATAAGAGCTAAGCGTATGAATCTATACATTACAAGATTTCCATATACCTTAAAAATGGCAGGTCATGTATTCACACCTTGTAATAACACATTGTGCAACAAACACCTTATTGCATAGATGTGACATGATCCTATGAATCAGGTGGTCCCTCAATCTTAGTGCAGAAAGGTCTCAACATTCTTGATAATGATTGGAGTACATTTTCAGAGAGATTGTTGTTTGCTTCTTATGTATTCAATGGCCTGTGCATTTTTCAGTTGCATTTTGTATTTCTTGTAAAATATTGTTTTGAAACAAATTTCTCGCGTATAGTGGTCACCCTCTTTGACTTTTTCATGTTTTGAATTTTTACAATTTAAACGTAAATATTAAAAGTATATTAGGATTCTCCTCAGTTAATTTATACAGCATACCTAAAAGTTGGTTTCACAATATATTTTTTTAATTTTGACACAAATTTAATTAAAGAAAAATAGATGTGTTGTGGCATAAGTATTCACCTCTACTGCTATGAAACGTCTTGCTCAAAAGCACCAAAATTCCTTCACAATTCACATATTTTATTTTCATTTATTTAATTTTTACTCACCTCAAAAATATATCTGCTAAATATAATTAATTAAAAATCTTGAAAAATAGCAGTTCCCTTTTAAGACTTTAGTAAACTTGCAAGTGCAAAGTGTTATGACATTTAATTTATAAATTATCTGTAATAAAAAAAAGCTTCATACACGTTAAAAGAATAAGAACACAAGGTATTTTTTTTTTAATATATTTACTAAAGTATAAGTCTATAGTTAATAGATGCATAACAAAACATAAAGTAAATTATTTATTTTGATTTTCTCTTCCTTTTATTGTGGAATAATCCATATATATTCAATCTAGGAAAAACATATGTCAGCTTATCTTACAACGATCTGTCATCCAAGATACATTGAAATAAGAGTAGTCCGTTATGAAATGGCTTTCTCCTAACAAATCTTTATACTGGCAGATTGTGTCCGTGATTAATCAATACACTCAATAGGTGTTTATGATTCATCTAAATTTAGATGTGCTAGCAGAGTGTCAGAAGGTGGACTAAGGACACTGAGCATCATCAGACACATTTTTATTGCCCTCTACCCTTTTTCTCATTGCTAGCTGTCTGGTTATTTAATCCTTATTATTCAACTGAGGAATTTTCTAAGTATGCTAGATAAATAGTTCCTGCCTAGCTGACTGTGTTCTTCTAACCAGGGAAGACACAATTCTTGGTTTAACAAAATGTCGGTCGATTAAAAACCTATGTCTGAAGTAAACACATTGTGCTGATTTGAAATGAAACTTTCTTTTTTCATGGAGGCTTTGTGAATCACCGGCAGGGAAGGTGTGGCTAAGGCTACATAAACAAAGTGATTTAACTCCAAAATGGCAGAGAATTGAGCAGTGAGACTGCAGGAGCATGATCTATACATCAAAACTGATTAATTTAGCTTAAGTTGATTTGGTGCTTAGTCTATCCGTGTCAGGCCGTACTGGGATATACATACCAGGGAAGCAGCTGCCATTCACATAACATATCAGAAATAAAGTTGATTTAGAACCTTAGCCACAAATTATAATTTGAAATGGCCAATGAAACATATCATAAGGCAGTAAAACTTTGTGACAAACTGCTAATGTCTGCTTCCTCGGCTCGCTCTCTGAGTGAAGGAACTGTGATTAATGCTTTGTATTAAATTTCACAAGCTCTTATTGATTTTCATACAAGGTTGGTAGATGGACTGAAATAGCAGCACATGCAAAACAATTTAGCAGGAACTTCAAAGTTATATTTCATCTGGTGGAGTGTGTGGTTAGTCTACAGTAAATAGCCTGGGATATATACACACAGTAAATCACTAAATATTCCGTAAATAAACCTATAGCCATTGTTTCCTCTTTATGTAACTTTGTTTCTACGCATAAAAGCTTATTGTAATTTCCATACCCTTTATATTCTTACATTTTGAAATTGCTGATCTTTTATATCAAGCTTACAAAATATTAGTATTTTCTACCATCATTTTTAAAGCAATATTCGGCCACAGCATGATGAGTGCATTCTTTGACTTTCTCTATCCTGCAAGATTTATTAAATAAACCCAGCCACACATTGGATGGATATTTCAAATTTGGTAGAATCAGACCACCATAAATGATATATTAAATGCTGTGAGTAAGTGAGCAGAGCACTCAATAAATATTTTATTTTGTGTATTAGAATAAGATTCATAGCTTACAATTATTAAGATGGTTAAGCAACCTAACCACTACGGATAAGTTAAGTGCTTATACTGCTAATAGACACTGAGTGCTGTACCACAGATTTATGTCAAATTTAAACTTCCACATTATCAATGTCATTTCCACCAACCTAGATGACAGTGATGGGATGAGAGGATTTTGTGAATGACTGCATCTCAGCTTATCATTGTCATCCAGGTTAGACCTCACCCAGAACATTATAGCAAAATAGAACATAATAGCAATTTAAAGGAACATTCCAAGCACCGTGGCAGTGGTTATGGTGCTCTGGTAGAATGGTTTGACTTCTTACCTGGTGTCCTATAGGCAGGGCCGGACTGGCCCACCGTGATACCGGGAAATTTCCCGGTGGGCCGTCGGCACCTGGGGCCGGGCAGACACCTGGGTCTGCTGTAGGCCGCTGGCAGGGGCGGGCTGGGCCGGGAGGCAATTGCCCCCCAGGCCGCCCTAAATTCTTGTAAGACCGGCCGCGGCGGGCCGGCCCTTTAAAAACTGCAGCCGCCTGAGCGCTCTGTGAAGAGCCTCA
>OW240917.1:108492213-108592019 GCA_933207985.1 Pelobates cultripes | reverse complement strand
GGGAATAAGAAGAAGGGGCAGCTCTATAGGACAGGGGCCAAGACAGGGAGCTCTTTCACACTACGTGCGCACACACACACAATGCATCCCTATACATACACAGAAACACAACATGCTTCCCTTACACACAGAGAAACACACAATGCATCCATTACACACACACACACAATGCAACCCTTACACACAAAGACAATGCATCCTTTGTACACATACACAGAAACAGACAATGCAAACCCGTACACATGCATGCAAACACACACACACTTCTTTTCTTACATACACACAGAAACACAATGCATCTCATGCACACACATACAGACACACACCTTGCATCCCTTATGCATACAAACAAAGATTCACACAATGCATCCCTTACACACAACCAGAAACACATAATACATCCCTTATACACAAATACACACCGCTTCCACTACACACAAACACACTGCATCACCTGCACAAACTGGTAACCCTAAACACTACATACCATAAGCACACATATTAGATCCTCTACAATAACACATAACACATCCCCTACACACTTCACTCCCTGTGAGAGAACTCATGGGTGGGTGGAACTTATGAGTGGGCCTTATAGGCATACTCACCATCAGGCCCTGGGGCCCAGACCTTGAGCTGTGTAAGGGGCCCCCCAAAAAATTGAGCTGCTTCCAATTCTCCCAGAACATTGAATTTTGTGACCACAGTTGCAAACAGCCTCCAGAGATCCTGTTCTACACCAGACCAGTGGAGCCAAACTGCAGCCCATCATCATCCTCATCTGCTTGTAAGTAGGCAATCTAGTATATTATTAGTGACACTAATCTATAATTTACCTCACATTAAAGGGACACTATAGCTTAATGAAGTGGTTCTGGTGTCTATAGCTGGTCCCTGCAGGCTTTTTAATGTAAACACACACTGTGTGCAGCACTGGCGTTAGTTCATATGGCAGATCATATGGGTGGGGCATTGTGATGTGACATGTGGGGGCAGCAAAATTTTATTTTGTCTAGGGCGGCAAAAATCCTTGCACCGGCTCTGATCCTGGGCAGGTGCACCAGTCTACTGGTGACCCACAGGAGGGGAGTGCACTGATTGCACTGCACTCTCCTCCTGCCCAGCCCCGTCTTTACCGCAGTGCAAGTGCCCTCTGCCCCTAATTTACAGTGGCTCACACTCACAGCAAGCAGTGCCTGGAGCCGTGAAAGAGCGGGTATGGCAAAGAACTACTGATTAGCATAACATCAATATCCGTTATAAAACCAGGAAAAGGTGGGCATGGATGGTGAACTGATTTGGTGGTGCAATGGGCCACTTGACTGGTTTTGCCCCCCAGGCCTAAGGCTGCCAGCCCTCCCCTGGCCGCTGGGGAGGTCTTTTGGCGGCCGGTCTCATTCAGCAACGCGCGAGGGCGGGAGGGCACTAACACAGGAAGCACCTCTAGTGACCGTCTGAGTGACTGTCACCAGCAGTGTCACTTTGAAGCAATGTAAACACTGCCTTTTGTCTGAAAAGTCAGTGTTTACGTTGAAAAGCCTGTAGGGACATGCTATAGACACCAGTACCACCACATTAAGCTGTGTGTGTGCGTCTGCTAGTGAGTGAGCTTGCTTGCATGTGTGTGCCTGCTAGTGAGTGAGCTTGTGTTTTTATGTCAATGAGGCTGTGTATCAATGAGGCCTAAGGCTGCCAGCCCTCCCCTGGCCGCTGGGGAGGTCTTTTGGCGGCCGGTCTCATTCAGCAACGCGCGAGGGCGGGAGGGCACTAACACAGGAAGCACCTCTAGTGACCGTCTGAGTGACTGTCACCAGCAGTGTCACTTTGAAGCAATGTAAACACTGCCTTTTCTCTGAAAAGTCAGTGTTTACGTTGAAAAGCCTGTAGGGACATGCTATAGACACCAGTACCACTACATTAAGCTGTGTGTGTGTCTTCTAGTGAGTGAGCTTGCTTGCATGCGTGTGCCTGCTAGTGAGTGAGCTTGTGTTTTTATGTCAATGAGGCTGTGTATCAATGAGCTTGTGTGTGTCACTGAAATGTCAGTGAAATTGCCTGTGTCTGCATGTGCGTATGCTTACTGTATAATTAAACGTTTTACCCTGAAAGGACCAATATTTTTTATTAGAAAAAGCAATATATATATATATATATATTACTCAATCATCTGTCCTGGCAAGACATAGCCTTACATATTACATGCGACAATATATGGCGCAGTGACTTATGGGGCTGGCACAATTTTTTTTTCCAGGGCTGCTTTGTATCCCCAGTCCGGCCCTGCCTATAGGTGCCGCTTCTGTGGATGAAAAGCCAGAAGCTCTGCCTGAGCTAAGGTGCTGGTGCAGGGCAGGTCTAAGCTTATTGGCTGAAAGCAATCAGCTGATGAATACATAAGGTTAATTTCAAGGAACAGCGCCCTATCATCTTGAAACTTCACCAGCTGTCATTACTCATATCAACAAAGATTACCTTAAATAATCAGGAAATCCAGGGGTAATGCACATTTCACAGGAACGCAAATATCAACTAGGCCGGATTATGTGCTGAACTTATTGATGGAATTGCAAAATTTATGCCAAAAAGACAATATGGAAAAATGGGTGTGTTGAAAAAAGTTTTGCTATTTTAACCTAAAATGACCTCAATCTTTTTGGTCTATTATCAACACTTCACAGTTTAATGACTAATCCTGACTCACTGCATCTGCCTTCTTCACCATATGTTTTCCGTTCAGTGTAAAGGCTAGGGAAGCTGACCTCCTTAGGGGGTACTGTAATATACAGGGATGCTGATCACTGTGGTATTTTTTAGTTTCTGTCCTAAAATACTCTGCAGCAATAACTAAATTAATAAATCTTCCCAATAATGTCACTAGTCATCTATTGCTAGTTAGCTAGTGATGCATACAGTTGTGAATCAGCAGACAGTGTTAATACAGTGTAACTATGTCACTGTGTCAAACTAGATAAATCTTTTCCTATCCCAATTCATTCCAAACCCACTTTAATCATATCTACTAGCTCCAAAGTAATCATGAAGATTTACAAGTATTTATAGTATTACATTTCTTTCTTTTCTTTTTAACTTTTTCCCTCAGTAACTAACAGTACATATTTCTCATTATTTAGATCAGAATAGACAAAAATCTGTATTTCTTTTTATATATATATATATATATATATATATATATATATATATTGTTCTGAATTGACAGTCTGATATCATCAATAGAAGAAACCAGAGGGTGGAACGCTATATTTCTTACATTTAAAATACGAGAGAAAAAAAATCTAAACAGGATTTTTTTAAAAATTGAATACTAAAAGGGTTAAAAAGAATCACAAGCTAACAACCTTGTGCATTGCAAGATCCCAGCTGTTACATGCCCTTTAGATAAGCGTATATAGCTCTGAATGGCTGCATGCCTTTACCATGTTGTTGTCACAAGCTTTTCCTGCTGTTAGTTAATAGTTGTCAATATTTTAACAAAGAGAGGGCGATACAGCACTCACTAAAATTGCAGCAGACTTTGTTAATTGGATACCCTAACAATCCAAGGGAAAACAATAGGTAGAAAACAAGGAAAAACAGATTTGCGCCATACATCCATACTTATTTCAATGTATACTTTGCTCTGTTTTTTTCTTGTTTTTTACCAGTTATCTATTTTATATTATAATTAATTAAACTCACCCTATCATCCCCTTTATTGCATCTTGCCTTATAACCTTTGTTCTGTTCAGTAAACATCGAATATTTTTTTTTAACCGTCTCCTGGTCTCTCATTGAGTTTCCCCAAGATCTCGGGCCATGGTACAGTCTGGATAAAACCATAAGGCCAGAAATTCTGGTGATCAGCAAGGCCAGATGTTTAAACAAACACTGACAGCATCAGTCATTATTTAGCATTTAAAAAGTATATAATTTTCATCCTGTCTTCCCTGTATCAACCAGAACATTATTACTGTATCTATCTATTAATATAATTTTTAGAACAGAGCTAACAAAATTATACCAGAGAATATTATTACTGACTAGTGATGTCGCGAACCGGTTCGTGGCGAACTCCGGTCAGCTGACACATCCCTTCCAATCTCCGGCAGACCCTCCCTCCCAGACCCTCCCACCTCCTGGACAGCATCCATGTTGAAGCGGCAAGTTCGCGAACAGTTCGCGACATCACTATTACTGACAGCACTATACCTTAAAATACAATTCTTTTTTACATGTTGTCTGTTACTACACATGGGCTGCTATTGCTATAATATTGAAAATGTCTGATATTTTTCTTTTTCTTTAAAGTATCAATTAAAATTATCATTTGCAATCAATGATTATTTTTATTTACAAAAGCTGTGATATATCCTAGGGTGCATTACAATTGAATTGTAACTTCCTGGGATGTTTAATTGTATTCTCTATATTAGCAAATATTTGCTTGTGAAAAATAAAATTAAATGTAGAAATCCTCACTGATGTTTACCTATCCACACTGTTCTATCTTTTGAATAATTCATGATTTTTTTAAGTTAATGTTTTACATTCAAATTCCTCATTGTAAAAACCATGTATTGTTAAGAATTTTAACTTTTTCTTTTTTTTTTTAAATCTAAATACTATTATGTGACCCCCGTAGGGTTTAATGCACAGGGGGTAGGAATTGTTAATATTTATTACAAAGAGGGAGCTGGTAGCACTGCCGGCTCCCTCCCTCCCTTTTATTTTATTTATTTTTTTTGCACATGCGTAGTGTTATTTTCGTCCTAATGGACGAAAACAAATAATTTTTTACCAAATTACATTTTTATTTAGTACGAATTAATTTGTACAAAACAAAATTTTCTCTGGTGCACATCCAACAACTTATTATTTTTTTTTTTTTTGGAAGAATCAAATTTTGCATTCAAGCTTTTTTAAAATTTGTCTCACTCAGCTGTTTAGTAGATAGTGCCCTAATTTGATATCCTTATGTTACATTGCTATATTTATGGATACCAAATTAAGGAGCCATTTAGTAGATGCCTCCTTTATTCAGAATCTTTAAATATGGCAATCCTAATTAGGGAGCTATCTGCTAAACAGCCAAAAGATGAAAATTAAGAAAAGTCTTTCAGCTGTTTAGTAGATACTTCCCTGAATTGGTACCCTTATGGCTGATGCCATATTTAAGTATGCAAAATTAGGGAGTTGTTTAGTAGGTAGCTCCCTTAACACATTCACTACCAAGTGGTTTACAACTCCACTATTTGAGTATTTTGGATGTCCTGAAAAGTAATGGTTAAATGATTTTTTTTGTTTCTGTTTTTGTTTCAGTGTGCATAGGAAGCACATTATTTAATGGAAACAAAAACAAATATTTTTGTTGAACAGGAGGAATGGAAAAAAAAAAACCTTTACAGAATAATTAGGTTACAGATAAGAAAACAGTATTACAACTATATGATGTTCTGCGTATGTAAAGTTATTTGACATGTGTCCTTCCTCAAGAGATGTCACATTACTGCTCATATTTTAAACTGTCACATTTGTACCATTGTAATTCCTGTTAAATCAATGCCTCAATACAAACAAAGATTGTCAAAACTGTACCGGTATGATGGACATTAATATTATGTGTGAGATTACATATTCTCCTTACATTATAGCCCGCACTTTTGCCTTGAACAAACCTAGACTGATCTTGATAAATAATAATAATAATAAAGAATAGAGTTGTCTTTCTGCCAGTATTTAAAAAAAGAAAATTTACATCTATATTTATGAGAGATACACTGTAGGTCTATAATTAGATTCCTTATCAGGCTTGGCAGCTCTTCCTCTATCTCTTTTTTCTTAGTGATATCTGAAAAAAACATCAAGAGGAGTGATGAGATCAATGCTTTGAATTTAGCGTAAAGGCCTGGGGCCTTCCCTGTTTTGAGTTTCCTAATAGTATCTCCAATTTCTATTACGCTAAAAGGGTTATTTAAAGTTTCTAATTTGTCCACTTATATCTTTGGGAGATTCAGCTTATCTAAAAAAGCACAGAGGCACCTCCCCAACCTACAACATGTAATATTATCTAAATCCATTACTAATCTGATTAGGGGATTGGTAGGTATTATTCCCTACTATAAATGTTTAATAACAATTTTTTTACTTATTCTTTAATTTATTAGTTAAATATCTGCCTATTTTATTCTTATTATGATACCATTTCTGTTTAATGCTAGTATGGCTCTATTTATCTTTTCATATGATCTTTCAAAAATGTGTTCTCTAATCTTTCTAATCTCTGATAAGGTACTCAGGTCCAATGTCCAACCCCTTCTCTTTCTTTCCAAAGTGTTTATGTTAATTTAAAACATCCACATATTATACATTTAAAAGCACACCATAAGGTTGTTACTGAGACTTTGCCATTATCATTTATTTCCATGAAATTACATGCTTGAGTCAACAATCTAGCCTCAATCTATTTCTGAGTTGATAGTGTGGACTATTCTTGATTTCCAAAAAGATTGGTATATGGTCCAAACGTGATAGAACCAATTTGTAATCTTAAGATAAATTCCAGAAGATGGGCCATAGATAAAAAAAAAAAAAATCAATTTGAGAAAATGTTTGAACTTTAGAAATTAATGAGTAATCCTGATCTGTAGGGTGTTGAATCCTCCAGCAATCGTTCAGTAAATTCTTTAACAAAACATTTTGTATAGCTTTAGATTGAAGATTGATTATACTATGCCTTTTGTGTTTTCCTTCTGTCAATCCTCGGATTGATTACACTATTAAAATATCTTCCAAAAATTAGGAAGCAAGTTGTTATCTACTGTAAAAATAAGTTTATCTAAAAACGTTTTAGGGGCTTGATTAGGGGCATAGAGATTCACAAAGGTGTCAGTTATATTATTCATTTTAGCTATCAAAATTTTAAACCTACCTTTTTCTCACCATCATAATAGATATGTTCAAATTTAACCTTATTTAACACTAGGATGGTCACCGTAATTTATTAATATTCTAGAGGTTTTTAGCTGGTACTATCCAATGGATATCTTGTGTAAATCCTATGTCAATCCCATTTTTATATTAATAAATTATATAAACAAACTCTTTTTTTCTGGAGAGTTTAAGCCTTCAACATTAAAGGACCACTTTTCGCCGTCATCGGCTGAATGCACATGCGCGGCAAGAGCCGTGCGTGCATTCAGCCAATCCATAGGAAAGCATTTTCAATGCTTTCCTATGGACGCTGGCGTCTTCTCACTGTGAAAATCACAGTGAGACGCGCGGAAGCGCCTCTAGCGGCTGTCAATGAGACAGCCACTAGAGGTTGGATTAACCCATAGGGAAACATAGCAGTTTCTCTGAAACTGCTATGTTTACAGCAAAAAGGGTTAAACCTAGATGGACCTGGCACCCAGACCACTTTATTAAGCTGAAGTGGTCTGGGTGCCTATAGTGGTCCTTTAAAGGGACACTATAGTCACCAAAACAACTTTAGCTTAATGAAGCAGTTTTGGTGTATAGATCATGCCCCTGCAGTCTCACTGCTCAATTTTGTGCCATTTGTTAGTTAAATAACTTTGTTTATGAACCCTAGTCACACCTCCCTGCATGTGACTTGCACAGCCTCCCTAAACACTTCCTGTAAAGAGTTATCTACAGTTTATCCTTCCTTTATTGCAAGTTCTGTTTAATTTAGATTTTCTTATCCCCTGCTATGTTAATAGCTTGCTATACCATGCAAGAGCCTCCTGAATGTGATTAAAGTTTCACTTACAGACAAAGAGATACAATTGTTTAAGGTAGATTACATCTGATTGAAAGTGAAACAATTTTTTTCATGCAGGCTGTGTCAATCAGTCAGGGGAGGTGTGACAAGGACTGCATAAACAGAATAAAAGTTATTTAACTCCTCAATGGCAGTGAATAGAGAAGTGAAACCTGAGAAGCATGATCTACACACAAAAACTGATTCATTAAGCTAAAGTTGTTTAGGTGACTATTGTGTTCCTTTAATAGAAGCAATTTTGTGACATCTTTACTGAAAATTCCCTCACCCTCCCTGATGGGTGACAGAGGGAGGTGGTGACACAGTGACAGAGTGATTGTCACTAGTCACCACCTCCCTCACTCTGTCACTAGTCACCCCTTCTGTCACTGGTCATCCCCTCCCTCACTCTGTCACTAGTCACCCACTCACTCTAGTGACAGAATGAGTGGGTGACTAGTGACAGAGTGATGGAGGGGGTGACTAGTGACTAGTGACAGAGTGAGGGGATGACTAGTGACAGAGTGAGGGGATGACTGGTGACAGAGGGAGGGAGTGGGTGACTAGTGACAGAGGGAGTGGGTGACACAGTGACAGAGGGAGTGGGTGACACAGTGACAGAGTGAGGGAGGTGGTGACTAGTGACAGAGGGAGGGATGGGGTGACTAGTGACAGTCCCCACCTCCCTCACTCTGTCACTAATCACCCCCTTCCTCACTCTCACTAGTCACCACTTCCCTCCCTCACTCTGTCACTAGAGTGAGGGGGTGACTAGTGAAAGAGTGAGGGAGTGGTGACTAGTGAAAGAGTGAGGGAGGGGTGACTAGTGAAAGAGTGAGGGAGGGAAAGGGTGACTAGTGAAAGAGGGAGGGAGGGAAGGGGTGACTAGCGAGGGAGGGAAGGAAGGGGTGACTAGTGAAAGAGGGAGGGAAGGAAGGGGTGACTAGTCACCACCTCCCTCCCTCCCTCTCCCACTAGTCATTCCCCTCACTCTGCCCCTCGTCATCCCCTCACTCTGCCACTAGTCACCCCTTCCTTCCCTCACTCTGCCACTAGTCACCCCTTCCCTCACTCTGTCACCAGTCATCCCCTCACTCTAGTGACAGAGTGAGGGAGAGTGTGACTAGTGACAGGGAGGGGGTGACTAGTAACAGAGTGAAGGAATGAGTGACTAGTGACAGAGGGAGGGGTGACTAGAGACAGAGTGAGGGAGGGAATGAGTGACTAGTGACAGAGTGAGGGAGTGGTGACTAGTGACAGAGGGAGGGAGGGGTGACTAGTGACAGAGGGAGGGGATGAGCAGTGACAGAGTGGGTGACTAGTGACAGAGTAAGTGACGGAAGGGATGACTAGCGACAGAATAAGTGACGGAAGGGGTGACTAGCGACAGAGTAAGGGAGGGAAGGGGTGACTAGTGACAGAGTGAGGGAGGGATGGGGTGACTAGTGACAGAGTGAGGGAGGGAGGGGGTGACTAGTGACAGAGGGGGGTGACACAGTGTCAGAGTGAGGGAGTTGGTGACTAGTGACAGAGGGCGGGTGTGACACAGTGACAGAGGGAGGGAGGTGGTGACTAGTGACAGATGGAGGGATGGGGTGACTAGTGACAGTCCCCACCTCCCTCACTCTGTCACTAGTCACCCCCTTCCTCACTCTCACTAGTCACCACTTCCCTCCCTCACTCTGTCACCAACGAGCGGGCCTCTCCACACCACGTGCTCAGGCGACAGGCGGTCCTTGGTTAGAAGAGGAAATGGACCTGCACATCAACTGTCTGGAGTTGATAGCAGGCTCCTTCGCCATCTGCAGCACGGACAGTCACATGTCCAACGCTTTCATACTACTCCGCATGGACAACATTTCTGCGGTCCAGTATATCAACCGCCTGGGAGGAGCTTGTTCGCAGGCTCTATCAAAGGTGACCAAGGACATATACAGCTTCTGCCTCTCTCACAATATCACACTACGAGCGGAATACCTACCGGGAATATACAACCTCAGTGCGGACTGATACTCCAGACATTGGAGTGACAGAGTGGGGGGGTGACTAGTGACAGAGGGAGGGGGTGACTAGTGACGGAGGTGACTAGTAACACAGAGGGAGGGGGTGACTAGTGACACTGTGGGGGGGTGGTGACTAGTGACACAGTGGGGGGTGACTAGTGACACAGTGGGGGGTGACTAGTTAAACAGTGAGGGGGTGACTAGTGACACAGTGAGGGGGGGTGACTCGTGACACCGTGACGGGGGGGTGACTAGTGCCTACCTTTCTCTTTGCTCAGTCTGATCTCTGATCTCTCCAGCTGGAGCACGGCTGTGCGGCTGGGCCCCTGGCTGTCTCGGGCCCTCGGTCCATGACTGATATGCCCGAGTGGTCAGTCCGCCCCTGCAGTTACTGAATCAAACTTTAGGGATAGAACTCTCTAAATTTAGCTTACAAACTCTAGGATATCTATTGCTGTGGACCGAGATATGTTGAAAATAGATCCTTTAGATATTTTTCAAAATCATCTCTTTTCACTGTTTCAGGTATTCCTCTTACACCATGAGTCGTCAACTTGATCCCTACCGCCCACTTGTGGGCATTTCAGGATTCCAGGTGGGCTGTAGTGGGTTCTACGGAACAAGCAGAATCCCCCCTCCATCCAGAGAGATGAATGCTCTATTCATCTCTTGCCTACTCAGTGGTTAGCAGAAAGTGCGGGCGTGCAGAGGCGAATGCACAAATTTGCACGTCTGTGAGCGCTTGTAAGAATGCACGCACGAATGAGTATAACACACGCGTAGAGGAAGGGGAGGAGTTGGAGTAGGGGGAAACACAAAAGCAGGGAGTGGAGTACTTGTAAAAAAGGAGAAAGAAGGAGCAGAGTACTTGTAGAATATAAGAAAGAAAGAGCAGAGTATGTGTAGAATAGGAGAAAGAGGGGAAATAAAAATATAGGAAGGAGAGAATTGTTGCTGGCTAATAATAAGAAGTGGGCTACCTAGCTCGGCCTTCCTGCTGAGCATTGATATGAGGAAGGTAAAAGAATAAATGAAAAAGAGAGAAAAAGGAAGAAAGAAAACAGAAAAAAGGGGAAAAAAGGAGGGAAAACTTGAGGAGGGTAGCTGATGCACAGGTGAGAAAGCAGAGACAGGCAGAAGCATAGAGTGTAAAGTGGCTCATGTTTTGACAAGCTAAGTTTTGTTTACTTGTAAAATTAAAAGAAAGAAGTAAAGGAAGGAGAAGGAGAGATTAAAGAAAATGAATCACTAGTTAAAGGTAACTTCAATTTACTTTATTTTTTCTCATTAAACGTTATCAAGTTAAAAACATTATAAACATGCATAAAGTAGAAATAAAAAGATACATTTAAGTAAAAGAAAATGTAAACATCCTCCTTTCTAAAAAAATATTCTGCACTTGCGCTAAAAAAAGCCCCGAAAAATGGTGGGCGGTAAGGAAATTTTTCCATCAAGAAAGATGCATTAGTGGGCAGTAGATATAAAAAGGTTGACTACCCCTGTCGTACACAAATATTTTTCCTCCTTGACTGGTTCTCCAAATCTGCTACTTTGGACCTGATTTTATTTTGCAAAATATTGTTGTTTTCTTGTAGGCTTTTTTAATATACTTGTATTTTATGTAGTACATTATTTTATGAATCCAGTGTTTCTGAAAACTGTGAAATTTTGCCTCTTAGCTCATTGTGTTATCTTCAAAATCTCTCTATCTGTAAAAAGTGATTATCCGGCATTTCCGCAGTTTCTTCATGTGTGATCTGATCATGAAATTGATCTTCTATTGTTGCCTCTGAGGAGCAGCTTAGGGTCTCTCTCTTCTATAATAGATGATCTCCCATTGCTTTCATTTATTAAACTTTGGCTCTCGGTGAGCAGAACAGGTTGATTGATCTGTTTGAAGTTTGATGTTTATCCCTTTTTGGTGCCATCTTCAACAGCCTCTTCAACCTTGATTTTCAGCTGCACACAATATATTAATATACAACTTAGACACCTTTAGCCCTATACAGGGTTTGCCTTCACACCACAACGGTTTACAAGCACAGATGGAGCCCATAATAAGCCTTCAACTGTGGGTTTACAGAATTCTTTTAAAAGCCTCACCATAAATGCTGTTATATCAGGGCAATTATTTCAGATCTGAATAGGTGAATCAAAATGAACATAACAATCCTGCAGCAATAAATCTGATTTACTTCTGCTTTCAATGTTTATATCCAATTATATGGAAGGATATGTCGGTATATCAAGTATAATATAGAAGCTAGCTTCTTAGCCCCAGTCTTCCACTATAAGCAGTATATTATAATGCACAGTAATTAGAATATTGTATATAGTAACATTCTTGCAGCAAAAATCAGGTCAAATGCAATAATAATAATGAAATGAAACTGACATAGGGATCACTAAGTATCAAACTATTAATAATTCCAATAATTTTCCTCAATATAGTATGTATTGGGTTAGAGGTATGTAGGAATCCAGTAACTTTCAATTTTCTCACTAGGCAGACATATCATGGATGGCCATTTCTTTTGAACAATTTACTCTCTGTTTGCAAAGAAAAGTTAGTGCATAGCTCTCAGAGAAAGTCTTTTGTCCACTTATATTAAAGTATCCAAGGACATCATGCATACTTATGCAAGGAAAGATCTGTCTCCCCTGCCATGTGTTCTCAAACATCCTATCCAGTCTGTGGTCATTCTTGGAGGAGTGCTGACTTGGTGCTACTTTATTTAGTTCTGTGTTCTGGAACTTGGAATGATAATGTCAGAATTTACATTATGCCTTGTGATGTCACTGCGCCTTTCTTCAAAGTTTTTGCCTCTTTCACCAAGGCTTCCCACTTTAAAATGGCATCTCTATCTTAATACAACAGATGCTATTTCATGATATGTAGAAGTCTAGCTTCTGGCATTGTAATTAGTTACATACAAATAATGTTAAATTAAGGAAATGCAATTGTAATAATCCTTGAAATAAAAATACACAATTGCATTAGAGCTGCCAAAAAAAAAAAAAACAGAAAGACAGTTAGGTCATTAATCTTTTCAGATCTATTGGAGTGTGTGCACTTTTAATGTTTAATGCATACTGAACAGTTGTTGATTATTCTTTGGCTAACTCAAAGCAAAGTGTTTATGAATGCATTTAATAGGACCAGAACTCATTTATTTACATGATCATAAAAATAATATAATGGGAAATTGTGTTGAGAAAATGAGTGCAAACTATACTTATCTAGAAAATGCAAAATACGTGAGGTCTTTAAAGCAGATTTATTAATAGTAGATTTATTTACAAAGATAAATTCTTAAAAAGTCCTTATACGTTAGTCCATTTTGTTTGCGGTTCTTTATGTTGTGTTGTATATGTTGAGTCTATTTTTTTTTTTATTCATTATTTTAACATCAAATATATTTTTTTAAGTATTTATATGTTTGAATAATTTTAGACATTTATCTTAAATGAAATTAGTTGTTTTTTTCTTTGCAATTTGTTTATTAAAATGTCACAAAACACCATCTCAATTTGGATGGTGAATTTTGCATTTAGATTGACCTTTATTCAGTTTGTGAAAAAAAAATTATTATATATAAAATTTGTTAAACCCTCACTGTATTTCATTATTTACTTAAAGTGGAATACTGTTTAAGCTATATTTATATGTTGATATGACTTATTTTGATCCCTTTCTTAATGTGGAATACTCTATCATGCTATGCTTATATGTTGATATGGCCTCTGCTGGTGTCTTTTACTCTTTCTCAATAAAACTATATTTTTTTGGAGGGGGCGGAGCTTGGCCATCGAGCAGAATAGATATATGACGAGCGAGCTCAAGCATGCTTGGCTGATTTGTGGGTACTCAACTCAGTCAAAATGCTAATATGTCTGCTGCACCACACCATCTATGTTGGAAAATCCCAGGAAGATATTTTGAGACCTCCACTGAGACTTCATTCCACTGTGAACCTGATTAATTTGGCTGAGGCCTACTGGGGACAGAGCAGGGGAGAAGTGGACGATCTCCACGCTCTCTTCTCCACGATGTGGTCTCACAGCGCTCCTACCCTCCTCTGGACTGGTGGGGGTTATCCTGGTCTTTATTGATCTTCTTTGAGGCAAATTTGCTGCACTTACCTGCAACTAGGTACCTCCAATATGGTGGACATAACTTCTGATGACCTCCAGAGTCTGAGCCCATCCCTGTGGCTTTATGACCTCTCCACTGAATCCCGACTGGAGGAGATTCTGGCTGGAGCCCACGCGAAGAGATAAAAAAAATGTTAAAGTCCCTATATGTGACACTAGAAATATGAGTTTAGAAAATGCAAAAAAGAATACACATTATGTTAAAAAAATATTTATTCTGTATATAAGGCAAATATGCAACTGTGCAAATGATAAACTATGGCAAGACCAGCAGAAAAAAACTGTCCAAGCAACATAACCACTACAGTGCACTGTAGTGCCCTGGTGCCCCAACTTAGTAAAGTTTTGAATCAGTTTTGAATGGTTCTCACTACCTCCCCCCACCTCTACTACAGTCTTCAGAGAGGCAGAAACTCCAACTTAGGAGCTTCCATTAGCTTTCCTGAACTTATACCTGCAGGTCAGGATTGGCTCAGAGAATCAGCTGATCGTGCTTAGCCAATGAGCTAAGCCCTACACTGCCAAAATTAGCTGAGATAGGGAATTTCTGTCAGCAGTAGTAGAAGTGGGTACCAGGCCTGGAGGACACCCAATATGTAGTTAAACTGTTTTAAAGCGGTTTAATTACTTGCATTGGGAGGTACCAAGTCACTACTGGTAACATGAACATTATAATGTGCTGCATTGGTTACGGTACTTGGAGTGCTCCTTTATTTAGTTGGGAAGCCCATCCATGCTATCCCAATTATCTCAGTTATCATTCACTAACCAAATGCAATTATCAGGCAATGGCAATCTATTTCCCCCAGTATACAGGATGGGTATACATAATGCTGTAGGAACCTGAATTCAAAAACAGAAGAAAATAATTGTAGCTCCAATAAGTCTTTGTGACTATTTTAATGTATTAACACTTGTACCTGTTCTATTTTACTCCAACCATAAGTACTGCTATTGCTTAACAACACTAAACAAAAGTTTACGTGTTTATACAGGGTGGAGGGAAGTTACTGATTAATTTTACCACGACAGGAGGCTTCATATTTGCATAACTTTCTTTACTATAAATCTCCAGAAGCACAGATCAATCAAGTAAGCTTAAACCAATCAAAAATAAGTAAGATCACATATATAAGTTAGTCCAGCCCTGCTCCACTGAGAGGCACATGTCATGTCATGTATTTTCTCCTGATGATTCTATTACATTATACTGCTATTATCAATATATTTTGTTACTTATTGGGTACTTTGCAAAGCTGTCACCTGCATTTCTAACTACCCTCCCTACTGTGTGCTACCCTCCTGGTGGGGTTTTGACTCCCTAATTTATTTTCTCTTCTGGCCTCTGGGACACTATTTCCTTTCCCCTGGGGTCCTCGCGCGCAGCGGCCATATTGACTCTCTCAAGATTCACAGTGGCCATTTTGGTTTTCCGCTGCAGGCGCCTGGTGATGGTCGGATCCGGAGTTTACTGTGGGGAGACACTTGCTACATGGAGAATATTGTGAGAGACGGGATACTGCACACAGGAGCTGCAGAAACAACAATATTCTACACCAAGATTTTTACAGGTGCTAATTGCTGTACATATACAAGTGGCATGTCTGTTTAGGTTACATAATTAACTGGATAACTGTATGGGCTGTGAATGACATTGTATATCTGACTTTACGCCTGATGTGCAGACTGCCTGGCTCAGCTGCAGACAGAGGAGTTCCTGCTATCATTGGGTCGCACCCAATAACATGCCCAACAGTCATACACAGGCCACAGGCTTTTTTCCTAAGAGACTGATGAGTGTTATCCCTGCCAGTGGTACCATACCACAACCACTATCCGTGGAAATCTATCCAACATAGGAACTACTACTACTGTCTAACGTGTGGTTGCTACCTCCCCAAGTAGGGACTTAGCGGTTTGTCCCTTTGGCTAATAAAGCTTACTGATGCTTCCCATAATTACAAGGGTTTGTTCCTTTTATACTACTAGTCTGCTGTGACAGCTTCCATGTAGAAGGCGATATCTAAGTTGCTCTCGCAAGTTCTGCCTTATTGGCCCCCTACACAGGTTCTGGGACTGACACCGCATGACACGGAAGATAATATGGGCTCAAAGGCTCCTTCCAAGGACCTCCACCCCCTGCCAAAGCACCAACGAGCGGGCCTCTACACACCACGTGCTCAGGCGACAGGCGGTCCTTGGTTAGAAGAGGAAATGGACCTGCACATCAACTGTCTGGAGTTGATAGCAGGCTCCTTCGCCATCTGCAGCACGGACAGTCACATGTCCAACGCTTTCATACTACTCCGCATGGACAACATTTCTGGGGTCCAGTATATCAACCGCCTGGGAGGAGCTTGTTCGCAGGCTCTATCAAAGGTGACCAAGGACATATACAGCTTCTGCCTCTCTCGCAATATCACACTACGAGCGGAATACCTACCGGGAATATACAACCTCACTGCGGACTGATACTCCAGACATTGGAGGGATGGCAGCAAGGGATGGCAGCGACTGGCATGTTCAACACACTCTTCGAACACTGGGGCCGACTGATTGTAGACCTCTTTGCATTTCAGACCAACCGACAACTTCACAGGTTCTTCAGGTGACTACCAGATCCGGAATGCAAAGCGGTGGACGCATTTCTCCACAGGGGGTGATGAGAGGGAGAGGGGGGTGATGAGAGGGATATGGTGAGAGGGGGTGATGGTGAGGGGGTGATGGTGAGGGGAGAGGGAGAGGGGTGATGGTGAGGAAGGGAGGGTTGATGGTGAGTGAGTGGGGTGATGCTGAGGGAGGGGGTGATGCTGATGAAGGGGGTTGGGATGATGGTGAGGGTGATGCTGAGGGAGGGGCTGATGGTGAGGAGCGATGCTGAGAGAGTGGGGTGATGCAGGAGGGGTGATGCTGTGGGAGGGGCTTGATGGTGAGGAGGAGCTTGATGGTGAAGGGGTGATACCAAGGGAGAAATGATACTGAGGGAGGGGGTTGGGGTGATGCTGAGGGAGGGAGGTTGAGGTGATGGTGGGGGCTGATGGTGAGGGAGGGTGATGCTGAGGGAGGGAGGTTGGGGTGACGGTGAGGGTGATGCAGAGGGAGGGGGTGCAATGGTGAGAGAGGGGGTGATGCTGAGGGAGGGATGATACTTAGGGAGGGGGGTTGGGGTGATGGTGGGGGAGTGATGCTGAGGGAGGGAGGTTGGGGTGATGGTGGGAGCTGATGGTGAGGGAGGGGGTTGGTATATAACCAAAGAAAGAGGAGGAGTTGGTATATAACATGTTACTTTTGATTGATTGGTTTAACTTACTTGATTGATCTGTGCTGCTGGAGATTTATAGTAAAGAAAGTTATGCAAATACTCGCCTCCTGTCATTACTAGAATTAAGATTATAGGTACACTACGTTAGCATAATCTACAATTATATCCAGTTGTTTAGTTTTGCTTATTTCAATGTTGCAGACATGAACAGATGTCTATCTCTTGAAATAGCTGAATAGCTATTTGCAAAAGGCAAATTCACTCTGACCAAATTTGCATTGCCATTCTGATGACTTCTAGTTGCCTTTTTAAAAATACAGTGGGACTTCGGTTTACGAACATAAGTAAATCCCTCCCCAAGCCAACTCTTACCTTAGCAGCGCCTTTTTAATAGCAGAGAAAAGAGAGCACAGTTTTGATTGCAAGAACTATAACTATATTTAAACTAATCCATTTGACAGAATAGGTTTCAATTTGGTTCATAGTGAATAACGTCAACCTCAGATAAATCTTTTTTGCATTACATAGATGTCTCTGGCTGTTATTCCTAACAATCAATGGTGTATTAACAGGCAGTATAATCTTTTAGTAATTAGTATGAAACCTTTCATCTCTCAGTAATTTTATTATCAGGCATTGGTTTCCTCATGACGAAGGCATTAATCACCTCCACAAAACCATAAATTATCATACATTATTTTAAAAGAAAATTGATGGATAAACTAATATCTAGTATGAAAATATGTTCAGTATCCAAGAGTTTTTCATGAGCTGCATATAGCATTTTACTCAGGAAGCCTTTCAGGTATATAGCTGACTCCATAGTGTCAACAATGTGTTTTCCTGTCTAGCTACAAGTTGATGAAGATAAATGTAACCTGGAGTCTTACTGATCTATTTGCTATACATCATTGTACATAATGAGATCTGTCTAGTTGAGCAGATGAACTTGATACAATTAGCAAATTGTTACATTTCCAGTTCATTCTAGCATAGTAACAATATAATTTTTGTTATCTTACTTTTAAAAACAGGCAGATTATTGGAATTCAAAAGTGTATTGATCATTTACTCTAACGAGAGGACACAAAAAACCCATTGTGTATATTTTCTCAAAGCTATTCCCACTAGTCATTGACAAAGGTCCTATTTAAAAAATCTATGGAAAAGCCTATTGAATGTATGTGGGTTTCCTTATAATTATTACATGTGTGATGAAAGTTATTCTTTATGTCTATCATATTCTTTAATATCGATCCTAAAAACTTTAGAATATTCCACCTTTTTTTAAAGTCCTGTATTTTTACTCATTTATATTTTTAGAATGTAGCACAAGTAATTCAAATGTTGATGGGTTTTTAATGATAGCAGTGCAGTTTGTTTGGATAGAACATTTATTTCATATTTGTTTGGTTTTTTTCTCTGTTTTTTTTTCTCTTTTCTGTGATTTTTTTTTTCTGTAATAAATCTGAATTATATTATCTAAAACTCTGTTAGCATGGAAACAAAATCCTTATACACTACTGATATCAAGATATTTGTACCAGAATTTAGTTGAAACATTATCTTATGTCAGCTAGAGCACTGATAACAGAAATCAGCACACAGTATGTAATATGGATCTTTCCTCACAATCCACCTTTCAAATTGATATGAATAGCAAAGCTTTTGTCTGAATGCATTTGTAGCTCTGCATGCCAAATATATTGCGATTCTCTAGGGAGTAATGATTTTACTTTTATCTTTACTCCTCATTCATAATAAAATATACATTGCTGAACATAGTAGAACTGTTAGCATTAATGAGGCTTCATTAGGTTCATTGTAAATGCTTGATAACATGTTGAGTAAAAAGCAGTTGCTATTCCCACAATATCTGCCACATCTGGTGGAGATATTAGACAAACCCGAAGGATGGGAAGCGTTTGTTGATCAGTTTCTAGAAACCCTTTTATTTGATAACAAACTGTGGACCAAGCTGATTCAGATCTAATGTTTAGTGTAGGTTTCTAGTTTATGTTCATTAAAGAGGAATTTAAAAGCCCAGGAAACATACCCTAGGGCAGTGATGGAGTACCTGTGACACGCGGCCATAGGTCGCCGTTCAGCAGCAATGCAGAGTAGGCACCTGTCTGCCCAAAACGACAAGCGCCTACTCTGCTTTCATGTCAGGAGGACCTGGAGACAGGGGTAGGGGTCTGGAAAGCAACTTTCTTGTCCTCTCGCGAGTAGACTGTGTGGAGCTTTGCCTCGCGTTCCCATGGCAATGCTTCACACAGCATTGCACAGGAGGACAGGAGAGTTGCAGCCAGACACATACTTACCACCGCCGGACCACCAGGGCTGGCTGTCCCCTCCCCCCTCGTTTATCAAAGGTAAGAAGGGAGGGGGGGGCTAAAGATTTTATGTATCTTTACCACCATCCCCCACTGCCCCCCCACCACACACACACACACACACACAGCACCCCAACCCACAAACACTGAACTTCTCCCCACACACAAAGCACTCGTCTCCCCACACAGCACCCCCCCACACATCACGCCTCCACCCCCACAGCACCCCCACACACCCCAATAGCACTCCTCCCACCCACACAGCACCTCTCCCACACATACAGCACTCCACACACACAGCACTCCACACACACTCTGCACCCATTCACACAAACACGTACACTGCACCCCTCAATGCAGTATGTGTGTTTGTGTCTATTCTGCAGACTGTGTATGTGTATTCAGCAGTCTGTGTGTGTGTTTGTGGGCATGTATTCAGCAGACTGTGTGTATGTATTCAGCAGTCTGTTTCTACTCAGCAGTCTGTCTGTGTGTTTTCGGCATTCTGTGTGTGCGTGTATTCAGCAGTCTGTCTGTATGTCTATTCAGCAGTGTGTATTTAGCAGTGTGTGTATTCAGCAGTCTGTGTGTATTCAGCGGGCTGTGTGTACATATTCAGCAGTCTGTGTGTATGTTTGTGTATGTGTGTGTGTATTCAGCGGACTGTGTATATGTATTCAGCAGACTGTGTGTATTTATTCAGCACTCTGTGTGTGTATTTAGCAGTCTGTGTGTGTATTCTGCAATCTGTATGTGTATGTATTCAGCAGTCGGTGTGTATGAATGTGTTCAGCAGTCTGTGACTGTATTCAGCAGTCTGTCTGTATGTATTGTATATATTGCTTTTGTTGGAGATACTAATAAATATAAGCTTAATTAGTTTGGACAACTGTATGAGTTGTTTTTTCTAGACGTAAACCTCAGTATTCAGGTTTAATTGCCGTGTTGGTATTTTGAGGGAAAAAAAAGTTGGTATGTATTGCGGTTTGGGCACTCTGGCTCAAAAAGGTTTGCCATCATTCCCCTAGGGTATCTGTACTCCTACTTCATTTCAGTACTTGCTTAAACCCAAAACGCAACAAAATCGAGTTCCATGTTTAACCCCTTCGCGACCGGTGACGGTTCAGGACCATCATCGGAAAAAACCCCTTGAGGACCGGTGACGGTCCTGAACCATCATAACTGAAATCTTTACTTACCCGGTCGCCTTCGTTCCACCGGCGGCGATCTGCGTTGCTCCCAGTGTGGGACAGCCCAGGCAGTCTTCCCATGGCAAATTAGGACCCCGCGGGCCATGTGATCGCTCAACAGACTACTATAGCTCTTTATACAATCTAGATGTGGTAGGGCCTAATAAGTGTGAAACTGATAATTTTTTTAGGAAACTCGATAAGAATCAATATAGAGAAATTGGAAGGTTTAAATGCACCTTTTCTACTATCAGAAATAGTAGATGTAATAGATAAGATAAAACCAAATAAGGTACCAGGTCCGGATGGCTTTTCTGCTATATTTTATCGAACCTTCTCTAAAAATATTACACCTATTCTTTTAGAGATGTTTACGAATGTTTCTATAGAGTCTCCTTTCCCGAAAGAGATGATGTTGGCTTCAATCATTCCTATACCTAAGGCAGATAAGGACCCTGCATATATCACTAACTATAGACCGATATCTTCAATTAATATAGACAAACATTTTTTTTTTTAGTATCCTTTCTAACCGTCTCAAAGGAGTCATAGAAGACTTGATTGAGGTGGACCAGTCTGGCTTTGTGAAGGGAAGAAGTACCACTGACAATACTCGTAGGATATTTAATTTAATACATAGACTAAAGGAGAATCAGCACTAGGCATGGGTGCCCTTTGGCCCCCCTCCTATATGTCCTCACAATTGAGCCTTTAGCTACCCTGATTAGACAGAGCAGTAATATAAAGGGGGTACAGTTACAGGAAGGTAATGTTAAGATATCTTTGTTTGCGGACGATGTCCTTCTTACCTTGGTTGATCCACTGGTGTCAATACCAGCTTTAATGGATGTTATTTCTATTTACAGCAATTTCTCTAACTATAAGGTTAATTTGAAAAAGTCTCAAACTCTATCCTTCCTTTTAACTAAGACTCAGAAAGATCTTTTGTCTTCTCGTTACAACCTGGTATGGGAAAGTGATACAATTGATTACTTGGGGGTTAAAATATCTTTCTACATTGATAGTGTGATCCAAATGAATTTTGATTATTCAATTAATGATTTGCAATCTCAGGTTGCAAAATGGAAGAAGTTGGAATCTTCCTGGATAGGAAGATTGAATATTACAAAAGCATTTTTATTACCGAAACTCATATCTTTTCAGGGCAATTCCATATAGAATAGGTATGGGGATCTTTAAGCACTTCCAAAGTGTGTTTTCTATATATATTTTGCTGGATAAACCACCAAGGATAGCATTTGATACTCTGCGAAGAAGCTATTCAAAGGGAGGTATAGCGTTCCCTGACGTGGTTAAGATTCACGATACATGTAAACCAACACACCTTCTGTTATGGTTGAATCCGGTTCAGTGTCCCCCTTATTCATGGTTTAAACTTGAACAGGAATGTAGCCCTAGGTTCAAATTATCTACTTTAATGTGGTCTTCTGAACCTGAGTGTATTTGAACCAGAACAATTTTCTAATAAAATTCTAAGTGATATGCAAGTTACAGCGAAACTTTTAAATAAGAAATTAAATCTGGAAGGTAAAATACTCTATGACACCCCCATAGAGGTACTTCAATACGCCATGATAGATTTAAATATTAATTCCAGGTTACTTTTGGGAATACGAAAGATCGCAGATATATGCAAGGGTAGTAAACCGGCCACATTTACCTTCCTACAATCAAAGTTCAACCTTCCATCTAGAGATCTGTTTTAATATTTTAGGATTAAGAACTTTCTACTATCGAAGTCGATAATTAAAGCTCATCATATTACTCCCCTATTGGCGATCAGCCAGAAGAGGGGTGGAATATCTAGATTCAACAAACTATTTGACTCTGTAGAACAAGTTGTTTTTGTTTAATATCGACTTTCCTATGCAAAATAAGAACCAAATATATCTTCTGACTCATATCCTATTTGCAATTAAAATCAATATCGCTAGGTCATGGAAATCTTGTACACCTCCGGCTTGGCACCAGATATTGGAACAAATGGGGTTTCAGCATGAATTCCATCTTTAATCCCCAAATTAGGAATTTGACTGAATTATGGTCTCCATGGACTTCCAAATTTCCTACAATTTAGTAAATGGAGTGGCTTTTTGCCCTTCACCAATAATTAAGAGTTGATAGTTTAATTTTAATTTTTTATTTTATTTTTTGGGTGGGGGGGGGGGTATGTTGTGATATCGAGCTTTTTGAAAATTTATTGTAATATGCATTGTTTTAGTTTGTATATTTTTTTTAATGATATTGAAATATTTTTATGAGACAGACAATATTGTGATATGAAAACATAAATAAAATAAATATTAAAAAAATCAAAATATTACAAAATATATATATCCATATACAAAATTACATAAATAATTTCATAAATATACACATAGACTTCAAATATATAAACATGCATATATATTTAAATTCTGTGTGCGTATTTATGTAATATCTTTACATAATTAAGTAATTTTATTGATTGCAATATGAGGGACCTGCCTGACAACCTAGGCCGTCCAGAGAATTTAATTTGCTAGGACTGTATTTAACCATGTAACTTTCTATGACACCCTAAAACCTGTACATAGGGGGTACTGTTTTACTCAGAAGACTTTGCTGAATACAAATATTAGTGGTTCAAAACAGTAAAACATATCACAGCAATGATATTGTCAGTGAAATTTCTTTCTTTTTTTTTTTTGCATTTTTCACACACAAACAGCACTTTCACTGAAGCTATAATTGTTGTGATACTTTTTACTGTTTTGAAACACTGATATTTGTGTTCAGCAAAGGCTCCCAAGTATAACAGTACCCCCAATGTGCAGGTTTAATAGTGTTTTTGAAAGTTACAGGGTCAAATATAAGGGTCAAATATTTTTACATTGAAAATTGCCAGGTTGGTTATGTTGCCTTTGAGAGCGTATGGTAGCCCAGGAATGAGAATTACCCCCATGATGGCATACCATTTGCAAAAGAAGACAACCCAAGGTATTGCAAATGTGGTATTTTCAGTCTATTTTAGTAGCCACTTAGTCACAAATACTGGCCAAAATTTGCATTAAATTTTATTATTTTTAATTTTCACACACAAACAAATATAAATGCTAACTTTGGCCAGTGTTTGTGATTAAGTGGCTAAAAAAGACTGGACATACCCCATAATAAATGCCCTGGTTTGTCTACTTTAAAAAAAAATATGTACATGTGAGGTGTGATGCAGAGATTCATGACAGATAACAGTGTTACAATGTCACTATTGATAAATTTGAAAAATATATATTTTGAAACAGCAATTTCCTACTTGTACTTACAGCCCTATAACTTGCAAAAAAGCACATAAACTCAGGACAAAATTTTGAAGCTATTTAGCAGTTTTATTTATTAGCTTTCGTAGGTAAGTAAAAGATTTTCCAAGTAAAAGTAAAAAAACATGTTTTGTTTTCAAATTTTCACCATATTTTATTAATTTTTTAAAAGTAAATTATATGACATGATACAAATAATGGTATGTAAAGAAAGCCCCTTTTTGTCCTGAAAATATATATATATAATTTGTATGGGAACCATAAATGAGAGAGCAGAAAATTACAGCTAAACACAAACACCACAAAAGTGTTAAAACAGCTCTGGTCCTTAACGTACAACATGGCCAAAACAGTCCGGTCCTGAAGGGGTTAAAGTGAAGCAAAAAATACATCAAATCATATCCATGGGAGAGACAGTGAAAGTAATGAGCACAGTATGCTCAGTTAAAGGGTATCTAGTAGCATCTGGGAATCTTTAATACAAAGTAGAGGTAAAGAGTAAAGTACAGTACAAGCAATGCAACATCTTATGACCAATGCTTAGGGCATGGTGCAAGGTGGTCTTCTATCTCCGTCACTGCAGCAGTAAGTCTTCTATCAAACATCACGACCTGACTCTTCTCTCGGACACAAAAATATGAGTGTGCTTCTTCTTCTACACATACACATATTAATGTTGGATACATGCTCCATGTGAGTAGACCTTCCCTGTGCCCAAGCTACAGCTGCTTCCATGCACAGTCATGTGATTGAGTGGTGAAAGTATACAGTTTTCTTCAAAAACTATATGCATATAGGTTACTTCACACTGTAAAAGTCTTTTACTGAACTGAAAATTGTGAACCCAGTTGAAGAATTGCTCCAACTATACTAAAATTCTCAGGAGACGATTACATTCACAACTTGATATAATACAAGTTATAAAATAACAGCTAAAACGGCCAAGAATATGTTGTGAAATCCTAAGCACCACCGATTACTTTGGAGTCTAAGGACCCTACATACCCAGCTATGGAGCTTGTCTACGCACATTTTGGTGCCAAATAATGCACCTTTTTATGGGGCTATTAGTGAGGGAATTGTGGCCCCAATGTATTAATAGATACTCATGTGGTAAAAAAAAAACACCCAGTTATCTGAATGTTCCAATCAGTATAGTCAAATAAAGCACACCCCTCGGTGAAATAATGAATGAGCAAAGGGCAGTACATCCTCCACCAACCTTCACCTCCTTTATAATATCAATCTCTCACTGATTAGAAACGGGCTCTCTAACAAAAGGCAAGGCAAGAAGACCACAACTCCCAAAAGAGCTGCATATACAAATCTTTTGAATATACTTTTGAGTCTCCCCGATCTGTCCATGTTATAGTAGGTGGTGCAAGTCCAGTTAATTAACATGCCCTCTAACAAAATACCTCACTAGTCTGATGGCACAAAAAGCTTTCCCTCTGAGTGTCAATCACATCCATAGTGAGTAGAGGAGAGTGGAGACTGCCAATAATACATTAGGGGAAAAGGGGGGAGTGACTTAATGCACTAGACTGGTTCCACACTTTCTGAATATAGTGGCATGTATAGAACTTTACTGATATGAAACAATCTTGACTATAATGCCCTGTGTTACTACAAAGAATTTCATAGTAAAGGAGATCTATCTAAAAAAAAAACTTTTAGAAAGGAGTCTAGCAACAAAAGGAATGTTAATTATTTGCAATGCAGATATGAAAAGAAAAATACCTTGTTAAAGTGGCACCGAGATTATCTACCCCACCCTGAAAAACAAGTATTTTATAAACATAGAATTTTATGAAATACTCATTTTGACTGTGTTGAAATTTCACTAAAATCCCAAACCAGTCAAAAGATAAACAGAGACAAAGTTTGGACTACATTGCCTCTATATTTTCTCCTCCTCCTGACTTTCCAATACACAAGGTAGAGTCTAAGTTTCAATCCCGACAGTCGTCACCAGTGAGGGCTGCAGGGAATTGGCTCTGTCTGTACTCTCACACATGGAAGGCTAATTCTACCCCTTATGAGGTGCCACTGTTTATGTTTTCACCTGCTTTTACATTGTTCATATATAATTACATAGCTCTTATATTGTCTGTTCTCAGAGTTTTCATATTCTTTGTTTTTGTTATAGCTCTTATATGCTGGCAATTGTCCATTATTTTACTAGTTCAAGAACATTGTTACTGTTTATTGTTTAACTTAAAACTGATAATAAACTAAGTAGATATTGGTGCGGTGTAAGTGACAAGGACCTACACCTATAAGTGGAGCGCTCAAACACAGATAAATCTTACCAAAACGTAGTCTCATTCAATGGTAAAATATGGGGTACATGTCAAAATAAAATTCAGAAAATACAATATAGTGTAGATGGTACTAAAAAATGGCTTCACAGTGATTATAATAATATCGTGTTGAATATTACACTCACATTTCAAGGAGCCTGTATATAGAAAACACTGGCTCCGTATAAAGGCTTGTGTGCTGTTATGGTAGCACCACCCTCCTACTTCGGCTTGAAGAATTTCTCGAGAACACGAAAAAAGAGAAGAAAGCAAACCAATGTGTAGACTTATGGTGATAAATGACACAGATATGTGTTCAATAAATGGGGTGCTCACCTGGTCCTGAGCCTACGAATCCCGGTTCTAGGTATGTGGATTTTGAGCCAATTTGAATGGGGATGGCACTACCCCTGTGAGGATTCCTTGGAGGCTCCAAAAAGAACTTGGATGAGGTATTAAATGAAAATGGTAAATTTATTAGTTTAAAATAAACATAAAAACAAAGATGATAAAAGTCCTCAAATAAAAGTCCTTTAAAAATGGCCAATACGCGTTTCACTCTCAAATAGAGCTTCTTCAGTCAGCTGTAATGTTGGAGGATTCAGAGGACCATATTGTATTTTCTGTATTTTATTTTGACATGTACCCCATATTTTACCATTGAATGAGACTACGTTTTAGTAAGATTTATCTGTGTTTGAGCGCTCCACTTATAGGTGTAGGTCCTTGTCACTTACACCGCACCAATATCTACTAAATTTATTCAGTGGAATAGAGGATATTTCCACACTATATATGTATATATGTGTATTGAGCTGCCTGTAAATCACTTTTTGACTCTTTTGAGCACTTTTGTTATACACACTCCTCTGTAAAAAGAGGCAACCTTTGATTGGTATTGATAATAAACTAAGTTGATAGTTTTGATTACTTTTGCTTTGTCCCTAGCACCACTGTGTATCAGGGCCGGACTGGGAAAATAATTCGGCCCGGGCATTTTTTATTCACAGCGGCCCCCTGTGAAGGGGGCAGGGCCAGAGAGGGTTTGTTTTGTCATCACTAATGACAAGCACGCCCCCTCTTAAAGTGAGCGTGTTGGTTCAATGCAGAAAAAACAGACCTGGTGGGTCAGAAAAAGTAGGGCGCCTCCTAGTAGATTACCATATATACATAAACATAAAACATAACCTTTAATAGTTACTGTATTAAAATGCTCATATTAGTAATGAGAAAATGAGGATAACAAAAAATAATAAAAATAGGTATAGATAGGTGAGACCGTAATTCCTGAGTGGGATATATAACCTAAAAATACCACTTAAGAAAAGCTAATATAATCTTGAAAGGAGAAAGGATCCCACTACAGTGCTCATCCGGCTACAAAGTACTGGTAACTTGTAATAATGTTGCCATCTGGAATAATGATGAGTGACTAATGACCCTCCCAGCAAAAACCCCACAGCAATTGCTTAGAAAATCTTGCAGGGTAAAAAGTAGCAAGATAATGCTACATATCAGGGAGGGAAATATACACTCACAAATAACATAAGAGTCTGTTACTAAGTTACTAAATTATTCAGTTAGTTCGGAGTCAGAGATAAAATGATACAATGTAGGTTGTGCCTCTGAGGCTGTTAATAACGAAACCTCACTACGAGGTGGGGAGATCAAAAATAAAGTCTCCCCCAAACAAATGAAAAATACCCCTGCTAGTCCACAACCCCCAGTATAACAAAACTCTAACCGGTCGTGAAGCAGTAATAGCTGACTAACTGAATAACTAAAGCTTCAATGGCTGAGCACGATCACCTATCCAACCTAGCTACCTGCTACCTAACACGTGTTTCGGCGCTGCTAAACACGCCTTCTTCTGAGGCTATACAATGCGCAGAGCCCCGCTGAAGAGCTCTAGCATGAGAAAAAGTATGTGTGTGGGAGGGTGTTCTTATCTATAGTAACACTCTATGTTTCTAATTTTCTTTTTTAACTCACTGAGGGTTATTTTATATATTACATATGTGTTTGTGTGTGTGTGTACTGTGTGTGTGTGTGAAGGTGCTGTGTGTCTGAGGGTGATGTCTGTTTGTCTGAGGGTGCTGTGTATTTGTGAGGGTGCAGTGTGTGTTTGTGTGTGTATATGTTTATTTAAAAAAGTTTTTTTATTTTTTATTTATAAAAACAAACAAAAACGTTTTATCCCCAGGCTGAAGGTAAGAAGGGAGGGGGGGAGCCGTGCTGCCATCCCTGGTGGTCTTTGTGGTGAGAGTGAACACTAGCCTGCAGGTTCACTAGAGTTCACTCTCGCGAGATCTGAACGTTGCCATGGTAACAGCAGCAACGCTCTGTCCGGGTCCGCTAGAGCTCCCCAGGTTCTCTCTTGCCTTTCTTTGGCCACATATCAGTGCCTGTGGGCCGGATAGCGCCGGCTCTGAATGGGCCGACTGGGGAGATCCTGTGCCGACTGGGGAGATCCTGTGCCCACAGGGCATTTGCCCAGTATACAATATATACAAGAAATTAAAGACAATGGCACCACAATAGTATCCTAAAACCGTGCAGCTAAAATCACCCAAGTGCTATGCCAACATCACACTTATACATACATAAAATCTTGGAAGAAAATGAAGTGATAGCGCACAAAGTACTAGGTGTACTTCACTTCGGCATCAGTAGAACCTATTAATATAAACATAAAACCACCATAGCGTAGACTGTATAAAAGATAATATCCATAGAATTAAATATGGAGAACACTCACATATTTTTGAGCCCTTAAGGTCGACTCTGAATTCGGTAGGTATTATATAACCACTCCACGTGTTGTTTAGTCAATGGGTCCCGTAGATGTGATGAAAATCAGGAACCATGATAAAATAAATATATTGTATTACAAAAATCTAAATAAAACACACGATAAGTGGTAAAATAGATAAGCACAACGTGTTTCGACCGTAACTGGTCTTCCTCAGGTGCATAACCTACTGAGTTCACATCATTCTAATATATACATACAAATAATTAGACAATTCAAAGCACATGATGATCAAAGTCCATATAAGGTATTTCCGTTTAGTTCCGCCATCTTGAGAAGGTCAGGCATCCTTCATCCCATAAAAAGCCTCCCAAAATACATACAAAACCCACCCACAATATAATCATAAATACTTGTCTTAAAGTTCTTCAACTGAGACCTCCATGATAGTGTTGGAAGCTTTTCCGATTTCTCTCCCCTTCAGTGTACATCTGTCAGCTTTTTTCATCATTCCAGGACTCCAAGATGGCGGTCTGATGTCTTCCAATTTCCTGTGGCTTGAACGTCATCATGCCGACGTGATGACGTAACGACGTGAAGCATTCGGGTTCGTAACCCGGAAGTAAAAGGAATGCCTTTTAAGTCCAATATCCATCTTATGTAAGGGCTTAGAATATGGGCAAAGAAGAATATACATTAAAAAAATATAGTAAAATAAGTGTATATATGGTGAAAAAAACAATATAAGACAAAGTGCTACAATCACCAGCAATGTGGGTCACTCCACCTCACATAAATAAATGGTTAAAACAGTAAAAAATGGTGAGAGCACAGAGAAACAATAATTACCCTTATATTCAATATAAAACCTGTAAAAACACAATGGGAAAAACAGGCATAGGGTAATAACATACAAATAATATATGAATGAGTAAATACTTGAATAAACTCACATATTCATGAGCCACTTAATATGGAAGCTGGCTCAGACTAGGAACATTGAATGGATTAGTGAGGTGGTTGTTGTAATCCAACTGCTTAATTGCTTGCTCCTTCTTGCTTTACAAAATCCAGGATGCAGGATCTTTAATGAAAACCTTTATTCGGTATAGCAGCAAAAAAAGACAGCAGCAGTAAAAATTAAAATTCAGCAATTCCACCTCTGCACACTAACGCGTTTCAGCCAAAGCCTTTATCAAAGTGTGAGTCCATTCAGTCAGTTCCATTTTTAAATAGGCAAATTTTCGCGCCTTTTTTCGGAAATAAGCTCCTCCCCTTTTTTTTTTTTTTGCAACTTTATTGGGCATCCTAGCATCCTTAACGATCTCAATTTACTTCCATGTTCATTGAAGAAAAGGAACAGCGAACTAGTCCATTCACTTAAACAGTCTTTCATGTTGCAATAATCAGAGTCCTATTGGCAACATACTTCATACATATTGTCAATAACATTAAAACAAATATTATAGTCAGATATTCTTATTGCAATACGTAGAATATTAGCAACAGTTAAACTCTCTCTTTCTCAAAAAAAGGATTAAAAAAGGTAAAAGAGAGGCAAAAGAAGAGGGAATAAATTTAAAAGGGAAATAAAAGATCAAAATAGAAAAATCTTCTTATTCACATTTAAAGGTATATCGGGAGAATGCATCATACTTAAAATACACTTATTATAATCAATATTTATAAAATATTAATCAGTATTACTAAAATTAGAATTAAAAAATATCTTATTAATATAAAACAACCTAAAATAATCTCCAATAGATTTAATAAATAATTATAGTTAAATATAAGTATTAATTTCAAAATCTACGTTTAATCCCCCCGGTGTAAGTGTATCCAAATTAAAAATCCATTTCATCTCATTTTTGCTTAAAAGATTATCCTTATCACCCCCTCTCCAGTGTATTTTAATATGATCTATTGCAAAAAAATCCAGGCCTGCTGGGTCTCCATCATGATATTCCAAAAAATGTTTAGATAAACAATGGTTAGGGAATCTTCTCCTGATGTTGTATATATGCTCCCTAATTCGTATTTTTAATGAACGAGACGTTTTCCCTACATATTGTAACCCGCAGGGACATGTTATCATATAAACAACATCAGCAGTATTGCATGTGATAAAGTGTTTAATTTCATATTCTGTTTTAGTATTAAAAGAAATGAATTTAAAAATTCTTCTATTTTTCCCAGCTCTTACTTTACACCCTCTACAATTTCCACAATAGAAGAATCCTTTCTGTTCCTTTAAAAAGTTATTGGAACATTCTTTCTTTTCTTTCTCTTGGAAGCTGCTAGTTAAAATTTGCTTAAAATTTCTAGCGCCTCTAAAAATTAATTTAGCTTTTTCTCCTATTAGTGGGCGTAACTCATCATCTAACTTTAAAACATGCCAATTTTTATCAATAATTTTACGTAAAGTGCGGTTGTTAGAATTAAAATTAAAAATTAATGGGATAGTTTCTAGTCCTTCTTTTTTAGCTTGCTTATCTTTATATTTCAAAATTTCTAAACGGTCTTCCTCTTTTACCTGTTTATAGGCTTTTTCTAGAATATTTTTATCATATCCCTTTTCTAAAAATTGTTTTTCTAAAATTTTAACCTGATCGTTAAAATCCCGTTCATCTGTACAATTTCTCTTCAACCTTAAAAATTGTCCTTTTGGTATGTTTGATAACCATGGTTTAAAATGGCAGCTGGAAAAATCAATAAAACTATTAACATCTACAGATTTAAAATATGTCCGACTCTTAATTACACCATTATCTATAAAAATATCTAAATCTAAAAAGTTAATATTTGAGGGGCTAATGACATGGGTCAGCTTAATATTCCACATATTATTGTTAAGAGAATCAATAAAATCTAGTAAAGATTTGGAACTGCCTCTCCATATAATACAAATATCATCTATATATCTTTTATAGAGGACCAGACTTGCCCCTATGTCCAACCTAGAAAAAACATATTTTTCTTCCCAAAATGACATAAAAAGGTTGGCATAACTCGGGGCAAATCTGGTCCCCATGGCAGTTCCCTTGGTTTGGAGGTAAAAGTCATTTTCAAACCAAAATCTATTGGAGATTATTTTAGGTTGTTTTATATTAATAAGATATTTTTTAATTCTAATTTTAGTAATACTGATTAATATTTTATAAATATTGATTATAATAAGTGTATTTTAAGTATGATGCATTCTCCCGATATACCTTTAAATGTGAATAAGAAGATTTTTCTATTTTGATCTTTTATTTCCCTTTTAAATTTATTCCCTCTTCTTTTGCCTCTCTTTTACCTTTTTTAATCCTTTTTTTGAGAAAGAGAGAGTTTAACTGTTGCTAATATTCTACGTATTGCAATAAGAATATCTGACTATAATATTTGTTTTAATGTTATTGACAATATGTATGAAGTATGTTGCCAATAGGACTCTGATTATTGCAACATGAAAGACTGTTTAAGTGAATGGACTAGTTCGCTGTTCCTTTTCTTCAATGAACATGGAAGTAAATTGAGATCGTTAAGGATGCTAGGATGCCCAATAAAGTTGCAACAACAACAAAAAAAAAGGGGGAGGAGCTTATTTCCGAAAAAAGGCGCGAAAATTTGCCTATTTAAAAATGGAACTGACTGAATGGACTCACACTTTGATAAAGGCTTTGGCTGAAACGCGTTAGTGTGCAGAGGTGGAATTGCTGAATTTTAATTTTTACTGCTGCTGTCTTTTTTTGCTGCTATACCGAATAAAGGTTTTCATTAAAGATCCTGCATCCTGGATTTTGTAAAGCAAGAAGGAGCAAGCAATTAAGCAGTTGGATTACAACAACCACCTCACTAATCCATTCAATGTTCCTAGTCTGAGCCAGCTTCCATATTAAGTGGCTCATGAATATGTGAGTTTATTCAAGTATTTACTCATTCATATATTATTTGTACGTTATTACCCTATGCCTGTTTTTCCCATTGTGTTTTTACAGGTTTTATATTGAATATAAGGGTAATTATTGTTTCTCTGTGCTCTCACCATTTTTTACTGTTTTAACCAATTAAAAAAATATACTTCGAAATAAAATCTTTGCAATTTAAACATAATGTTTGAAACAAACTCTCTCATAATATAGCCTTTACATAAAATATATTTAAAAAGGAAAAGCCATATTTTATTATATAACTTTAACATAAAATATGTTTAAAAAGGAAAGGAGGAGGGGTACATAAAAGGTGACATATATATCAAAAGGGAAAAGAAGAAAATCCCAGCTAATATAGTAAACTAAATTAAGGTACTCTTGTCTATGTACAACCAAAAAATAAATAAATAATTAAAGTGTTGTAATAGAGTGTAAATTGCTTACAGTAAAGTGCCTATATCGAAATCAATATTTAGACCTTTTGGGGACAGTGTCTGCAGTTCAAAGATCCATTTTAACTCTTGTCTATCCAAACTGCAGACACTATCCCCACCTCTCCAGTGTCCTGTTACCCTTTCAATCCCTAAAAATTCCAGGGGTCAGATTGATGATGGTCCAGGAAATGTTTGGACACACTGTGATTTATAAAACCTTTTTTAATATTTCTAATATGCTTGTTAATACGTATTTTAAGTTATCTACTTGTCTTTCCCACGTATTGTTGGTTACACCGGCATTTTAATAGGTACACTAAATTTTTTGTTTCACAAGTTATTAAAGGACCACTCTAGGCACCCAGACCACTTCAGCTTAATGAAGTGGTCTGGGTGCCAGGTCCCTCTAGGATTAACCCTTTTTTTTATAAACATAGCAGTTTCAGAGAAACTGCTATGTTCAGGGCTGCCATCAGAAATTTTGGGGCCCCTGACACAGCTCAAGGTCTGGGCCCCCCGGTGCCTGCACCCGAGTCCGTCCGTCCGTCCGTCCCCCTCCTGAGTCCGCCCACAGGGATGCAGTGTCTGCAGGGCCGGTGCAAGGATTTTTGCCGCCCTAGGCAAAAGTAAAGTTTGCCGCCCCCATGTGACATCACAATGCCCCACCCATATGATCTGCCATGTTAACTAACACAGTGCTGCAGTGCCGCCGTGTTTACAATAAAAGGCCTGCAGGGACAGGCTATAGACACCAGAACCACTATATTAAGTGGTTAACTGCAGTGGTTCTGGGGACTATAGTGTCCCTTTAATGTGAGGTAAATTAGAGATTAGTGCCACGAATAATATACTAGATTGCCTACTTACAACCAGATGAGGATGATGATGGGCTCTAGCTGGACTGACCTGTGTGTGTGTGTGTGTGTTGAATGATGTGTGATGTGTGTGTGTGTGATGTGTGTGTGTGATGTGTGTGTGTGTGTGGATGTGTGTGTGATGCAGTGTGTGTGTGTGCAGTGTGTGTGTGATGTGTGTGTGTGGTGTGTGTGTATTTTGATGTGTGTGTGTGTGTGTTTTGATGGAGTGGGATGAATTTTGATGAATATTTTGATGATGGATGTTTTGATGATGGACCCTGACACTGGCAGGCGCGCTGGTGGTTAACACCCCTGTGCTTCCTCTTCAGCTCCCTCGCGCACCGTATTGATGCCGGAGCCGGAAGATGACGTCATCTTCCGCCGGCACGTACGGGTGCGCGAGCTGAAGAGGAAGCACACAGAGAGTGCTCCCTCGCGCGCCCACCGGGTGCCAGCAGGGCCAGCCTCTGGGGGGCCCTGAGGTGACCGGCTGCTGGGCCCCCAGGAGAAGAGGCTGGCCCTGTGGGTACATACCGGGTCGCAGGGCCCCCTGCGACCCGGTATGTACCCACTGAATCTGGGGCCCGGACGACCTGAGCAGTCCGGGCCCCCCAGGACTGCCGGGCCCATGACAACCGTTGCGGTTGTCATGCCCTGATGGCGGTTCTAGCTATGTTTATAAATGGGTTAATCCAGCCTCTAAAGCCTCTAGTGGCTGTCTCATTGACAGCCGCTAGAGGCGTTTGCGTGCTTCTCACTGTGAAAATCACAGTGAGAAGACGCCAGCGTCCATAGGAAAGCATTGCAAATGCTTTCCTATGAGTCTGGCTGAATGCATGCGCAGCTCCTGCCGCGCATGCGAATTCAGCCGAAGAGGAGGATCGGAGGCGTAGAGGAGGAGGAGAGCTCCCCGCCCGGCGCTGGAAAAAAGGTAAGTTTAACCCCTTTCCTTGACATCCAGCCCGGTGGGAGTGGGACCCTGAGGGTTGGGGCACCCTCAGGGCACTATAGTGCCAGGAAAACGAGTATGTTTTTCTGGCACTATAGTGGTCCTTTAACGACTTGATTTTAAAAGTTTTATTAGTCACTACAGCATTAAACTCCTCTTTTTTCTTATTTGTCATTTTAGTTTGTTTGCACGCATTGCAGCAGCCACAGTGAAAAGAACCCTGATTGTGACTTGGACCATTGGTTTAAAAAATTATCATTCTTGTTTTTATCTTTAATATAGCTGGACGTTAAAATATGTTTAAAGTTTTTTGCTCCTCTAAAAACTAATTTTGGGCATGGTCCCAACAATTCTTCCAGTTCTTGTTCTTGTTTAAGGATATGCCAATTTCGAGTTATAATCTTTTTTTAAAACACCTGCATTACTGCTATAATGAAAATTATAAGGAATTTATTAGGGTTTTCTTCTTTCTTATCTTTATACTTTAAGAGTTAGAATGTGACGGCAGATAAGAACCATTCGGTCCATCTAGTCTGCCCAATTTTCAAAATACTTTTACTTAGTGCCTGGCCTTATTTTAAGTCTAGGATAGCCTTTTGCCTGTCCCACACATGCTTAAACTCCTTTACTGTGTTAACCTCTACCACTT
The DNA here is from genome assembly GCA_933207985.1 of Pelobates cultripes. Classification (NCBI taxonomy): domain Eukaryota; kingdom Metazoa; phylum Chordata; class Amphibia; order Anura; family Pelobatidae; genus Pelobates; species Pelobates cultripes. Next base: position 108,556,136 of record OW240917.1, on the reverse strand, counting down.
CAGCTGGAAGGCTATTCCATGCATCCACTACCCTCTCGATAAAGTAATACTTCCTGATATTATTTTTAAACCTTTGTCCTCTAATTTAAGACTATGTCCTTTTGTTGTGGTAGTTTTTCTTCTTTTACATATAGTCTCCTCCTTTACTGTGTTGATTCCCTTTACGTATTTAAATGTTTCTATAATTTCCCCCCGTCTCATCTTTCCTCCAAGCTATACATGTTAAGATCCTTTAACCTTTCCTTGTAAGATTTATCCTGCAATCCATGAACCAGTTAGTAGCCCTTCTCTGAACCCTCTCTAAGGTATCAATATCCTTCTGAAGATACGGTCTCCAGTACTGCGTACAATGCTCCAAGTGAGGTCTCACCAGTGTTCTGTACAATGACATGAGCACTTCTCTCTTTCTACTGCTAATACCTCTCCCTATACAACTAAGCATTCTGCTAGCATTTCCTGCTGCTCTATTACATTGTCTGCCTACCTTTAAGTCATCTGAAATAATTACTCCTAAATCCCTTTCCTCAGATGTTGAGGTTAGTAGGGTATCAAATATTCTATACTCTGCCCTTCGGTTTTTACGCCTGAGATGCATTATCTTACACTTATCCTTATACACATCAGTTGCCACAGCTCTGACCATTTTTTGAATTTATTTAAATAATTTCTTATTTGGCTTATCTCTCCTGAAACATCAACCCTGTTGCAAATTTTAGTATCATCAGCAAAAAGACATACCTTACCATCAAGACCTTCTGCAATACCACTAATAAAAATATAAAAATATTAAAGAGAATGGGTCCAAGTACAGATCTCTGAATTGAATCAGTAAAATCATCTCATTCATAGTCTTGTTTTAAAATGCGCCAATTACGATTACTAATTTTTTCAGACATCCTACATCTGAACTATAGTAAAAAATAAAAGGGATTTGTTTATTTTCGTAACTCTCCTTTTTATCCTTAATTTTTTTTTTTTTAGACAATCTTATACAAGGAAAATTAGAGTAGTAACATGAGAGTGCTGTTGCACAACGAGTTCTGCATGCAGTGGAATCATACATGTAGATCACAGTAGACATTTGTAAGTTTTATGCATAATTAAGGTGTTGGCGTGCATAGGGGGTAGAGGTCCCCTCAGCTGGGCACGAGCATTCCCTAGCGTGTATCTCGGCACTGCACCGAGACTAGTCTTGCATGCAGGTGGCATGGAGGTGGTTGCGGTTCCAGTAAATGAGGGACACAGTGTCTATGTAACAGACACTGTGTCAGCTATCCATCTTCAGTCACTGGCCAGTTTGAGGGTACCAGACAAAGCGCAGAGAAAAAGGGGAAGGAGAGGTAGAGGGGGAGAGAGAAGAGTAGAGAGGAAGAGAGGGAAAAAAAGGGGGGAAAAGAAGGGGGTGGAGGAAGGTCTATGTCAGCGTTGTTGGGTGCCTTATGCATCCCCCAGGTCCCGGGTGTGCCGCGTCTCCCAGCCGGGCCCGCATCCCCCACGCCATCTGCACTCCCGTTCGGCGGGCTCTGTATTCTATCCAAGGTGCCCATAGACGGGTACAGCTCTCCACCGAACCTCGGAGTTCCGCCGTGAGAGACTCCATCGCATAGATCTCCTCTACTTTTTCCGTCTATTGTGCGATAGTGGGGGCGTCTTTCGATTTCTATCTGGCGGGGATTAAGCTTTTGGCTTAGGAAGTGTCTCGTGAGGGATTTCTTATAACTTGCGATCAGCATCGTGGTGTGGTTAAGGAGCATGTGAGTGGTTGCAGAGGTATATCTGAGTCCAAGTTTTCAGTGAGTTTGTTATGTATCTGTTGCCAGAAGGCAGCAATTGGAGGGCACGACCACCACATGTGGAGGTCCGACCCCTCTACAGCTTCACAGCACCAGCAGTGTCATTCGGTACAATCCCCATGCAATACAGCCTAGCAGGGGTCCCGTTCCCATATTGATTGGTAGTTTGCCGGTGAGCCCTGTTCTTCTGACAGCAACATGGCATATAGGACCGTTATCCCTCGGGGTAGATGTCTGCGGTCAGCTCGTAGCATCACGTACTGGGTAAGGTCTCTGTGTACGAGATGTCTCCCCGGGAGCAAGGTGTAGTAGCATTTCACCTGGTGATATCGGTATTTGAGTAACCCCGTTGCGCTGTTCTGTGCGAGTAGGTCCTCAAAGGGTTTTAGGTTGTTATTTGAGCACCACGCTTGGAGATGCAGGGCGCTTCACCCACCAAGCCAAATGACGTCCGGGTGGCGCTCGGCCACCTGCTATCTCGGGGGTTATGCACTACCAGGGTTAAAAGTGGCGCGTTGGTCATGAGCCTTAGCTCCCAGTCCTGCAGTGGGTTCTGCGTCCATCCTGGCGGGATGCATCCTCGGGCCCTTATGCACTCCAGTTGGACCCACTGCTTTTCTGTTGTGGACACATGCCAGTCTATTATCTGCAGCAGATGGGTGGTGCGATAGTATGTCTGCATTGATGACAGTCCCGTCCTGCCACGGTGCTTCCATATGAACTTCAAGATTGCAGAGCCCAGTGATCTGAAGAATGCCTGAGGGATCCTGATCGGGATGGTTTGAAACAGGTACAAAGGGCGGGGTAACATTCATTAACACAGCATTTTTACTTTATTTTTATGATAAGAAATTAAACTTTTTTCAAGTACATATATTTCTTATCTCTGGTTTCTTATTTGATTAAATACCAGAAAAATCATCCAAGGGAAGAAATCAATTTTTCTACTCAAATCCCTGGCTCTGGCAAATCTGAAGACTCCTCCTTAAAGATACAGCTCCATTTATGTCTACCTATAGGACATATATGCCGGATAAGTTTTGAGCCAACTTCCAACTGACTCAACATATTGTGAGTGGTTTCAGCCTCTAATTACACATTATCTATATTGTCTACAGATTACACTATGTTGTGTTTTTTGTTTTATTGTATCTTTATATAGATTTTATCCACTGTTTCTGTTCAAGCATATACCAAGATCATCTATTGCTGGTTATCATAATTGTATATAATACAGGTAACCCCTTTTTTGGTATTGTTGTGTGCGCTTTTACCTTTTTTACACTATATCCTGGTTTTTCTAAGTATATGTGGTGACAATATACTTTGGTATTTTAGCTGCACCGTCTTGTTTTTCCTTTAAGCGCCACCTATATTATTTTTAATCATCTTAAAGAGACAGAGTCAGTGGGAGGAACCCCATTGATAAAGAAAAATAGCCCACAAACTAGGGCAGAAATACTTACAAGACTCGCCAACCGGTGGGTGCACTATTACATAACTACAGGAACCAATGCCACTCAAGTTTCTCATTAAGACCATGAGGGGCCACTGTGTCCAGTGGGTATGTCCAACGAGCTTCCTTTTGTAATAGTATCTTCTCCCTATTGCCCCCTCTTGTTAGGGGGGGTACCCTTTCCAAGACTTGATACCTGAGTTGGGAGGCATGATGACGCATTTCCCTGAAGTGACGGGCTACAGGAGTATCAGCTTTAAGGCTACGGATGGTAGTTTTGTGTTGTGATATGCGGTCTTTTAATACATGAATAGTTTTACCCACATAACCTAAGCCACATGGGCACTTCAAAAAGTAAACTACAAAATCAGTCTGACAGGTAAAAAAGCTTCTAAGTCTTATCTGCTCACCTATCCTGAGATGTGTACAATACTCCCCTTTAATGATCCCGTTGCAATGATTACATGAGAGGCAAGGATAAGTGCCAAATACTGGCTTAGATAAAAATTTCTGCTTTTTAGAAGCAAGATTATTTGCTTTAACTACCATATTTCGTATAGTGCGTCCTCTCTTATGTGCAAATATGGGTGGATCTTTGAACAAATGTCCAATCTGCCTATCCAGTTGTAAAATATGCCAATTTTTACATATAATGTCTTAAATTTGGGAAGATAATGGTGAGTATGTACTTACGTACGGGATTCTTTTGTATCTAGCCCTAGTTGATGGTATTAGCAAGTCTTCTCTGTTCATAGCTAGTACCTGCTGTCGTGAACTTTGAAGAAGTCGTGAGTCATAGCCCTTCTCAACAAATTTTTGTGTCATATATCTGAGACGTGTATCCACTATTCTTTCGTCACTGACGGTTCTCCGTACTCTGAGGAGTTGGCTGTAAGGGATAGAGCGAAGTTGTTTAGAGGGATGGAAGCTACGGGCATCTAGTAGGCTATTAGCATCAGTAGGTTTAACAAATAAATCAGTGCTCAGACCTTCAAGAGTCTTACCAACCAGCACATACAAAAAAACTCACTGCTTGTATACTGATATCTGTAGTGAATCTCAGGATGACACTGGTTGAGGTACTGCACAAAAGCATCCAGGTCTGGCATGGAACCCCTCCAGACCATGAAGTAGTCATCTATGTACCTCAACCATGTCACAGACTTTTTAAAACCAATATGGGGGTACAAAAACTTGTCCTCGAATTCTGTCATAAAGATATCTGCATATGATGGCGCCATATTTGCGCCCATCGCAGTGCCTTTGATTTGTTTATAATAGATAGACATGTAGCGAAAAAAGTTCTTTTTTTTTTAAATTCTTTATTTTTTATTGTGCATGAGTTTACAGCAGTGCTTGTATAGCCACAACAGCTTTCAGAAGTGCATTATTATTTGAACATAGGTAAGTTATGCGTTAAAACTTGCACATTTGTACATTTAGTGAGTTGTATGAACAAGTTAAGTTAAGGAATCTCCTATGGGACATTTGTGTCTTATAGATAGATCGGATGTGTTAGACAGGTATGCCTAGATTGATTGGGTGTAGGTTAGCGTTTTGTCTGAAAAGGTCTAGGCGGATGAGGAGGGGATTTTTGCTTTCCATCAACTTAAGTTAGTTGAGGCTGAAGGAGCCCTGTGTAGGTGCCATATAGTGATCCCTTAGGGAGGGTGGATTGTTGCTTAAGGGTGCGGGGTGTTGTGTATGTTGTTCCTCTGTGATTAGGTCACGTATTGCATCTGACTGAGTAGGCTCTATACTGAGCTGATTACCAGGGTATGTGGTATCAGGGTTGCCTAGTGAGCGTCGGGTGGGTTGGTTGGTCCCGTACCCGAGGGTTAGTGTATATCTTCTTTTGCCTAAGGGAAGAGAGTGAGGGTGCGGGTGTGTACGCTCCACTGTGTAGTTCACCCACTCCTGAGGGGGGGTGGAATCGCCATCTCGGTCATGTAATTATTAAACAAAATTCGGGTTTTCGTAACTAGCTGTAGTGTGGTTTAAAAACATAAACTGAAGCATCAATGTTAAACATTAAACACATTATAAACAGTAGGGCTTTATTGGAGTGTTCGGCTGTCTTGTCGAGTTGTGTTAAGGTATTTAGTGCTCAGTCCTGCTAAGGCTCCAGTTCCCCTGATGTGGCGGCTATCGGTGTGAATATGGTTGTGTTCGCTGGGTCCCAGGCGTTGGATGGCTTGTCTTGTGTTGTTCTTATGGTCTGGCCTGCTATGCCAATTGATGCAAGGAAAGAGGGTATATCTGCCCCCGCTTCTAGTGTGTGGACAGTCCTGTTATGCGTAGCAAACAGCATTACAGGGGGGCCCCATCTGTATGTCACCCCAGCCGTTCTGAGTTGGGAAGTGATCGGTGCCAGTGATTTGCGCCATTGCAGTGTGGCTTGTGTGAGGTCCTGGTAGAAGGTTAGAGAGGCGCCTTCAAAGGACAGTGGTGTTTTACCCTTCAGGGCTAGCATAATCTGGGCTTTCTCCTGAGAAGTGGCGCAGCAGAGTATGACGTCTCGCATTTGGCCTGGTTTTGCCGTGGGTGAGCATGGTAGTCGAAATGTTCCTTCAATGGTTAATTTCCTGGTCACTGGGTGAGGTAAGATGGTCGCCAGCAATCGCCTGGCATAGTGTGGTAGTTCGTCTGCAGTGATGTTAACATGGACGCCCCTTATCTTAACATGGTTGCGGCGTTGTCTGTCTTCAAAGGCCGTCAGCCTGAGCGACAAGGCTGATTGGTGCACTTGGAGCTGAGTAACTGTGTCTTTAATTGTGGTGAAGTCAGAGTTAATGCTGCTGATGTTTGTTTCAGCTTGTGTTACTCGGCCTGTGACTGCCTGTATGTCTGCTTTTATTTGCTGGAGGTCTGGGTTGTGTATGTCTGCCAGCAGTGCCTTTAAATCATCTTTGGTAGTGGGAGCTGTGCCATCGTAGGGCTCCTGATCTGTCTGAGGGTCTTGTGTGGCCCTTAACTTATCACTCTGCCTCGTGGCTTCAATGTGTGTGGGCTGCAGTACCTCTATGGAGGGTGTTTTGCCTTGCGCCAGGTCGTTGAAGCATGGTGCCAATATCCCTGCACTCTGCCGCTGTGTGTGGTTTTTGGGACCAACGTCCTATTGCCGGCATTAGGGTTTGTTGTGGGGGTGAGGTGTCCGGGAGTTGCAGGCTGTATCCCACTCTGCCGATCGCGAAGGAGGTCATCCAGGCTGTAGGTTGGCGTTGCGTGGTAGGCCCCAGACCTGCGTTTTATTTTTGCTTGCTTGGGCAGCTGGAAGAACGGCATCGACGGATGCAGGGACTCTCTGTGAGGTAGGTCAGCCGGGTTGCGTCGCTGGATGGGGTAGGATACCAGCGATTTTCGATGGGTTTCAAGCTAGTTGCGGGGATCTGGCTGAGATGGCGTCCGACCTCGTTGGCCGCAAGTTCCGCCTCTGAAAATAGTTATTTTTTAAGAAGATTTCCAACAGGGTAGTGACAAAGGTACAGAGTTTCTGGTCATGAAGCACTAATGACAGTCTATTCTGCACTGCAAGTAACCCTTCCTCATGTGGAATAGACGTATATAAATTGGAAACATCCAGTGTAACCAATAAATCAGTGGGTTCTATTTTCAGATTATGGATTTTGATTAGGAAGTCTTTGGTGTCATGTATGTAAGATTTAGCAGAGACAACCAACGGTTGGAGGAACTGGTCCACGTAAACAGCCAGTGGCTGAAAGATGGAGTCAGTGCCTGCAACAATCGGACGTCCTGATGGGTTAGTGGCATCCTTGTGTACTTTAGGTAATGTATAAAACACTGGTGTGACCAGACATTTATTCAACAGAAATGAGTATTGTGATTGGGAGATAAGTGCATCTTCCCTTGCCCTTTCTAAGATAGTGACTATGATTTTAGAAATATATGCCGTAGGGTTGCCTTTAAGAATTTTATAGTTTGTGCGATCAAGTAGCTGTCTCATGACCTCAGTATGGTAACTACTTCTATCTTGTATTACTATCAGGCCGCCTTTATCAGCTGGCTTGATAACTATCTCAGTGTTCTCTCACAGCTCTTTCAGGGCTTGTTTTTCTTTTATGGAAATATTATACTTAAATTTTTGGTCATGCCATGGCAATTGCTTAATTCTAGATTTTACCACATTAGTGAAAGTATGCACTGAATTGTTAGGTACTAGGGGAAAGAAAACACTTTTATGTCTACAGACCTCCAAGTTGACATTATATTCAGAGGATCCTGAAGGTCCTTGTGCACCCACCGTCGGGTCATCATCTTGTAGTAGTTGGTCTCCACTGAATTGGGGTTGTTGGTCTGAAAAGAAAACAGAAAGGTTAATACGGCGAAGAAATTTTTGCAAGTCTACTAAACAGCTAAACTTATCAGTACTATTTGTTGGCACAAAATTCAAGCCTTTGCTCAATGCTTTCAGTTGATACTCAGTTAGTATATGTTTAGAGAGGTTAAGTACCCCTTTTTTCTGGACCCCTTCTTCGCTGCGGGTCAATAGTTTCTGTTCTTGTAGCTGAAGTGTCCCCTGTCCCCTGTTGCCCCTTCTTGTGGGGGCTGAGTCTCTAAAAAGGCCTTCCTGTGGTGCTTTTAGATGAAGTGTCTGTGTCTGAGCCTGTAGAGAGAGTTTCCCTTGATGAAGCAGGTTGGGATGTTTTTTTTTAAGTTTTGCGTTGTGACTGTTGTTTCCATGAGTAGACTCTATCGTATTGGTAGTCCAATGTGTGTCTCTTAAATTTACGGATTTTAATACTCTCCAAATCTTTTTCTAGTTTAGCAATACTCACTCCAATTTCTTGTGTTAGTCTTTGAAAGCTCTCCAATTCAAGTTGTGCTGTAAGAAGGTCAGTGACCTCTGCTTTCTGTGTACTGATTTTCTCCAATTCCTAATTAAATCCAATGCACACTTATTTAAAATATGAAACCACCTCTTGTAGTGGTTGGTATTAGCTTTGCACAAAGTAGGGATCAGTGGTACCCTTAAAACATTGGGTAAACGCTCAGGGCCAGATTAAGAGCCCAGTGGGCCTGGAGCTGACAAATATGATGGGCCTAATTAAAGAATCTTATCGACCAAAAACACAAAAACAACCTTACTTCCCAAGCGTCGTGTGTCTGATGGAGATGGTGTTGGAGGAAAGGATGCAGCTATACGAAAACACATACTCGATGCTAATCTCTCTCTAATTTATGCTTTCATCTTTCAAGTAAATCCATACCCCCTAATAGCAGTGTTCAGTGAAGCAGGAAGTCAATGGGCAGGGTAAAAGGGTGGGCCAAAAAGGGGGCATGTTTGTCCAAAGAATTGGAAGGCCAGCCTGGCATGAATGCATGTCAGGCTGCCTGCCAATCATGCAGGCTGTCCAACTAAGGGCATACTATGCAGGCAGCACCCTGAGCTTGACATAAATGCATCAAATGATGCGCCTACTCCTCGCTTTCTAAGGACTGTCCCCTAGCACTCACATGTCCACTTGTCTCCTTATCGTCTTACTAGCAGGCAGAAGTTCCTGGTATATAGTCTGGGACGAGTAAATGTGTATGTAGTGAGTGTAGAAGAAAGGGGACATGCCACAGTGTTAGAGAAACCAAAGTCTGCATTACCTAAACTAATTTTATTGTCAGCCAGTCCACACAAGTTTTGTTGCCATACATCCCTCTTAAGCTTCCAAACTTAAAGGGACACTATACCAGAACAACTACAGCTTATTGTATTTGTTCTGGTAAGTAGAAGCATTCCCTTCAGGCTTTTGGCATTATACACTGTCTTGTCAGAGAAAATAACTCCACTAGCCACTCCTTAGATGGCTGCTAGAGGTGCTTCCTGGGGCAGTACTGCCTAGTGTGCAGCACTGCCATTCTGTGTCTCCACCCTCTGCATGCAGACACTGAACTTTCCTCATAGAGATGCATTGATTCAATTTATCTTTATGAGGAGATGCTGATTGGCAAGGGCTATGTTTGACTTGTGCTGGCTCTGCCCCTGATCTGTGTAGTTGACAGTCTCAGCCAATCTTATGGGGAAGCATTGTAATTTGCTCAGACCACCACTTCTGATGATGTCAGTGCAGAGGCAGAGCCAGCATCTGCAGACTTGAATACAAGTAAGATTTTACTATATTTAGGGATGAAGTTTGTAATTTATTTCTTTTTTTGATAATGCCTCTAGTCTCTTCCTCAGTCCTGTAGAGTCTGTTTCCCTTAGGAAGACTCCACTGTCTGGGGCATTAGCTCCAATAATGGACTCAAGATGCTGTGCTGTATAGGCAAAAGCGCTTGCAGAGTTGCCTGCAGAAACTGCCAATCCACCCAGTCGAACACCTTTTCGGCATCGGTGGAAAGGAGGAGGCCTCCCCTTGCGATGTTCTGTTTCAAGTGCATGATGTTGAGCACCCTGATGGTATTATCCTTTGCTTCCCTGCCCGGCATAAAGCCTGTTTGATCCGGGAAGACCAGAGTCGGGGCCAGGCGGCCTATGCGTAGTGCCAAGATATTTGTGAACAATTTGAGGTCGGCGTTGAGTAGTGAGATGGGCCTGTAGCTGGCACGTGCAGTGGGGTCCTTGTCTTCCTTTGGTATTACGGCTATGGTCGCTAGGAACCGCCCGTCCTCCAGTAGGGAGTTCAGCCCAGCCAACAGCTCAGGCAGCAGTATCTCCCCAAAGGTTTTAAGGTATTTTGCCGGGAGGCCATCCGGGCCTAGTGCTTTATTTAGCTTAGAGGTTTTAAGTGCCTCTGCGAGTACCTCGATTGTAATGGGAGAGTCAAGCTCCTCCATCTGTTCTTGCGTTAGGGTCCGGGTGACGTTTTGGTCAAAGTACTCCTGCGTCAGCGATTGTCTCCGCTGATTTGCCATTTCTAGCATGTCAGTTGATAAGTTATAGAGTCTTGTTTAGAACATGTTTCGCTTACAGCTTTCTCAAAAGTGAATGAGAAAGCTGTAAGCAAAACATGTCACGTGGAGATTAAGGATTGCCTACAAGGACTGGTTTTATTTATAGTTCTTTTTACTATATAGTTCATATAGTTTTCATATATAGTTCACTATATAGTTCACTTTTAAATAGTTTTATTCATTCTGTTTATTAATAAAGATTCTGTTTTAATACCCAGTCACTCTTGAGCTCCTTATACTTTCACCATTACTCTGCTGTTCCGGATCTACATATATCCCTAGGTGGGGATTGTTCCACCTAAAGTTCCATACACTAGAGCAGGTCATTGCTCTAGCAAATGTAAGTAGGTCAAATATTATTTACTTATCCTACTTTTACATACGTACTGTACCATTGGTATACATCCTTATTTTTTTCATATGATGAACCGCACTACTTTGGGACTCTGATACCAGCAAAAAGAAATCCTTAGATGGGGCTTGTTCCATCCAGGCTCCTAAAATAGAGCCTTTTAAGCTCTGGAAAACGTGAGTGCCCCTTTGGAATATATCTTTATCACCATATTTTTCATAACATACTGCACTATCATTGTATAATTGCAAAATCTGCTGCTACCTATGTATGTATGATTTTATTATAATAATTCTTAGCGCTGTCCACCTAATTTACTAGCTTGTTTTGTTCTATTGTTCACAAGGTAAAATGAACTCCTTGTTGGTGAATAGCTGCTTTATTGGATAGAGAGCACTTATCACTTTTTTCACTATCTGTATTCATTACAGACTGTAGCAGGGCAATACGGCTTTTGAGAAGACCAATTAGGAGCGGGTTACAATAATCCATGTGGGAAATTACTAGAGCATGGACAAGCTCCTTCGTAGCATCTTGCGCAAGAAAGGGGCGGATGCGTGCTATGTTTTTAAGATAGAATCTACAGGATTTGGCAACATACTGGATGTGAGGCTCAAAGGTGAGGCCAGAATCAAGTATGACATCAAGAGAGCGCGCTTGCAAGAACAGACTTACGTGGATACCACTAACTTGAAGAGAGAGATAAAAGAGGAGGATCAGTATTAGGAGGAGGAAGGACAAGGAGCTCAGTTTTAGAGAGTTAGTTTCAGAAACTGGGAGAACATCCAGTCAGAGATGGAAGAAAGGCAAGCAGTGACACGTTGCAGGACGGCAGGGGAGATGTCCGAGGAGAAAAGATATATCTGGGTGTCATCAGCATATAGGTGGTAGTAGAATCCAAATGAGGTAGTAAGTTTGTCACGAGAGGCAGTATAAAGAAAAAATAGAAGGGTCCAAGGACAGAGCCTTGGGAGAGAGGAAAGGAGAAGCACAGCCACCTCTTGTTCAGTAGCCAGGGAGTAAGTCTGAAGGGTAGGAAACGCATGATCGACGTGTGGTTAAGAAAGAAAACGACAAGGTGAGGAGAATTCTTTCCTTAGCTGTTCAATCTTGTCAGTAAAGTAGCATGTAAAGCTATCTGCCTCGGTGCAAGACTTCCTCCAGGAGCGTTCAGCACAATGGGAGCATCTTTGTAGGTAGCGCGTTGATTTTGTATACCACGGTTGGGGGCGTGCCCTCCTCGAGGTGCATGTTTGGAGAAGGGCTGCAGGCAGAGGTGAGGGTAGTGTTATATGTGGAGATGACCAGTGAGGGACAGGAGAGGGAAGGGATGGATAACAGTTGTGAATCAATAACAGCTGACAGCTGCTGGAGGTCAATAGAATTAAGGTTCCTCCTGAGTTGAGGGGGGTTAGGCTGAGATTGTTGGGTGAGGGGTACTTGAGAGCAAATGATAAGAGGTGGTGATCAGAGAGAGGAAATGGACTGTTGCAGATATTAGATACTGTACATGCATAAGAGAAAATGAGGTTGAGGATATTGCCAGCTACATGGGTTGGAGAATTAGCCCACTGTGATAGCTCGAGGGAGTAAGTAATTGAAAGTAGTTTAGAGGCTGCTGAGGTCAAAGGTGGGTTAATGGGGATATTGTAAGAATTAGGGATGGAATATTAGAAGAGAGGAAGTAGGGTAGCCAGGCAGCAAAGTGGTCAAGGAAGAGGAGAGGGGAACCAGAGGGGTTATAAATAATGGCAATGTTAGCATAGAAGGGTTTGAAGAGTTGAATCAAATTTCAAATGATGGGAAAGAGAGTGAAGGGGGTTTGGGTAGAGGTTGGGAGGAGCAGGGAGGTGAGAGGAGAAACCCTACACCACCACCTTTACATTTGGAGTGTCTTGGGTTGTGGGTAAGTTGAAGACCACCAAAGGATAAAGATGCAGTGGTAGCAGTATCAGAGGGGGAGAGTCATGTTTCTGTTATGGCTAGTAAATCTAGGGAATGAGAGATGAAAAGGTTGTGGACAGCAGTGGGTTTTGTAATATTGCAAACAGAGTGAGCATTCCAGAGGGCAGTATTAAAGGAGGATTTAGAGGAAGAGTAAAATGAGATGGGTGTGGTTCCTTGAGTTAGTACATGGTGGGTTTTCTTAGATGGGACCGGGGTTTGGAGAGACATCCCCAGCTGCTAGGAGCAGAAGGATACAAAGGAAGTGAAGGTGGGACTAGGATTTGAAAGTTTTGTAGGAAGGTATGTATATTGAGGATTTGGGAGGAGTTGGAGGAGATAGGCTGGAAAGGTATTTGTAGAGTGCATGGGATGAACAGAGAGGGGAGGGGAGTAAAGTGGAAGTGATGACGATGGTGTTGCCAGGAACAGGTGAGCAGAAGGATAGGGATATTTCAGTAGTGAGAGAAGTTAGTGTGAAAGTGAAAAATAGAAGTGAGAACATTATTTAGAAAAAAAAAATGATTTGTTATATAGATATGAAGATTAAACATATGCACGTATGTATCTATGCATATATGTGCATATTTCTACTTGTAATGTATTGTGTTTAAATCTGTGAGTATAGTGAGTGCATGAACCTGTGCAGATGCATGTAGAGTTATAGATCATTTTAGAAGTTGTCAGGTTAAAGACTAGGCCAGGTGCTCAAGTCAGTGTTTACACAATTCAATTGAGATGCATTTCGCAACAAGTGCTTCCTCACTTTGTCAGCTTGTTGTAATGACAACAGGAGGAGGTGGAGTTCAGGCTAATTAGCCTTGTGGATAAGTATTCTCTAAACTATTATTTTAAGAGCACCCCTATGGTGTGTGGGTTATTATCAGTATTACTGTGTGTAGAAATCAGAGTGTTTGGGGAGTTTTCACTTTCTGAGCGCCTTTTCACACTTGTCTTTTATAATAAACCTGTAAATTTCCTGAGTAAAAACGAGATCCCTTCCCCTTTAAATTAGGACTTGAGAGTATAGGAAAGCGGCATATCTAGCATCACCATGTTTGCACCTTATTTAGAAGTTTTAGATAGGAGCACAAAAGAAGAATCCGTACCGTGGATTTCGGAAACCCTGTATGAATACTGAACACAAAACATACAACTTGATTACTCCCTGGTTGGCTTTATTGAATGGCAACTCTGGCAAACCCATATATAAAAGGCTTCTCCAAATACTCTGCTTTAAATGTGCATAGCATCTGGAGGGAAAAGCAGGACAGGGATTTTTAAGGTAAAAGACAATTCCTTAGAATAAATGGTCGGCATGGAATGCATTTTCCTTCCTTTTAGCTCTATCTTATCTTCCATATTACTGAATAGTAGTCAGGAAGAAATTAATTAGTCCTGCTCTTGCAGGCTGTTAACTTAGTTCTTCAGATGAAGAGAGGTTGCACTTTGTCTGGTAAACCCATGGTACACATGGGAAGGTGGCCAAAAATAAATTAAAAAAAACTTCCTAGGAAAATGTGGTATGGAAGGAGGGATCTTTTTTGCCTACAGTCCCATTAATTGTTTATTTCTTGTCCTGTCCTGGGGGGCATAGCTAACCAGAGTCAGCCAGTCCATAGGTCCTGATGTAGTCATGGCCCCAGGCAGTACTTTGACACAGGCAGCATTTTGCAACCTTGGGGGAAAAGCCCTCAATTTCCCCGATCAGCCACTCCACCATGGTGGGCAGGGAGACCATCCAAAATTAAAAACAATCAGGGAAACCTGGGAGGAGGAGGCAGATCTGCAATTGGCTGGGAACTTCCACTAAGCACTAAATTTACTTACAGTAATTTCTGGCAGGGCTGTGGGCTAGCATAGCTGTCTTCCAGGAATGATTGTTAGAATTCCCCTACCGTGTCTGTCTATGTGTGCTGCAGCAACCATCCACAGAGCGACACAGGCTGCAAGACACAGAGAGGCCTGATGCAGGAGTCAGGACTGAGCCAGCAGTGGTGGAGACATGAGGAATAGAGCAGTGAGGACATTGGGAGTGTAGCCACTAGCATCTAAATCAGTTATGCACTCATTCAAGCTGATTTGGACTTAAATTTAAAGTTCACTTCGAATTTGCATTATAGGAACACTATAGGGTCAGAAACACAAACCTGTATTCCTAAATAGTATAGTGTTAACATCACCATCTAGCCCCTCCTGACCTCACCCCTTGCCCCCCACCCCCCTGATCTGCCTCCTGGGCTGACATCTTCAGAAGTAGTGATCTGAGCCAATCACAACGATTTCCCACAGGAAAGCATTGAATTGGCTCAGGATGTCAAGGAGGCAGATCAATGCATCTCTACGAGGAAAGTTCAGTGTCTCCATGTAGAAGGTAAAGACACTGAATGCTGGAGCTGCCCCAGGAAGCACCTCTAGTAGCAATATGAGGAGTGGCCAGTAGAGGTAACCCTAGGCTGTAATGTTTCTCTGAAAACACAATGTTTACAGCAAAAAGCCTCAACTGACTGATTAGACTCACCAGAACAAATACAATAAACTGTAGTTGTTTTGGTGACTTTAGTGTTTCTTTAAATGCCTGGCAATTCTCACTGTAGTGAATAACCCTGTATATCTTCTGTAACATGCATACATTTGCCAGTGACTCATTGTTTCATCATGGAGTGAACAGCCCAAAGTGGCCCCTACTCTCACTTCTCCAATTATGTCTCCATCCTCCGGGTCCTTTCAGAATTATTTCCATTATTTGATTTTTAATATCATTTAGTTGATTGATCAAGGTAAAACAGGCTCACAATTCATCTGATAGTGTCTCTTGTAGATTTAAAAATTATATTAATTTAATTGTTCCTTCAATTCAGTGATGTGTGTGTGTGAAAAACAAACAAACCATAAAGTGGATAAAATAACCGGAATTTTTGTTCGGATTTCTCTTTCAGACAGTCACTCATGACTGAATTCACGTACCAGCTCTAGATAGCAGCTTTGGTTTACCCCATGGACAATGCTGTGCACTTACCAAAAGCTTTTAATGCAGTTTAAGACCTTCGCATAAAAAGGAAAAGCAGAAGTAAAAGAAATCGATGTTAGCAATAAAGCTCAGAGAGAAAAGGGAAAAGAGCATATAAATAGAATACATATATAAACCTATTGGGACTTTAAAAAAAACCAGCACCAAAATAGTATATATTATATAGATATATGCTGTTTTTGAGATTTGTATATCTTTATTTATTATTCTTATTTTTCATTATCATAGTATATTTATGTATATATTTTGTGGCAATAATTCAAGTGATGGTGGTGTTTGCACCATCATAGTCTTTAAAGGAGCACTATAGGGTCAGGAACACAAACATATATTTCTGACCCTATAGTGTTAAAAACACCATCCAGCCCCTTCCCTGGTTCTGACTTAGGGCCCCCACCCGCCGCTCAGGGGTGGGGGACGGGGGGGCAATAGGTCCCCCCTTCAGTTTAAAAGCCCCCACTTGCATGGCACAGGTGGGAGCTTGGGAGGGGGGACACAATTTTTTTAGTTTTAACAGTGAGCAGCCTATGGCTGCCCCTACTCATGGTATAGCGAGTAGGGGCAGAATTTACTAATACTAAGTAATTTTTACTCACGGCTGCAAGAGAAGTGCCGAATTTCGGAATGCCGAACCGAATATTTTCCCCATGCACATCCCTAACCCTCACAAAATGTGAGGGGCAAGTGTCTTCTCATGAGTGTCTCAAACAGATTCTAGCTCACTTGTCTCTCACTGGCTTGTCAGGTTTACAGGATGATACTTTATAACAATGAGAAGCATTAATATAAAAAGCATGTGATCTCCAATAACTAGATACATCTGATCCTAATAAAGTATAAACAAAATAGTGTTACATCCCATGTAGAAGAGGACTTCCTCAGTGAATACATAAAAAGATATGAATGCAGATTTAAGTGATCACACTAAATCGTTCACTATTTGAATTATTTTTAGAAGATTAGGTTCTAGACTAAAAGATAGCACTTGTTTAATATGTTGGCGATTGATTAATTAATAGTATCAACCCTTTAATGAAAGGCAAATGTAACCTTTCCTGTATGTTTTTTTTCTAAAATCATTCTAATCCTCAAACAAGTGAGGACTTCAGAAACTGGTCTCTGCACCTAGATCCAGATCCAAATGACAGCTGCAACACGAGACTACCAGGTATGGGATAGTTGGGAACAGATGTGATGGGAATACGATGGGTTGATCATCAAGTTTGAGATTCTTGGATTGATGTGACTGAGTTATAGGATGGGACATTGTGACTGGGGCTGGGTGGTTGCATTATCGATAGGTAATGGGATTGGCTCTAGAGTTAAAAGTAGTATGGGATCAGAAATGTTATTTAGACTAGGGTTAATAAGATTTACAGTTTGGTGTAGTGTGCTTCTGGCTGGAGGTGATGAAAGGATCACGAGAGTGGGAGAGAGATGATCTCCATGCGCGTTTGCGATAGCAAATGCTAGAGACCAGAAGGGTTAACATACCCAACATTTACATGTGGGTGCCTTGAAATCTTTCTGATGTTCAAAAAAGTTTGTCAACTACTGAACAAGGGCCTGACTATTACTCAGACCACTCTGTTAGAAGTAGGACAGCAATCAGCCTGGGGATGTCTTTTTTTCATATCTCAAGGCCTCCTACACCATAGATTCCCATAAAGAATTTGATTATATAACTTGGCCAAGTATTGTTTGCATTCTGAAAAAGCAATATTTTTGTCCTCCAACCTATCAACCTCCTCATTTAAATAACCATGAATAGCAGAGACTGATTGTATTTCTGTAGAAGGTGCTTTTTCAATTTTATTGTCCTATACCCCTTACTTTGTAAGAGTGTAATTCTGGTTCACAGTGCTAAGAATCATATCCTTTGCTGATATCTTCTTCTATGTGTTGGAGACTGTACATATCTGGTCATCTACTATACACAGCACAGTACAAAGGAGTTGGAAAGCAGAACAGCATCTCTATTTTATGAATTCCCAGCCCAACAATACTTGGAATATATTTGCTTTAAATACTTTCAAGAAACATAGGGTCAGGAATACAAACATGTATTCCTGACCTTATAGTTTTAAAAACACTATTTTGCCTCCTGGACCCCATAAATAGTTTACTTAGCTTTATACCAGCACCTTGCATGTCTGCTGGTGCTGGCTCCTCCCCGATCTGCCTCCTTGGCTGAGATCATCAACTTTCACAATCAGAAGTAAAAACACCTACTTTCATCTAGTCTATAAAGCAAAGACTTCCCCACCTAGAAATTGCTTTATTTAGAATAGGCTTTACAATTATTGTTTAAAATACATGCTTATGATAAATGGATAACATCTTTAAGAAAAACATATAAAACTAACTTAAAATAAAGAGAACAAAAAACATAAGCCTGAGGAAATGGAATTTAGATGATCAAATTAAAAAGGTACAAATAGTTTCAATTAAACATTAAAATGAAAATTATTCTGAAAAGCTTCTTATTTTACCATTGAACTGCTCTCTTGACAATATATTCTTTAAATGCTAAATGACAATACAGCAAAGTAACGCATGACTTGGTTCATTCACACAGCATAAAACAGTTTTGGGTTTTTTTACGCACTTATTGAGAACATTGAAAAGCCATTCCTCATCCAGACATTCTCATTTTCCTTCACGGAAAAATATCTACAAAATGAAGCTGACAGTAAGAAGGAAAATATTTCAGAATAATTTATCTACGCATGAAGCTTGTCAGCCTAGTAAAGCCTTTTAACTTTCAGTGTGATTTGTTTTATAGCCTGGTTGATGTCCACAGTTATAGCAATGATGCCACCTATGCCTCAGTTACTGAACACAAGGTAGTTCCAGTGCAGTACAATAAAATATAAACTACTTCCTAAGAAATATGGTCACCATAGTGTACACACACTAAAATACCAAAAATGTAAGTGATCAAAACAAAACCTACTATAACGTAAATTACAATGCAACATCAGTAACCAATCAATAATGTTCTCTGACTTATGCCTTTCATGCCACGGGGAGATGGAGAAAAAAGAGGGACACAGACAAATCAGTTAGCCATTCAGGGACAAAGCAAAGAGTCAAAAGAAATAACGGCTATGAAATGTTTAAAACTCATGAGTTTACCAAATTGTCAGAGCAACATGATGACATTGACAGTGCGGGAAGTGCAACAATTACTTGTGTGAAATATAGATGGGTACAAGGTACAAGATATAAAAAAAATGGGCTGGCTGAGCTGACTGCCTTTCAAAATCAGCTTCAATAAGTGGAAGAAAACCATTTTCAAATTAATTACAATCCAGATTTTACAAACCATTTTACTTCAAGTAATGCCACTATAGACAGAACACGACCCATTTAAAACTGGTCCTAACTCATTAATCTTGTGAGGTTAAGCTTAATAAGGTGAGCCCAGGACTTAAAAAGAAAATAAATCTCAATGAATCCTTCATGGTAAAATATTTTATAAATAAATATTGGAAATTTAACAAGAAAAGAAAAAAATTAAGAGACTCAACATGTGGTTGCACACCTCACTTACAAGGCCTATGTACCTTTGGGATACATATATCTGCTCAAAAACATAAGAGAGGCACAACTCTACTGCAAGGCTTTCTCACATATCTGTGAGAGCTGTCCCACAGTTTGCTTTAACGCCATTCATGAAGGAATATAAAAAATAGTTATTCGAAGTAAAGGATGTGGTGTCAATACTTAACCAGTAAAACTACTCCGTTTTCTATGCTATCTTGACCACAGTGGCAAAGTGTTAAATCCTGAAGTGGTGGTGTGTAGACCAATAGACCAATATACTTGCTCAAAAGAGGTTGTGAAACTATGAATAATAATCCAGAATTTCTCTAAACCTTGGTCTCACCCACTTCTGCAAATTTGTCCAACTTCAGAAACAAGCGTTCGTATTTCTTCAATACAAATTTTCATCTCACTTATGGCTTTTTAATATTTCTATATGTATACATAGCACAATATTGAAAAGGAACAATCATTGTGTCACTTTAACACACCCCACAAACAAACGGTCTTTAGTTTTGGAGGGAGCTAGTAAGGAGCAAGCGGATTGTCAAGATTCCCCCACATTCTTGTGTCTCTGATCGGTATTTACCTGTATGACTTCCGGGTTCTCGCTGATCCAACTCCGCGAATGCTTGTGACGTCACACGCTTCCCTGTCAAAAGGAAGCCGCGGCCGCATTCAAATTGCTCAATCAATTTGTTCCCTACTTGTTGCTAATTACAAGCAGAGCTCCTTCTATTTGTTCACCCGTGTACCGAGCCTCTTTTACCTGATCCTGACTATGCCGACTTCTCCACTCCCAGACTCGGAACAGACTTGACTACAATTTCCTCTAATCCTTAATATACTACAGGGATCCTCAATCCCCATTATTGTACTGAAAAGGACTTCCATTCTCAGCATCCACAGGATCAAAGATGAGTTCTAGGATTAATTATTGGATCATACCTTAGGTTATTAGAAGGATAAAGGGAATAAATATGTCTGCCCTCTGGGATTCTATTACCTCATATTTGCTTTATTGAAAGTTCTATTGCAGCGGATTGCTTGTTCCTAATTGTTTCATTTATTATTTGTTGGAGTTTAAAAGGCCTATAACTACTATCCGAATCAGGATCTTCTTTATTTTCTACATTTTACAATTGAAACCTAAAGGACTATCACATTCCTAAAACAGGAACTGCCTTTCTCCTATACATTATTTGAAGACTTATAGACTGCATTATACATTCCAAATCAAGGAGTTACCTTATTTAATTGTTGCTACTGAATGCTATTTTCTGTGAAGCAATCCTAAGCAAGATTACCATTGCTAAATGGGATATTCTTTTCAGTTTATATTGCTGCAGAAGATTGTTAAAGTCCATAAATCAAACTTTCTTAAAGTGACAGTATCAAATTTATTCTTTCACCTGCAGTTGAGTTACAAATTAAGTTTTTTCTAAAAGTATTACACTGATGTAGCCCTATTCCAGGAGAATCACTTCAATTTGGGGTAAAAATTTACATTCGCAGTAGGGTACAAAAAAAATTCACAGAAAAGTAAATATTTACATCTAAGTATTACCCTACTGGGTATCTTTACCACAACAAGTAAAACCTCACAAAAAAAAAACCACGGCAATGCTCTGACTGGCCGAGCTCACGAGACCATTACCACATGGTCTGCAGCTGTATACCGCACGTAGCTGCAGACCAGATACAATGAGATCTCACTCTCCCAGGCAAACTAAGTGGAGGGGCCCTGCAGCCAACAGCATACTGGGTAAGCCGCCAGACCCCCAGACTGAAAATCAAAAGGATCAATCTTCCCTAAGGCAAGATACGCAGTTGCAAGTCCCCAGTCAGCGTGTGGCCTAAGCTGGCTGCCTAACTTGCCTAATTAGAGAGCTACCTCACCTGCCTGGCTCCTGAGCGCAGTGCACCCTGTGCTCCCACCCAGAATCAACTCTGCCCCTTGTTCTGACAAAGTTAAATGTTTACCAACAGCTGCAGTTTGAGACACACCTTCTGATTACAGAAGGACAAAGGAGACAATGAGACACAGTGGCAGAACTAATACAGACACACACAGACACATACCCATCTCATGACACACAGATACACCCTGACACATACAGTTGAAATCAAAATTATTCAACCCTGGTTGAAAATTAGGTTAGTTGTTAAAATGTACAGACTTTCAGCTGTTTGCAATGAACAAACCAAACAAAATTGAAATTGCTCAAAACAACACATACTTCAAGTGGTTTCACCAAATTCAACTGAAAATTAAACTTAGAATGACTTCTCCAGTCTCAGAATTATTCAACCCCTTCATGGCAAGCATCTTTAGTATTTAGTAGAGCACACGTTTGCATTCCTGAGAAATCAAAGTCTATAGCTTATAAACAATGGCTTTAAGTTCAGTAATATTATTGGGTTTGCATGCTGCAACCACCTTCTTCAAATCCCACCAGAGATTTTATATGGGGTTCAGGTCAGGTGACTGTGATGGCCACTGTTGTATTTTCAAAGACTTCTTCAGCAACCAAGACTTGGTGGAATTTGAGGTATGTTTGAGATCAGTGTCTTGTTGGAAGGTCCAAGTTTCAGCTTCCTCACATACAGCATGACATTTTCTCCTAGGATTTTCAATGCTTCAGTGAATTCATCTTGCCTTCCACATTATGTCTTTGAGTTCTGGCATGAAACCCTTATGTACTTAGTACACACCTTACTGTGCTCACAGAAACCTCAGTGCCTGTTGCCACCAACTCTTGCTGCAGCACTTTTGCAGTCACTCGAGGGTTATTCACAACCTGACTTCTCATTAGTCTTGTTGCAGTCATTGATAGCTTCCTTTTTCTGCCCTGTCCTGGTAGTGTAACCACTGTTCCTTCAACTTTTAACTTGTGAACTATGCTTCCAACAATGTCTTTAGGAACATTCAGAGCCTTTGCTATCTTTTTGTATCCTGTTCCTTGTTTGTAAAGGGTGACCTTTTCTCTTAACTTTGTGGACCATCCTTTTGACTTTGCCATATTTCTAACATGCAGCCAAATGTGACATTCAGCAATCCATTAGCCAGTTCTGGTATTTCAAGTGTTCTAGCTCAAGCAAATCTGGTGCAACTAATGAAGCCCTTGATTATTTGCATCAGGTGTGCTTGAGACTACACATGTTTTGCATATTTGTGCTGTTGTGAGAGATTCAATTCAAGGGGTTGAATAATTTTGAGACTGGAGAAGTCATTGTAAGTTGCAGTTTCTGTTGAATTTAGGGGAACCACTTAAAGCATTTGCTGTGTTGAGCTATTTCAATTGCTTTTATTGAATTTTGTTCATTGCAAACCGCTAAAGTTTGTTATATAGTTTGTTTATATTCATAGCCATCCTCCTATTAGCATAGCATTTGTATGCAGAAGGGTGGCTTCCTTGGAGTCATCTCTGCCGGAGGCTGATGGGCATGTGGATCAGGAGCGGTCTCTCTATTCTTGCTCCTTCCCAGAATGTGAGGCACACTAGCCTCACTTACTTTCCCACCACTCTCCATGTGATCTCTCTAAGGGAGATAATGGCGACTTGTGGGTTGAAGCAATATGTTCCCATCCGAGCACCGCTGGAGTCTTCAGCAATTTTAGTTCCAAGTTTATCAGTTCAGGGTTGGAGGGAGGCAGGGATTCTGAATATCATTGATTGTCTGGAGGAAAAATAATATCTGTTCCTATATTGGCAGCTAAGCTTGTCTCACTACTTGCATAACGCAGATATTCTTAATTCTTACAAGGCATGTTTTGCCTGTTTTCAAGCCTAATCATATGAAGGTTCACAAATTTTCTTCTTTATTAGGTAAATCCAATGTGACTTCACATGTCATACCAATATGACTGTCCTTATGCTACTATGCCTTACTTTTGCCTAAGTTAGGTAGTTCTACACCTTTCTCTATTCAGAGGTGGGAAGATGATATTCGCAAGCAGTATCCAATGCAAAGTAGACTGAAAGCATTTAACTCTTTACGAAAAATAAAATGTACTAACCATTAAGTAAATTAATTATAAACCACTTCTCCGATCGTATCTCCCGTCCTCTAGGCTTCTTTGTATATAAATAATAGACATGTACATTTGTTATCAGACTAATATGATTTCATCTTCTAATTTTTTTACTTTTCCGTTTACCATAACAAACAAAAGTCCTACATACGAATTGTATATGAAACGAAAGGGCAAATGCATTACCTTTTCGTTTCAGTTCTTTCGCTTAAAGCTGCACTGTCATATGAATGAAAAGAAATTTCAAAACAAACACTGAATGTAGGTGTTCGATTGTTCGTTTAATTTATTACGAGGGAGTTACCAGCGTGCAGCTCCCTCCTTGTAATATGTAAAAATAGAAGTGTCAGGGAGCAGTGCTCCTCGACACTTCCTAAGTCTCCCTTGTCCTCAGTCATGCTATGGGGGTCAATATGACCCCTATATTAGCATATGGGAGATTCAAAGCCTATGGCTGCTCACTGCTCTAAAAAACAAATAAGCTTCCCACCCCCCAAATCAATTAACCGGGTACCTAGTACAGGTCTGCCATAGTGGGGCATCTAGAAACATAATTAACAGGGAAGAACATAGTGCCCTGCAAGTGGGGGCTTTTCAAAGGAACAACTCATAACAAAAGGAGGGGGGTACCTATTGTCTCCCCCTCCTCCATGCCCCACCCATGAGTGGCGGGTGGGAGCAAAAAGTAACAAGAAGAGGGGAAGGGACCTATTGTCTCACCCCGCCGGCCCCCAACCATGAGCGGCGGGTGGAGGCCCTAAGTAACAAAAGGAGGGGGGACCTATTGTCTCTGGCCACCATCCATGAGCAGTGGGTGGGGGGGACCTATTGTCTCCCCCCCCCCGGTCCCCACCCATAAGCGGCAGGTGGGGGCCCTAAGTAACAAAAGTAGTCGGAGAACCTATTGTCTCCCCCCTCCTGTCCACACCCATCAGCGGCAGGAAAGGGGGCCCTCAGTGACAAAATAGGGAGGGGTGACCTATTATCCTAGCCCCCTCAGCCTAAAAATAGTGAGGGGGGGGGAAACAAAAAAAAAACTGAATACCTGTAAATGGAAAATAAATAAATAAATCATACTTACTATTAGATGTCTTTTTTCTTAAACCCTTTTTCAGCCCCAAAAAAGGCCAAATAAAAATCTGTTATTCCCGTTGAAAAAACCAAAGCACAAAATAAACAGGCCGAGAAAATAAAAACCTGACCCTAAACAAAAAATAAACAAACAAATAAATAATTTTCATCCAGCGAGGGCACAGCGCAGACTGAGCTCCACATGGTGGGGAAACGCTTATAAAGCCTTCCCATGCCCTGCAATTTGACTCAGAGCGCTCTGATTGGTTGATTTAAGCCAACCAATAAGAGTGCTCTGATTGGTAACTTACAAGGTTCAAATTTACCTATCAGGCCCTCTCCGTTACCCACGGGTGGGGGCCATAATTACTTAGAAGGGTCCCCAACCTTGTGTTACTTAAGGCCACCACCCGCCGCTCATGGGTGGGAGCCGGGAGACAATATGTCCCCTCCCCTCTTTTTACCAAGGGCCCCATCTGCTGCTCATGGGTGGGGACCCCTTTAATTATGACCGCCACCCGCGGGTCATAGGGAGGGCCTGGGGGGACACTTAGACCCCCCCATTTATATTAATAGCCCTGTTAATATTAATAAAGTTATTTAAGGTCCCCACCCGCCAATCATGCTCAATGAAGCAGTTTGATCATGCCCTTGCAGTCTCACTACTCAATTCTCTGCCATTCAAGAGTTAAAGGACTTGTTTCTGTTTATGCAACTGTAGATATACAGCTCCTGGCTGTGACGCACACAGCCTGCATTTAAAAAATAGTTTAATGTTCAAATCATGTGTTAAGTTTAGAAGTTTTTATCTGCTGCTCTGTAAATTGAACTTTAAATCATACACAGGACCTGCAAGGCCTAGAAGGCTATTAACAGAGCAGACTGTGCAATAAAGAAACCTGGAATATCTAGGTTCCTTTACAGGAAGTGTTTAGGAAGGCTGTGTAAGTCACAAGCAGGGAGGTGTGACTAGGGATGTATAAACAGTGATTTAACTCCTAAATGGCAGCAAGACTGCTGACGTATGATCCAAAGTTACAATTCAGTTCTGCTATAAAAAGCCGGCAGCTGAACTACAATACTCAGAAAACACACTAATTATAGCTATTGAAATGAACAGAAACAGTTGCAAGTTTCCCATTCTATACAAAAAATAAAAAAAAAGTACAAAGGTAATATCTTTTAGAACTGGTTGCTGTGGTGGGTGGTTTGAAAGACATATACAGCTGCTGGACTCTGAGGAAGTGCCAATCTGGCATGAAACGTGCCAGTATCTACCCAGTGCTTCTCCCCCCTCCCTTATTGTCATCTTGCTGTATTCGTAATATGATTGAATTAAACTGCATGCTACGTTAATGCCTGAGTGGATGGATGTTTTAGGGTTTTGGGTTTTTTTCCTCCAGATTTTGAATTTGCCACATACTTTGTTGGTTCAGAGAATAGAACATGAATAAAACCCATTACAGAACCTGCAATTACTTCCCAAAACGATTAGCAGTTCCTAGAAGAGTGCAACTACTCCAAACTTTTATCAATAAGATTGATTTGTGACCACCATTCATTGCCTTTTTATCAAGATGTGAAACATCCTGCTTAGTTCTAGGTTTTAGAAATAATTGTTTTAGTAAAAAGGTTTTATTTGTAAAGAAATAAAAAATTTGATACAAAAACAAAAAACAAACCCTAAAAATATATATTCGTGAATGCATTCCTCTTACAGTAAAGATGTTGTACATATTTAACACACGAACCACAAATAGTTGCTAGGAAAAATGGTTTATTTCTTTTGAGTGAATAGACAACAAAACCACATTTTCTTAAAATAGTTCAGAGAGTTACTGCAGTTGTTATTTGCTCTTCAAGCTGTCAAGTGAAAGCTTAAAAAAAACTAACTACATCTTGCACAAAATGGTCTTAGATGAATAATGTATAAAAGTAAACCATGTGTGAGGATATATTGCAAATACGGGGCACAAATCCCTCTAAGGTTCTTTTAAAGACATAGGTTTATCTAAACAAATACATTTTACACAGCCAAAATGCATAAAAACAAATAGCACCTGCAATGTGGTCCCGATCTAGAATAAACCTGAAAAGAGATAATATTAACTTTGGTAATGTATTCCTTTTAACTAAGCTATGAATACAATATGCTGTAAAATAAGCATGGTGACAAAGCATTACTACATGGCTTTGGGAGAGGCTCTGGAACAGCATACATGGTTTGCAAAAAGTGGGATTCCTTCTTGACACTGGAAATATGTTACTCATCATCTCCAGCACACAGGAGGAGGAGGGTATTCCTGTAGTCGCCAGATGTATCTCCCTGGAATAAATTGTAATCATAAGACTCACAGAAAAACCACATTGAGTCAGAGGTTGAAATTGAAACAAGAAGAATTAGTTACTGGGATGATAAAATTACAGCTAAGACAAAAAAAATAAAAATAATATATATATATATAAATATATAATATTGTTTTTTTGTTGTTTTTTTTTTTTACTGGAAAAACTGAATTGGTATGCTGCATTACATATGTAGCTATTTGTAGTTTAATTAAAAAGCCAATTTTAAAAAATATAGTTAATACATTGCTAAACACAAATACACACCAGTCAAGCCATAAGACTTACTTTTCCCACAGAAATCTCACTTTAACAATGCTCTCACTACTGCAAGGCATTATGGGTAGACGTATGCAAATTATTATGGCTTGACTGGTATGTGCATGTGTTTAGCAATGTATTAACTATCCACTTAATTCAGATGGAAGGGGTTTTCATCCACACTTTTTTTCCCACCACAACTCTGTTGGTATGTACTAAATAAATATATAAATAAACCTAGGTTTAAACCAATACAATGTATACAAGTGTATTGTACTTGAAAATACGGGCCATTTAATCTACGAATCATTTAGGTAGCCCAAATCACCAATATCACCGCTTTGCTCAATGGGAGATTTTCGTTATGTTCCATAAAAGCAAATAGATTGTAAATATGTATTTATTCTAAAAACATATCTGTTTTTCCAGTGTTGTAGATTGTCTGGGTTTCATGATGTAATGGTCAGCACTAACTTAAAGCTTGCTCAATAATGAGGTAAGTTAGCTTAAAATGCCATGTATAAAAAAATATGTCAGTTTTATTTCAGTAAGATAATACTATACAAGCATTAAAGTGACATATACCTACGGAATGTTTACTTAGACCTTGTTGGAAAACACTATTATATTTCTACTGTAGCAAACGTTTAGAGTGGTCAGCGGAAGGGTTTATTAGGGTGATTGAGTAGACAATTGAAACAGTTTTAAAATGACCGGTTTGTGCCTTTCTGGAGTACACAGATTCTTATATGGGTTTACCTTAATGGCTTGGTGCAGGGATTTGCCAAAATGTTTACGGAATTCATGTCTTATATCAAGTAAGTCAATCTCACTTCTGGAAACCATAACTCTTATCAAAGTGCAGTCATCAGTGCCAGCACCCTGTATAGGGGGAAAATGTAATTATATAAAAAAAATAAAAAAAAATAAAAACACTTTTTCCTGTCTTTGGTACAAATGATTTGGATCTATACATGGAAAAAGAAGCACAACAGTTTATTTAAATGGAGCACAAAAAGATATGAATAAATGGGCAAAAATGTAACAGCTTGCCCTTCTGTTAGTACCTGCTTAGGTCGCATACTAATTTGCATAACACTAGGGTCTCCCTAAGTGCAAAGGATAATAGAGTGGTGGACACTTCCAGACACTTACTCACTGTGCCTAGAAGCATCAACTACACCAGTGTTTCTCAACCTTTTACAGAGAAGTACCCCTGTAGGCAAGTACTCTTGCCTCGAGAAAGTAATTTGTATAGATTTAAATTCCAAATAAAACATGTAGACACTGATATTTAAAGGGACGCTCCAGGCACCCAGACCACTTCTGCCCATTGGAGTGGTCTGGGTGCCAACTCCCACTACCCTTAACCCTGCAGCTGTAATTATTGCAGTTTTCATAAACTGCAGTAATTACCTTGCAGGGTAACTCCTCCTCTAGTGGCTGTCTATTAGACAGCCACTAGAGGGCACTTCATGGTTTCTAGCACAGGATTTCTGTGCTAGAGCGTCGCTGGACGTCCTCACACCATGTGTTTTCACCCCTTCAGCAACATGAGATGAGTGGTGGGAGGGAGAAGTGACCTGCAGTGCCAGGAAAACGATCTGTTTTCCTGGCACTGGAGTGTCCCTTTAAATTAAACTCATTGGAAAACGAGCCTGATTAAATGGTAGTAAACATTATTATTAAATAATGTTAATATTGTGTATGCAATGATGAGTGTATGAACTTTTAATCTGAAATATACAAGTCACACAATTTAAATATATTACACACACATTATTATAAAAACAGTTTAGGCTTTTGAAAAAGGCTATTCTGCATTTTTTAAGCCACATTTTTTTAGAAAGCAGCCCATTACAACTGCAGACAGAGTGGTGTAAAGCTTTGTATTAACTGTACACCCACATACAGTAATTTTGGCATTCAGGGAACCTGCATTAACCAAAGGGTCAAGAATTTTTGTTTTTATTTATGGTTGCGGCAATATGAGCTGCAAAAATGCCATTATGTCTTTATGTAAAATATATGGAATGTGAAATTGCACAACAAAAATATACCTTATGTATATTCTGAACAAAACAACTCTGAAAAGTATAAATACATTATACTAAAATTGTGTTATACTTATATGTATTTAGGTAACCTTCAAAAGTCAACCATACAGGGAATTATGTTGTGTGTGTATGTATATAATATATATATATATATATATATATCTCATTATATGATGCAAATGAATAGTAATTTTTATTAAACATTTTTCACCACCCAACAGCCACTAGAGATGTGTTTTCTTACAAATGTAAACACTGCTCTTTCTCAGAATCAGCAATGTTTACATTTGAGAGAGAGGATGTAATAATTTTAGTGCTTGGCGTGTCCCTTAACCCCTTAATGACGGACCGGGTCCATTTTGCTGGGGAAGCACTCACGGCCATCTTTAATGCGGGGCAAACGGGGAAGCTGCCCCGGGCCCAGTTACTCCTGGGGACCCAAAGCAGTTGCCCGTAGCCCCGCCGCCCGCATAAAAAAAAAAAAAAAAAAAAAGGATTTCCCTAATGGGCCCGCGGTGCTGGTATTGCGGCTGCACCGGGGCACGCAAACTAAGGGGGCCCACACACTTAGGGCCACCCGGTGAGTATGTTTCAGCAGGGGTCCGGTCGGCGCTGTGGACCTTTAACATGGCGACCGGGCCCCATGCTTAACGTCAAAGATATCAAGCCACACGGGAGGCTAAGCCCGGATCCAGTGAGCAGGGGGAGCAAGGAGAGCCAGACCCCCAACTCCCAACCACCAAACTGGACCCCAGGGAAGGTAGCCTATTGCAAAGGTAGGACACTGAAGAGTGTCTGTGTGTGTATATATATATATATATATATATATATATATATATATATATCAGTATGTCTGTCACAGTGAGAGTGTGTGAGTGTATGTGTGTATCTGTATGTTGTCAGTATGTATATTTGTGTATGTGCCAGTGTGTATACCTGTGCATGTATCTGTATGTGTGTCAGTGTTGTATCTGCATTTGTCAGGTTATCTATCTGTGTGTATGTAAGTTGTCATTGTTTGTGTCTGTATCTGTATGTTGTCAGTGTATCTGCATGTGTGTCAGGTTGGGTGTCTGTATGTGTGTGTGTCAGTGTGTGTATAGCTGCATCTGTATGATTGTGTATATCTGTATCTGCAAGTGTTTGTGTGTTTGTGTGTGTGTGTGTGTGTATGTATGTATGTGTATCACAGTGTGTACGCGCGTGTTTTTGTGGCAGTGCATGTGTATATGTGCATACATCTCAGCATTCAAATGCTAACACTACATGCTAATACACACCTGCATTCAAACTTCAACACTACATATAAAAACACCTATTTTTTTTAAACAAAATTATATATAAACACACCAGTGCATTCATAAACCAACACTACACATAAATGCATGCTTGCATTCAAATGCCATCTCCACATACAAACACACCCCAACATTTACACAAACATACTCCATACAAAAACATGCTTACACTCAAACACACAAATACTGCTCAGTGCTAAATACAACTCTGCATGCATGGGAAAATATAGAGCCTCCAGCTGTCAAAGCATTGTTGGAGTTGCATTGTCTACCTTTTGCCCCCTCTTGTCCAAAATAATTCATGCTCCAGAGCCCTCTCCATTTTACGTCCGCCTCTGCGTTGGGGTGAGGGGGCTTGATTGCATACCAGGGAGGGGACGACAGGGTCCTGGGGGCCCAAGCAAATGTTTGCCCAGGGTCCAATCAATATTAAAGACGGCCCTGGAAGCACTTAACGCCGGATGAGAGACCCGGGCGTAGTGCGCCAAAATTAACCCCAGATCGCCGCAGTGCTGGCGATCGAAAAATTAATACTGTTGCTGGGTGCATCTGAGTCAGGGGCAGACCAGCAACAGCAAATTGCAATGTCCCAGCCCTACGTGATCCGCCTCCCTCCACTTCTGGTGGGTTTTTGAAGTGGAGAGAGAGGGATTGTTGTTACATTGTGTCCCTGAAGTGAATAAATTGTCCAATGAGGTTCCAAATCCCCTTTACCCTGTTCTTTAAAAAAAAATTTTAAAAAAATTAACCCTTGCCCTGCTGATTGATCACTACCAGCAGTGATCAAAATACAGATCAGAGTACTTTACTGTGGTCTATTTTTTTTTTTAAGTTTAATTTGATTTTTTAGTAAGCCTAAGGTGTTCAATTTAAATATTTAATTGTATTAATTTATGATTTAGTTCATTGGGGTGGGTAGAATTTAGTGGGAATTGGAGAATTTAGTGATAAGCTAGCTAGGGGTGAAAAGAAAAGAAAACCGTTACAAAAATGAAAGTTTAATTATTATTTAAAGTTTGTTACCTTAATACATAATGCTTAGGAAGTATAGCGCAGAGGAGGCTTATGCCCTGTTAGCATAAAACTTCATAATGCATAAGGAAATTAATGTGTTAACTCCTATAAAATCTTTCAACAGGTCAATTTTTCTTGCAGTCACATATGGTGAAATTGGTTACAAATACAAAGGATAATAATGGAAGACAAGCTTGCACTAACCTTTATTGCATTATAAAGAGTTTCTGCAAAGTATCCAGGTACACTCCGGACACATTTCACTGAAAAAGAAAAATATATAAATATTTATAATAAAATCACATGTAAATGCAAGTTAAAGAAAAAAAATGTAAATAAACACACACACACTATACATTTTAGGCTTGAGCTCTCCCTGAAAGAAAGTTAACCTTGTATTTCTTTTAATAGCTTTTTTGGAACAATTTACATAACGGTTACAGAAAGATAGACTGGTTGTAAAACTTCTATGCTTGAAAGCCCGATCACATTGAAAAGAATATTCCAAATACAAAAACAGCACATCTTCACCACAAACCACATACAACAAAGTAACCATCGGTCATATTAAAGTTTTCATTTTTCAGAAAATAAGTTATAGATATTTCGTATTGCATGCACATGGGGGCATTTCCCCTCTGCCCCCTTTGATTCAATATAATAGTCCCATATCAAAGCCACTCTATCCGATCCATCTTGGGAGAAAGCCATCATTAGTTCTGCCAGTCTGGTCTCCTCCAATCCACTCAGCCATTCTCCCACCATTGAGTTTGGATGTTTCTCCAAAAAATTAAAAATAAAATGCTAATCTGGGGCATAACCACACAGATATGGGTATAAGTCCCTTCATAAGAATAGAAGAAGGGAAGAGTCTGCGCTAACTCAATTGAGCAGCAACCCTGAAAGGGAATCCCTCACAGAACCCTTATAAAAACAAGAAGGTACAGAAAGAGGAGCTGAGGGCTGCGCTTTATCAAAAATGAGTAAAAGAGTAAAAATAAATAAAGATAAAAACAATTAAGTTCATCCAAATAAATAAGAAATATAAATGTGTACTGCATGTCACAATTGGAAATTGAATTTTATTATAATGGGGTCTTTTTCAATAGCTTAAGCAGATTCCCGGCTTGTATTTTAATGTAGGAGTGCCCAGTGACCGGCAGGACTTCATTTCCCATCAAGCATTGCATTCCCAGCCGGCCACCGAGCACTCCGTCCATACCAGGAAGTGATTTGCAGAAAAAAAAATGATCTGCGCATGCGCGCAGCGTCCCGATCACGTGATCGGGACCAATTGCAAATAACTTTGTTTTAAAGCTTCGTTTTTATAAAATTTATATTTCCCAAGCTTAATTAGGCTTATACTAATGTACTTATAATGTTGTAATGTCAATTTGAAATGTATTTAAAATTTTGTTTCTAATCTCATTTGTGATTGGTGCATCAAATTTTGGCGCCATTTTTTAACTTCTGTAAACTTATATATTCAGTTCCTTGCCAGGTGTACTGTTCTTTTACCATTTTGAGAAAACCCTAAAAGGTGAAACGCGTAAATGGTTGTAATAAGTATTTTAGTCAATAAAAGTTATTTTTGGTTACCCTTTATTATAGGACCAATTCTATATTTATTTTATTGCACTTTATACACTTGTTATTTATTTTTTTACTCCTGGCATTTTTTTAATCATATTTTTATATCATATTATTATTTTTAAAATCACTCCTTTATTTTTATTTAATTTTTATATTACATTTTTATTATTCTACTTTTTATTACTGAAGTGTATCCCGTCCAAAGAAATCCTGAGGTGGGGATAATTCCACCAGCGTTGTGGCAATAGAGCAGTATCTGTCTGCTCTATTTTTGTAAGTATAACTTATTTATACATATTACTGTATTGTTCATACTGAGAGCACTATCTGCTGTTTTATATATCTCGTGGACATCTACTATCCAATACCGGAGAGGCGGACCTATCTCCCCAGCATAAATTAATATCGCACATCTGAGTAGGTCCTAGCCTACATCAAAGAAACCTCAAGCCGGACGGACGGACCAACCGTTTAGTATATCCGATAGTGGGGATCAAACCACTAAGTGCCTCTTCTCCTAGAGCTGGTTAAAGCTCCAACAAATGTGAGTGAAATACCTTTCCTTTGAATATATACCACATTTTGGACATACAATATTTCACCATTGGAAGCTTTTTTCTCTTATTTTTGTCTTCACATATATGGACTACCTACCATAAGGACGGAGCGACACTTGAGGACTTATATTATATTACTGCACATCAGTGAGATTGTTTCAATTTATATTTCTTATTTATTTGGATGAACTTAATTGTTTTTATCTTTATTTATTTTTACTCTTTTACTCATTTTTGATAAAGCGCAGCCCTCAACTCTTTCTATAAGTCCCTTCATCCCCTCCATACCTCCAGCATCAATTCCCCACATTTGGAAATGGACATTGTGTAGCGCAGGTGTTCAGTACCATCACGATGGCAACATAGAAGCAGTTTCCTGCTGTCTAGAGGACAGCAACTCACATGCCCATTGATCTGAATATTTTGGGAGTATTGGTTCGGCTGGTGAGACCAGTTAATTATAGAGATGAGAAATTATATGTGGGGTTCTCTTGGAGAATGTGTAAATTATTTCCTGAGGAGTCTGTTCCCTTAGTACTAGAGCAGGGTTTTGGATCTTTGTCAAAAAGGGTCTCAATTGGTGATCGCTCAACTTCACGGATCAAAGTTTGCAATTCTGAAAGTGTCACAGCACTACCAAATGTGCAGCTGAAACCACCACAAGGGAGGAATGTCTAAAAAGTTGCATACAAAGTTTGTGATACCTGGGAGAAATGCCAGGTTATGTGACAGCAGGAGCAGAGGAGAAGGTTGTGAGTAAATATTTAGCCTAGTTGTAACCATATCAAAAAAAAAATAAGGTGGTTTCTCCACTATTCTGGTTAAAGAAACACATTGTAACAGGACTCCATACGAATATGCACCATACTACCATCTACCTTCTTCATATGTCGTTTAAGTCTGGGTCTTTTGTGACCCCACACGAAACCCACAAACATATCTGTCTCAAGGACTTGGAAAAAAAGTGTTAGCATGGATATTGGAATGATTTAGATTACATCTAAAAAGGGGGAAGGACATTCATCTCAAAACCCTTTCTAGATTCCAACAGGCAAATTTGTCCTCCTACAGAGGAGACTCCTGCATTGACAGTTCGATACCAAAGTATCGAATGCATGTACTTAACCACTGGAATGCTTATCTTATTTGGATTTCTGATTTGATCCTCTGGGTTAGCTTTAGAGGCAAGATATAGGATTTGGAGAGATTAACTTTGTAATTGGAGAGCAAACCATATTACTCCATGGCCTTTGCTTTGTAAAGGGAGAATATCCACCTCAACATAGAGGGTTCCAATTTGCACAACGATCTGACTCCACTCTGTCAAATGCTTGCTCGGCATCAGTCCATAACAGGAAGGACTGGGGGTACTCGTCTATCACCGTAAACATTACACCCAGGGCTCTCATGGTATTGTGTCTGGCCTTTCCAGGGATGAACCCCACCTGGTCTTGGTGTTTCAGTTGTGCTGTAATGCTTTAAACATCTATATGGGGTTTATATATTACTGAAAAATATAGTTCATACAGTTGAGGATTCATTAGGGATCATAGATTTAATTAAAAAAAAAACAACAAAAAAAACCAAACAATTTTTACCAATTGCAAGGAGTAGCTTTTCCAGATGGCCAGATGTCTCACGGTCAATGGATTCTTCAATTTGGTATCCAGAGATGGTCATATATTTGTCAAATACTGAAATGAAGTAAACGCTGCAGATCTCAAATATAGGAATAATATTTGCTTTCTATTACAAGATTTACTACTTTACCACATGCCATACATATATGAAGCAAAAGGATTCATTGCATCTTTCATTCGATGTTGAATCTAGCACTGGGTCATGCCCTGGCATTTTAAAAAGCTTAAATAAGTTTATTATTTACAAACCAACAAATTCCACAGTGCTGTACAATTACAAAGGAACAAGTTAGACACACAAGAACAAACTGGTGAGGGCCTTGCTCATACAAGCTTGCAGTCTGTTTGCAGAACTGTACAAATGAATATATAGTGAAACATGCACCGCTTTAAATCTATAATTCACACAAGAACTGTGTAGAAAGGCAGAGACAAAAAAAAAAAAAAAGACAAGAAACCACACACTGAAACACTACATTTTTCCACTGGATTATAAAAAGGGGAACAAAAAGGAAATCTCATGCCTAAATAATTTTAATCCTTTCCATCTGCGAACAGCGTAAGGCTTTCCAAAGTTTGCCAAAAGTCCTACTTAAAATTATTCATTTCAAACTATAATTACCTGCAGTCATAAACGGCAAGGGCAGCAAATTTATGTGGAATGCATTAAAACTTTTAATTAAAATTTAAGAGAAATTAGACATTTGAAAAAAATGCATGTTTTCCCCAAAAATTTATATGCTGAGGAAAATAAAGTCAAACGTCAGAACTGAAAGCAAGGGTACTTTTTAATGTCTACTTTTAGAAAATTGCCACCACATACAAAACACACTTTGGGTCATTTTAAATGCAGTAGCATTAACAAAATGAAAGATTAGCATATACATTAATAAGATCCGAGGATAAACAAATCCCCCAATACCATAACATGCAATTATGAAAATAAATAGCTAATTTCTTACCTTTCCTTAAGTGGGCAATGCTGCGAGTACCCAAAATGGTGATAAATTTTTCTTCATCGGTGCCCCACTTCATCTCTCCTGCTTTAAACAAATCCTGAAACAACGCAAAAGCAGGAACAAACAATTCTACAATTAATATCACAGATTGCTCTTATTGCTATGCCAAAAAAAGTCCAGCAACCACCACCAACAACTGCAAGGCCCAAATTAAAATTCTTCCTTTATCAGTATAACAAAAGGATGTTGTGAAGGGAAGAATCACTGACCTGTGCATCTTTCTCAACAATGGAGTCATTCACTTTAGAGTCTGGGTCTCTGTTGGCCTAAAACAATACACAATACATTTTTGGAGCAAGTGAACAAAAATTATCCTTAACACTAAAGAGCAGAATTAGTAACACTTTCTATTTGAATAAAATCAGATTGGATTTATTTTATTTATTTTTTTAACATTGTGTTTGATTTTGTTTTCATTTCCTTTTAATGTCTGCTTTAAACTGTTTTTAACTTAAGCGATTAACACCCTCGAAAACAACCACTCCCCTTACCAATAATAAAATCTGTAGACACACAGGCAAACAAATTCAAATAGATTGCAAATTAAGGTAGTTGATCTAAACGAAAAAAATTTTTAAAAGAAATTTAATAGACCTCACGTGGAATAAAATAATGCAATCATACAATCTAAACGGTTTATAAACATACAAAAAAAACAACTAGTTTCACAGACTATGAAAACAAAAAAAGTAATACCTTTCACTAGAAAAAAATGCTAACAAAAACATTTAAAAATCGCAATGAGCATTTATTTTTATTTCAGTACTTGGACACAGCAGTCTCATCCATCTCTGCTGATAATCAGGAGAAATTAAAAAATACTTCTATTTCTCCTCCCCATTTGCAATGTCTGCAGTGGTTTTGCCTTGCACTTTGATCGTCTTTTCAATGTTTGATTCAATGGTGCAAGTTACATTACTGCAAGTTACACTTTAAGCAGGTAGTGTAAATAGTGGGAATAATATATACATAAATATATATTACCTGGACAAGAACAACTAGCATCCTCTGAAAATATCCAGATGTATCCCCAGTTATGCTGTCTTCCAATTCACATTCATATTCTGAAAAGGGAAAATACATACTTCTTTATAAAGAGATAAAGATAAGACATACACACATTTATTCAAACACACTAAAGTTAATGTAGTGATCCACAATTAGAGGGAATATACAGTAGATTATCAGATAGCCTGGTAGATATTGAAAAAAATAAATAAAAAAAATAAAAAAAAAAGAAGAAGAGAACCGCCCCCAACCCAAATTCAAAAAGCAGCTCCCAAAAAAACATTTCTAAGACTACGAGATTACACATTGTGAAAAAGTGGAGAACAAGACAAATTTATTCTTAATTCACTTTTTCTGAATGTCTGTTCTTTTCATTCAGCCAGCAACTATAGAAATCATATTTTTATCTTCTCCTATTGTAATTTTATTGCACAGCAAACAAATAGAGTAATACTGGAGTAACAAACGTAATACTGAAAGATGTTAGACAGTGCTTAGAGAGTACGGATTATAAAATGGAACAAAGAGAGGACGTACCATTTTAGTGGTAAACTGGAGACATACACAGGGTGTTTTACTAAAGTGAAGTAGATTAATTGAAAGCACAGCGGACAGAATTTTCCAGTTTGTCTATTTTGATTTTTAACTTTGAGTTCTCACTTTAGTGAATAAGCCCTGACAAACATTTGATAATTGATTAATAGAACATTTGGCAAATCTCAACAAGGAGAGGAAAATTGTGCATGCAGTGTAGAGATTTTTGCTAAATTTATGAATTATCTGTACCTTTTTTGTAGACTTGTTTGATGCGATTCACCTCATCTGTACTTCTAGAGGCTAGAATTTCAGTCAACACATTCTCACAAGTACCTGCACCCTAGAAAACAAGATGATCACAGGTTATTAGACGTCAAGTACATCTAAAGGACAGGTGGTAAAAACCACCATCACGTTCCAAATTTAAAAAAATTAAACCATGCACCCCAACATAATCTGTGACGGTAGATAAGAACCATTCGGCCCATCTAGTCTGCCCAATTTTCTAAATACTTCCATTAGTCCCTGACCTTATCTTACAGTTAGGATAGCCTTAAGCCTATCCC
The DNA here is from genome assembly GCA_933207985.1 of Pelobates cultripes. Lineage (NCBI taxonomy): Eukaryota > Metazoa > Chordata > Amphibia > Anura > Pelobatidae > Pelobates > Pelobates cultripes. The sequence continues at coordinate 108,518,105 of OW240917.1, read as the reverse complement.
ATGCATGCTTAAACTCCTTTACTGTGTTAACCTCTACCACTTCAGCTGGAAGGCTATTCCATGCATCCACTACCCTCTCAGTAAAGTAATACTTCCTGAGATTATTTTTAACCCTTTGCCACTCTAATTTAAGACTTCCTCTTGTTGTGGTAGTTTTCTTCATTTAAATATAGTCTCCTTCTTTACTGTGTTGATTCCCTTTATGTATTTAAATGTTTCTATCATATCCCCCCTCCCCCCCGTCTTTCCTCCAAGCTATACATGTTAAGATCCTTTAACCTTTCCTGGTAAGTTTTATCCAGCAATCCATGAACCAGTTTAGTAGCCCTTCTTTGAACCCTCTCTAAAGTATCAATATCCTTCTGGAGATACGTTCTCAATACTGCGTACAATACTCCAAGTGAGGGCTCACCGGTGTTCTGTACAAGGGCATGAGCACTTCCCTTTTTCTACTGCCAGTGGCATCGCTAGGGGGGGGCCAGAGGGGGCCGTGGCCCCCCCCTACACCATGCTGGGCCCCCCTAGGGCCCCCCCAAATGCCGGCAACTTGCTGGCCATGTTTTTCCCTCGGACTGTAACAGCCTGTTACAGCCCGAGGGAATGCAGTGCTGGGGGCTGTCTGTGGCTGGAGGGAGCACTGATTGGCTCCCTGGCACAGGCCCCGCCCCCAAAGCCCCAGCTCCCGCACATAAACCCCGCCCCCGCCGTAAAGCAGCAGACCATGCTGCTGCAAAAGATGGCTGCCTGACCCCCAGCAACAGACTCCAGTGACAGGTAGGCCCCCCATACACACACATTTCCCCCCATACAGCCCCCCATACACACACACTGCCCCCCACACACACACACACCCCCCATACAGCCCCACATACACACACAAGCCCCATACCCCCCATACACACACGCTGACCCCACACTGCTCGCCCATACACACACACACTGCTCCCCCATACACACAAACTGCTCCCCCATACATACTCAACACACATACACTATCCCCATACACACACACACACATTGCCCACACACACACACACACACACTGCAACTGTTACACACACATACTGTCCCACACATACACTGCATCCCTGACATACACTGCCGCCCTCACTCACACACTACAACCTTCACACACACTGTCCCCCTCACACACACACACACACACTGCACCCCTTACACATTGCACCACTCACACACACCACTGCTCCTATGCCCTACTACAGCCCCATTTCCCAGCAGACCTCAGGTAAGTTGTCAAACTGTTCTTAAACGGTTTGACTACTTACTCTGGGAGGGGGTCCCGGCACTATTGACACCATAACCACTTCACTGAGCTGTAGTGGTTATTGTGTCTGGATTATTTCTTTAAATAATCTACAAATGCCCCTCCCGAGATCAGGCTCTGGATCCGCCACTGCTCAGCAGTCTGTGTGTGTGTGTGTGTGTATGGACTCAGCAGTCTGTGTGCGTGTGTCTGTGAGTGTGTATGGACCCGGCAGTCTGTGAGTGTGTGTGTGAGGCACTCTCTATGCGACATGCGAGGCGACTAGCTCACGTGTGGCCCGATGGGTGTTTGCCTCCGAAACGTTGAGGCGGGGTGTTGGTCTCGCGGGACCACTAACTGATGGCAAATGCCAAGAAGGGGTAAATACCTATTGGGGAGCCTTTGATCCTATTGCCAGTACTCTAACCTAGGGGGAGAAATGAAATGTATGGCAGAATACCATATGAGCAGGCGTACGTACCTGGTAGTATGAATAACTCACAACGAATTCGTATGGTGAAATATATATAAACCTGGACAGCCTAAAACGAGTAAAATGAAAGAAAAGGGTAATATAGTGAGTGTGGACTGTGTGGGAATGATGTAGACGGTGTAGCCCGTACCAGCGGTGTTTAAGGGTTTGATTGGAGTTTTAATGGTAAATGAAGTGTAGTGATATACCATGACAATATAAATGTGTTACAAAGGCCAAGTGATGCTGTGTCTTTAATGCCAAAATTCTGGCTAGAAACAGGGAGGGGGGAGGATGTATGATGGGTGTCAAGTGAAAAAGAGGATGGGGTGGAGGAGGCCGTGGCCTATATGTGACTGCGTTATGCTGATATATAATTGACAACAACAAAGGGGCAGGGATGGAAACAAGTCTTTGAAGTGATGTAAAATTGTATATAATATTACTGTAATGTAAAAAACGTATGATTGGTTGGATCAGTACGTGTGATTCAACCCGAGAATTGAATGGCTTGGAAAAGGAAACTGTATCCTTATGTATTTGTTGTGTCGTAGTTTAAAACACAGAAATGAGGCCTGCAATTGTAGGCTGAACCAATTTGACTGAAATGGAAAAGTGTGGAAAAACCTCTGAAAGCGTGGGAGTCAAAATGATTCATACAGATATGTGAGCTGGTTTGTAATGGAAACCAATACAATACGGATACCTCTAAACAGTAATAGAATGAATCTATATATAGTTAAGCAAAGCAAATTGTTAACCGAATGGTATATACATGAAATGATGAATGTAATCCACGAAAGGATTTATGCGAAATACATTTAGCAAAAAAAAACAAACCCTATGGCAAGGGAAACCGAAACGAACAGTTTATACGCATTAAATTTTATGCGAACGTGCAAGCGTGTTTAAGCATATCATGAATAAGTGCCGAATGGCGAAACAACCGAAAGGATAACTTGTTTCACTGTAACACGGAACAGTTTTATGTGAAATGACAACCTTTAACTGATATACTGATTAGCCGAATACCGCACGAAATGAAACCGGGAACGGCTTGTTCATTTGCCACATAACAGGGGGAAAAACAAAAGCGAGGACCTGGCGATCCTGGCGTGACACGTATGTCTAACTTACGGTTTAGGAGTCCCTGGGGCACGATCTACGATGATGACCGGGGCCAGAAGAGGCTGGACGGACGGAAAGGCCTGGAACAGGATTCCTGGACACAGCTTGCCGCGGAAAAACTCGTGGATACTGAAAACCAAGATGGCGTCTGAGAGAACCCGGAAGTGGATCCTCATTCAACGCTGACCTCGAACGGTAAGGAGCAAGGTAAGGAGTGTGCCTTAAGTAGGCTAGGAGTGGATACCAAGCACCTCCCATAAATACAGGCCAAATTGCCTTAATACACACAAACATATACACACATACATTATATAATATATATATATACACATATATATATACATACACATACATACATACATATATATATATATATACACACACACACACACACACACACACAAAAGATAAGTAAACATGGAAATTATACAGTCCACACTCACTATATTACCCTTTTCTTTCATTTTACCCGTTTTAGGCTGTCCAGGTTTATATATATTTCACCACACGAATTCGTTGTGAGATATTCATACTACCAGGTACGTACGCCTGCTCAGGGAAATTATAATCTCACATTCAATATATAGAATATTCATTTTTAGTAGCTGCAGTTGATCCACCATTCATATACTGATACTTTGACCACTACAGATGTGGTGGAAAAAAGGCAATACAACTTAAAGTTAAAAAAGTCAAAGTTTTGAGAACATCTCTTTGGCAGGCTTGTCATCCCTGAGACTTAACACCATAAAGACGAAGGCAATTGCCAAAGTTCTGGTAAGGGGAGGAGGGATTACAGGGTGGGTAAGGAGAGGGTGTGGGGTGAAGAAGGGAAGAGAGATTGAAAATTGGAGTTTAATAAATAAACTTTATTAAGGCTATAGGGAAGGGACAGCAGACTTCGATTAAAGCAGGGAGGGGACAAACTTTAATCAAAATCCATGCAGGCAACAGATGTGCAAATTTCATAATATGTTCACTGTTTCAAGCATATCAGAATCACTGTACACACTGCCCTTACCACTTCTAAAAAGCAGATGTGGTATGGTGGTTGGAGTAACCTACTACATCAGCATTAACCCAAACTTAGCACTAACCTTTACCTTTCACAGACACGAATATCAGCAGACAGGCTGCCCAATTTAAATTGGTAGAAAATTAGTAGAAAGCATGCCATGCAGGGAGACCCATTTAGGGTCTGTTCAGAACCTGGGACCTTTGAGCAGCTGGTAGGTGAGTGAAATATGCTCTGCTTCAGTGTTCTCAATAGAGTTAAAGGGTTGTTGTATGCAGCACTCACGGATATTTGTGTTAGGGACCAGGAACCAGACAGAGACAGAACTAGATGCAAAAACACCTTTATTAATACATAACAAAGAAATAACCAAAAGCAAAGTCCAGGAGGCAAGCAGGGGTCAGTCACCAGAGCAGGTAGTCAGACGAGCCAGGATCAGGAGAACGGAGAGCAGCGGAGTCAGGAACAAGGCCAGAGTCAGGAACCAGGAGCAAACAGGAAACACAGGAACAAAGACTTCTGGGGAACAGGAAACCACGCAAGGGCAAGGAGGTTCTGGGATTTGCTGCTTAAATAGGCTGAACTGATTAGCAGAAGGGTTGATTACTATTCTCAGGTGAGTAACCGTGGCAAAATACTGAAGGAGCTGATCGTTAATTACAGCTGAAACCTCAGACACTGAAAAATGAAGGGTGGCTGTTTAAAACTGCAAAGAATCCCTGACATTACCTCCCCCTCAATGACTCCCCCCATCTCTGCTGGTGGGTCCGGGCTTCATGGGGAAGCGGGCGTGAAGGAGGGATGGTGCATGGACATCAGAGGCTGGAACCCAGGAGCGTTCCTCTGGACCGTACCCTTTCCAGTGCACCAAGTATTGTATCTGTCCTATGAAGACTCGTGAGTCAATGATACTGCGTATTTCATATTCCTCATGATTGTCAACCGGAACATGACGTGGACGTGGCACTAAGGTAGTGTAACTACTACATACCAATGGTTTCAAGAGGGAAACATGGAATACATTAGAGATGCGCATGTTAGCAGGAAGGTCAAGTGCATAAGCTACAGGGTTAACCCTTCGAAGTATACGAAACGGGCCAACGTATCGGGGTGCCAGTTTTTGTGAGGGAAAATGGAGCCATAGGTTGCGAGAAGACAGCCAGACCTTCTCTACGACCTGATAGGTAGGTGCAGGAAGGCATCTGCGGTCACGAACTGGCTACCCCTATCTGAGATTATCACTTTGGGTAACTCATGCAAGCGAAAGACCTCCCGAGTAAAAATTGTTGCAAGTTTTTTCAAGGGAATGCAATGCGACATCTTTGAGAATCGGTCAACAACCATGAGAACGACTGTATTGCCACGGGAGACCGGAAGATCTACGATAAAATCCATGGACAAGTGGGTCCAGGGTCGTTCACCATTAGGTATGGTTTGCAGGAGACCCACTGGAGGGTGTCGTGGGGTTTTATTTTGAGCGCATACAGAACAGGCAACTACAAAAGCGGTGACATCCAAACGGAGTCTAGGCCGCCAGAATTGCCAAGAGACGGACCAGATTAACTGGTTTTTGCCTGGATGTCCAGCTGCTTTGGAGTTGTGATATATACTTAATAATTTAGTACGGAGATGAATAGGTACAAAACAGCGGCCATTAGGTTTCTCTGGAGGAGCATTACTTTGTGCAGCCAGAATCTCCTCGCCTAGGTGTGAGGTGAGGTTAGTACGGATGGTGGCCAGTATTTGGTCCGGAGGAATCACAGGAGTAGGGGTTCTCATCCCTAGATGGATGGGAGAACTGTCGAGACAAGGCATCAGCCCGAATGTTTTTAGTACCGGGCAAGTAAGAAACCACGTAATTGAATCTTCATAGGAAGAGAGCCCATCTAGCTTGCCGGGGGGAAAGTCACTTAATTTTGGAAAGATATGTAAGATTCTTGTGGTCTATGAGGATGAGAATTGGCACTGAAGTACCTTCAAGAAGGTGCCTCCATTCTTTGAGAGCTAAAATTATGGCTAGAAGTCCTCTATCACCAATCTGGTAATTGCATTCCGCCGGGTTCAATTTCTTCGAGAAATACCCGCACGGATGCCTGGAGCTCTCTGGGTTAGGACGTTGAGACAGGAGGGCGCCTACTCCTGTCTCAGACGCATCGACTTCAAGAATGAATGGTAAGGCAGGGTTAGGGTGTGCCAGTATAGGAGCAGCAGCAAAGGCGGCTTTGAGAGACTCAAAGGCAGTAATGGCTTCCTGTGACCAATGTTGTGGATCAGCATCTCTCCTGGTCATATCCATGAGTGGTTTAACCAAGGAAGAAAAGTTGCGTATGAATTTCCGATAATAATTGGCGAAGCCAAGAAAACGCTGTTTAGAGCGAAGACCCGTAGGTCGAGACCATTTTAGTACAGCAGAAAGTTTCTCTGGATCCATAGAGAATCCAGCATCTGAGATAACATAGCCCAAGAATGTGACCTGTTTGCAATTGAACTCACATTTCTCCAATTTACAGAACAGATTATTTTCTCCAAGTCTCTGTAGAACACTAGAAACGTCTGCGTGGTGGTTCTCGAGAGATGTAGAATGGATAAGAATATCGTCAAGATAAACCACCACACATTGCTGCAGCATATCTCACAGGACGTCATTTATAAATTCCTGGAAAACCGCCGGAGCATTGCAAAGACCAAAGGGCATTACTAGGTATTCGTAATGCCTGCTCCTGGTGTTAAATGCGGTTTTCCATTCGTGGTCCTTTTTTATCCGGACGAGATTATATGCCCCTCTCGGATCAAGTTTAGTGAAAATCGTTGCTCCCTTGAGGCGGTCAAATAACTCTGTGATCAACGGAATGGGGTAGGCATTCTTAATAGTGATGCGATTGAGACCGCTATAGTCGATACAGGCTCTCAACTCACCACTCTTCTTTTTCACAAAGAAAAAGCCGGCCCCGGCAGGAGAAGATGACTTCAGAATGAATCCCTTTGACAACGCATCGGTAACATGGCTCGATTTTCTGCTACAGACAGCGGGTAAATCCGGCCATGGGGAGGAATGGCACCAGGTTGGAGTTCGATACCACAGTCATACGGACGGTGTGGCGGCAGAACGCTAGCTTGACCTTTGTCAAATACATCTTGGAATTCTTGGTACTCAGCGGGTAAGGAAGAGGCAGAAACTGTGCCCAAAACTTTGACCGGTTTACAGAGACAGGAAGATGTACATTGCTGGGACCAAGATAATATCTCAGATTTGCGCCAATCAATTGTGGGGTTATGCTTCTGTAGCAAAGTGTATCCCAAAACAACCTGGTAATATGGAGGGAAATGACCTGGAATTGGATTGTCTCATGATGTAGAGCCCCTACAGCCAGAGATATGGGCATGGTCTCCTGGGTCATGTGGGTTGGCTGTATTGGTCTGCCATCGATGGCTTCAAAAGCTAGTGGAGAGTTGCGAGGCTGTAAGGGTATAGTGTGCTCTGATGCAAATGCACAATCTATAAACAAGCCTGCTGCCCCAGAATCAAGCAATGCCCGGGTTTTAATGGATGAATCAAGCCAGGAGAGGATAATAGGCACCAAGGGTTTGTCCTCATTTATCTCTGGGTCTGCAGAAAGACCCCCCCCAAGATCTGCCCCTGACAGTATCTTAGGTGCAGGCCCTTTACCGGACGAATCGGGCAAAACTAACATGTGACCGTGGTGTCGGCAGTATAGACACAGGCCCTCCCTCCTCCTAAAGGCTCTCTCCTCGACAGAGAGGTGTGAGAAGCCTAACCGCCTCGGCTCCACACCGACAGAGGACTCAGGACCAGGAGGCATGGGAGGTTTGGGTGGGCAGGAAAAGCTCGGTGACAAATATACAGGCGCTCCCTGGATGAGGATCTCTCTCGGAGTCTGATGTCAGTGAGGGTGACAAATGATATCAGTTCCTCAAGATCTTTAGGTAATTCTCTGGCTGCAATCTCATTTTTAATAATGAAATAAGTGTATATATGGTGAAAAAAAACAATATAAGACAGAGTGCTACAATCACCAGCAATGTGGGTCACTCCACCTCACATAAATAAATGGTTAAAACAGTAAAGAATGGTGAGAGCACAGAGAAACAGTAATTACCCTTATATCCAATATAAAACCTGTAAAAACACAATGGGAAAAACAGGTATAGGGTAATAATGTACAAATAATATATGTATGAGTAAATACTTGAATAAACTCACATATTCATGAGCCACTTAATATGGAAGCTGGCTCAGACTAGGAACATTGAATGGATTAGTGAGGTGGTCGTTGTAATCCAACTGCTTAATTGCTTGCTCCTTCTTGCTTTACAAAATCCAGGATGCAGGATCTTTAATGAAAACCTTTATTCGGTATAGCAGCAAAAAAAAAAAAAGACAGCAGCAGTAAAAGTTAAAATTCAGCAATTCCACCTCTGCACACTAACGTGTTTCAGCCAAAGCCTTTATCAAAGTGTGAGTCCATTCAGTCTGTTCCGTGTTCAAATAGGAAACTTTTCGCGCCTTTCTTCAGAAATAAACTAACTACTTTTTTTTTTTTTTTTTTATAAGCAACTTTTTTGGGCATCCTAGCGTCCTTAACGATCTCAATTTACTTCCGTGTTCATTGAAGAAAAGAAACAGCGAACTAGTCCATTCACTTACACAGTCTTTCATGTTGCAATAATCAGAGTCCTATTAGCAACATACTTCATACATATTGTCAATAACATTGAAAGATATTCTTATTCCAATACGTAGAATATTAGCAACAGTTAAACTCTCTCTTTCTCAGAAAAAGGATTAAAATAGGTAAAAGAGAGGCAAAAGAAGAGTGAATAAATTTAAAAGGGAAATAAAAGATCGAAATAGAAAAATCTTCTTATTCACAGTCGAAATAGAAAAATCTTCTTATTCACATTCTCATTTTTAATAACATCGGAGAGCCGCTGTGCAAAGGCAGCCACCCTCTGCTGCCATGGTACGGAATTCACTGGCATACTCAACAATAGTTTTCGTGCCCTGAGCATTAGACAGTTGTTTGGCAGTAGGGGTGGAGCGAGCTGGAATATCAAAAACCCTTTTAAAGGACGCAACAAATTCAGGGTAATTGTAAATGATGGGCCTCTCTGCCTCCCAGAGAGGTTTTGCCCAAGCTAGGGCTTTTTCAGACAGCAAGGAAATCATGAACTGGACTTTGTCGCTGTCTGTAGGAAATGCCTGGGGCAACATTTCAAGGTATCCTTTAACCTGATTTATAAGTTCTTTGCACTGAGCTGGGTTGCCCCCAAAATACTGAGGGAGCGGGACAGACCCAGTCATTCCTCTAGCCACAACAGGTTTGGAGGCTACAACCGGTGCTAGAACAGGAAGTGAGGCAGAGGTGACCACAATCGCAGGCTTGCCGGGTGCTGGATTCAGATGGACATACTGGTCCAAATGGTGGTTCTGCTGGTCCCACCGGGTAAATAGGTTAGATATAGGTGTATTGCCTGTACCATCTGTATTCATGGCCCTTGCGTAATGTTAGGGACCAAGAACCAGATGCAAAAACACCTTTATTAATAAATAAAGAAATAACCAAAAGCAAAGTCCAAGAGGCAAGCAGGGGTCAGTCACCAGAGCAGGTAGTCAGACGAGCCAGGATCAGGAGAACGGAGAGCAGCGGAGTCAGGAACAAGGCTAGAGTCAGGAACCAGGAGCAAACAGGAAACACAGGAACAAGGAGACTTCTGGGGAACAGGAAACCACGCAAGGGCAAGGAGGTTTTTTATTTTTATTTATTATTGCCATTTATATAGCGCCAACAGATTCCGTAGCGCTTCACAATATTATGAGAGGGGATTTAACTATAAATAGGACAATTACAAATAAACTTACAGGAACAATAGGTTGAAGAGGACCCTGCTCAATCAAGCTTACATTCTATAGGAGGTGGGGTGTAAAACACAGTAGGACAGGAATTTGCAATCAGATAAGGTGGGCTGCCCTTTAGGAGAGGGCAAGAGACAGGTGTGAGGTGGGGGTTAGTCTTGGAGGCCATAAGCTTTCCTAAAGAGATGTGTTTTAAGACACTTCTTAAAAGATGCAAGACTAGGGGACAGTCTGATGGCGGGAGGCAGGCTATTCCATAGGAAGGGAGCCGCCCGCGAGAAGTCCTGCAAGCGCGAGTTGGCCGTACGGGTGCGGACAACGGACAGGAGGTGGTCACGGGCAGAGCGGAGAGACCGAGAAGGGACATACCTATGGATCTGTGAGGAGATATAAGAGGGGCTAGAGTTGTTCAGTGCTTTATAGGTGTGAGTTAGTGCCTTGAATTGACTCCTATAGCACACAGGAAGCCAATGTAAGGACTGGCAGAGGGGTGAGGTGTGAGAGAACCGACTAGAGAGGAAAAATCAGTCTAGCAGCAGCGTTCATTACAGACTGTAGGGGTGCAGTACGGCTTTTGGGAAGAACAAGCAGGAGAGGGTTACAATAATCCATGTGGGAAATTACTAGAGCATGGACAAGCTCCTTGGTAGTATCTGCTGCAAGAAAGGGGGCGGATGCGGGCTATGTTTTTAAAATGGAATCTACAGGATCAGGAGAACGGAGAGCAGTGGAGTCAGGAACAAGGCTAGAGTCAGGAACCATTGCGTCTCTTATTTGGGGGAGGTGTCACAGCAAAGGTGTATAATTTATTATTACACTATGGAATATCATCCTTTAATGGAATTTGTGTAGTAAATGGCACAAATTACAGAGATGTTATTGCTGAGGTCAACAGGGGTTACATCTTTTGAAGCTGGGACCCCCACAGAGGTCAGATGACAGAAGGGGTAGTGTGAATGGCATAGGGATGTGAAAGGGTGAGGTTCTACACTTGGAAAAAGTCTGAATGTCTCTTCATCCATTTGGCATGTACCTTGTAAAGGATAGTTCAATCATTTGAAATGGTAATGGGATTCGTTTCATGAAGATCCTTGTGTTCCAGTATCTTATCCAAGTGAAACATTCATACTTACCCACAGGTTAATAATTAAGCCTCATTTTTATTATATTTGGAATGGGACAAGCCCAATCTTTTAATTAAGCCCAAACATGAGTTGCACAACTTAAACCGTGTGGCAGGACTTGTGATGTCTGTCCTATTGGATCGTGGGCGGGGCGTGCAACATGTCTTTGGAATGGGAAAACAATAAATTCATAGAGGCAATTATTATTTCTGTGGCAAGTACAGTAGATGAGATAAAACCAAAAGTTTGTATGTGGGTTGTTGGTTTCTGGAACAAAGGAGGTGGTCACCTAGTATTCCTATTGCTCCACCCCTGGATGAGGCGTGGCAATTCACAGGGTATATCTCCTGTGATTCTGAAGGGTGTTTGTGTACTTGCTTGGGGCCAAGATCTAATTTTGAGTGAGTCACCATCTTTCCTTGCCAGAGACCCCCTGGACAGAAGTTGTACTTTGAAAACCTAAGTGAGTAATTAGGACTTCTGTATTTTATCCTTTTTGTTTTTATCTGTTGGTGTAAATAATTTATCATATATTGTTATATGCACTGTGACTTTTTTGTTCATAATAAACATTCATTTATTAAGTTCTGCCTTTGTCTGGTTAAGAATCACGTTACCTGAAGAGACTAGTTAGTATTTTTGTAATTCCTTGAATATTGTACTAAGTAATATTTGGTGGGTTTTATTGTTGATTTACCTGGGGGACCAAGGCACCCCATTTATAAATTGTCTTGGTGGTGGCAGCGTTAAATAGTTATATTATTACGTTTAAGTGTGCGTGGTGTTAAAGGGGGATTTTGTCATTATTTTCGGTCTAGTGCAGACAAATAGTGAACTTTAACCCTTTCACAACCACAACTACGTCACGCGCACTCTTGGAGTAGGGTGCGTTTGTGACAAATTGGTTCTGGGATTTGCTGCTTAAATAGGCTGAACTGATTAGCAGCAGGGTTGATTACTATTCTTATTCTCAGGTGAGTAACCGTGGCAACATACTGAAGGAGCTGATCGTTAATTACAACTGAAACCTCAGACACTGAAAAAAGAAGGGTGGCTGTTGAAAACAGCAAAGAAACCCTGACAATTTGCCTATCGAGCAACACTTAAAGATTTTATAACAAGACAGGAGGCTCGTATTATGCATTAACTTTCTTTATTTAACTCCAGCAGCAAAGACATTTTTTCAATAAAGTTTAGTGAATAAAAAAGATAAAAATAACAGAGTAACTGAAATGGAACATTGGTAGCCAATCAGCATCCAGCATAGTCTATATAGTGAATGATCCCCAATATTATCCCTCATTCTTTGCTAATCCAGTATCATATATTCAGTTATGTTACTGTTTTCTATACATACATGCCTTCTAGTTTGGTTATATGTTGACATCTGTGTTTATTCCTTTGGAATATATGCTTTTCTGAAGTAATTCTATGTATATTTATATTTGGTGCACTGTCTTTCATGCATTCTATCTGGAAATGAAGTCGCGGTTCGTCCGCGTTCAGTAGTTTTGTCTTTGAACTGTTAGGTCAGTTATTTCTATGAATCGCATTTGTTAGTTTTTTCACACGAATTGCACCCATTTACTTTTCATATTACTTTATTATTCTCGCGTTCGCTGTTTTTTTGTATACGAACGGTCAATTCACTGTTCAGTAATTTCGGCAGTTTTATGCGAACTGCTGCATGCGCGTTTCTTTTAGTTAGTCCCTCATACATGTTTTATGGGCGGGAATACCAGTTAGTTGGTCCTCAGCTAACTTTCCTACCCACTTTACCTCAGGACAGCGTTTTCTTCACAACTTGTTACTCTTTACTGGTAATTATTATTATAACTTGAACTATTTGATTTTCCTATCAGGATTTCCCCTCATAGTTGGCAACATTTTTATTATTCAACTATTCCCGAATAGTAGATACAATTGCTATTTGTAGCAATTTTGTAAATTATAAATTCTAAAGATATTAGACAAATTGAGTCACCAAAACCTGGTGTTTCTCATGACTGTGAAATCCTCACTGAGGATTCTTTACAAAATATTGTGGATTTATCCGTTCAAAAGTCAGTTTCCTCTGCAATTTATGCTGCAATGTCTTCTATGCAAGAAGCAATTGCAAAGTCTGTGGCTCAAGCCATAAGCAACTCAAAACCCAGTGAGAAGACTCATTTAATTAGTACTCCTTCAGACCAGTTCTGGTCATCTGTGGAGTCTGAATGGAACCTAGCTCAAGGTTTTAGGAGGTCTGGGAAGGCCACCCAAAAACGCAAACATTGCTTTGACGGTCCTGCAGAATCCCCTGGCGGCTCTAAGCCACTTAAGATAGGGAAGGACCAAGACAAGAACACAACGAGTGTCTCACGCAAAACTGAAGAGTGTAATCAATCACTCAAAAGACCCTCTGCTCGTGAGGAAGACAAACGAGCTCGGAAGGCCATTCACAGGAGCAAACCTGACTCCTATAAAACTTCCTCACATAGTGACTCATCTTCAATCTCAGGGGATGAAAAATTTGACCGATTCTGCCTCAAATTATTCATATACCTCAGAAACACCTGAGCTTATCTCTAAATCTGATGAAGAAAATATTATTTCAGATTTTAATGGTAAACCATTATTCGACCCAGACCATATTAAAACACCCCAGGTCAGCCGAATGGGTTCCTATGGCTCATGTAGCCAAATTTCTTGAATACTGGTTTAGGAAACCCCTTGACCAAGCAGCTAGAAATAAACTAAGAGCTGAATGACTGACCTTGTCAATGAAAGTTGCACAGACCCCTGATCTAGATCCCACTATTATGCAATTTTTAACAAAAATCAGGGAAGAACCCAAATAAAGGTCTTGACAGATCACTAAAATCTTGTCAAGATAAATTAATGGACATTTCTGGCCCTGTGGCTAAAAATGTTTGAAACTTTAGAACATGCGGCAGCTTCTGGGAATCCTCCCAGCATTGATACTTTGAGAGGCTGGACTCAACACATTATATGCTTTTTGGGGAATGCTAACCAGTGAACGCCGCAGGTCTATTTTAATGAAAATTGACCCTCAACTGTCAAATTTAGCCACTTCCGAACCTGGTCCAGCTGCGGAAGGTCTCCTATTCGGAAAATCCTTTATTAAGGACATTAATAGGTCAATCTATTTAGTTCCCTTGATAAGGCTCAGTCATCCCTGAGGAAAGTTTTCAACCCTAAGGTTTTCGGAAGGGCTGGAAGAGGAAGGAACCGTTCTTCCAGCTGTTCCTTTCAACATAGAAAGGTTCCAAGGAACATCTTTCAACCCACCAGGCCCTCATGTCACCCAACAATCAACTCCATTCTTTCCACTACGTGGCAGACCTTGGAAATCAAGAGGCCATCGAGGAATGTCTCGCTTCAGATCTTCATCCAGTGAGTACAACAACCCCCCTTTCTTCCCTGGTAGGGTTAGGGGGCAGACTCACTTGTTTTTTCCCATGCCTAGAGTCAGATTACAAAGAATTTTGGATACTAGACACGGTTCTAGGTTAAAAAAAAAAATAGATTTTATATCATGCCCCGTCCAAAGAAACATGCCTTTCCCAATAAATTTTTCGACTCAAGACCAGGCCATGGTGAATCAACAAATATTAAGTTTATGCTCAAAAAAATACCATCATACAGGTGCCCATGAGCAGCCCAGGCTTCATAAGCAATGTATTCTTGGTGAAAAGGAAAGATTCTGGTCACAGACCAGTCAAAAAACTTGAAATACTTAAACAATTTTGTCAGATACCACCATTTCAAAATGGAGGGAATTTATTACCTCAAAGACCTATTGCTATTCAAAGACTGGTTGATCAAAATAGATTTGAAGGATGCATACCTCACGGTACCTATCCACCACTCATGTCAGAAATATTTACAGTTCCTATGGCAAGGGAAGAAATGGCAATTCAAATCATTGCCATTTGGTTTATCCTCTACACCTTGGTGTTTCACCAAATTACTCAAACCAGTAATATTCCTACTTCGAAGCAGGGGAGTAAAAATTATAATCTATCTAGACGACATATTGATTAGGCAAAAAATTTGTGCAAACTCTTCAACTACATTCTCAATGGACATTGAATCTGTTAACAAGCCTTGGCTTTGTAATAAATAAAAAAAAATTAAAAAAAACAAAAACAAACCAAAACCCCGATTTTAACTCCCTCTCAGGAGATAGAATTTTTAGGATTTCTAGTGAATTCAAATTTAGCCACTCTCAGCCCTCCATCACTGAAATTGAAAACGATTCGAAAAGAGATCAGGTCAGTTCTAAAGAAGGAATTAATTTTCATCAGGTCTTTAGCACGGATTGTAGGTCTTTTAACAGCCTCGATCCAGGCTATCTTTCCAGCCCCCCCTTCACTATCGGGCCCTTCAAAGATTGAAAAGAACATCTTCGCAACGGTCTCCTCTATTCAGACGGGATTTCTCTAACTTCAGAGACAAGAACAGAATTATCCTGGTGGTTAGATCACGTTCAAATTTGGAATGGGAAAGCCATTTTCACGTCACTCCCAGACCTAACTATAGAATCCGACGCAAGTTGATTAGGCTGGGGAGCCCGTTGTGGAGGCAATTGGTCTCTAGAAGAAACGAATATGCATATAAACTGCCTGGAACTCATGGCAGGGTTTTTCGCTCTACGCAGTTTTGCAAAACACAAATCCCATTGTTGTATCCTTCTCAAGATGGACAACATATCAGCAGTCCAATATATAAATCGCTTAGGAGGTACAAAATCCAAGCAACTGGCGGACATTGCCAAAGAATTATGGCATATTTAGATCGAAATATAACGTTACGAGCAGAATACCTTCCCGGCCTTTCCAATACAGTAGCAGATTGGAATTCCCGTTTCCTAGTGGATTACAGCGACTGGATGTTGGATCCCAACATCTTCCAGCGACTACTTGCTCTGTGGGGTCCATTTCAATACGACCTCTTTGCATCACGACTCAATCGCCAACTAGAAACATTTTTCAGTTGGCGTCCGGATCCAGAAGCAGTAGATTAAGATGCTTTCCTCCAATGTTGGAAAGACAGAATCAATTATGCTTTCCCCCAGTTTACGATGATATCCCGGGTACTTCTGAAAGCATGGTCCCAGAAATCGACCTTAGTAGTTATAACCCCTCTCTGGCCATCACGACCACGGTTCCCTCAGCTTCTCAGCAGGCTGACAGACTACCCACGACTCATACAGATGCATCAGGATTCTCTTCGTGATCCGGAGGGAATTTTTCATCCTCTATTGCTGTCAGGCCAACTTCCCTTGATTGCATCTCTCATTTCGGGTCATTCGAATCTCATAGTGAATTTTCAAACATTACTAGAGACATTCTTTTAGAAGCATGGGCATCGGGAACCCGTGCAAATTACAGATCAGCTTGGAAAATTTGGCTTAATTGGTGCATGGGACAGGCAGTGGATCCCATACATTCGGATTTAGCAAACATTCTAAATTTTTTGTCAGCCTTTTTTGACTCAAGGAAAGCTTATCGCATCATTAATTTCTATAGATCTGCTATCTCAGCAAATCACGACCCTATTGAATTTTTCCCTGTGGGTTAACATCCTCTAGTCTGCAGACTTATACGTCCTCCATGCCCTAAATATAATTCCATCTGGGATGTTACTCTGGTACTCCAGTTGATAGAATCATGGGGTGCCAATGACTCATTATCCTTAAAATTGCTTTTGTTTAAGCTTACCACATTACTATGTTTCATCCCTTTCAAAAGAGTTTCTGACGTTAAGGCTTAAGACTTAAATAATAGACAATATACTCCTGATGGTGTTAATTTTTCTATTGTTAGACGTACCGAAACTAATCTCCGCACTGTATTCTATCCTTCATTTTCTGACTATCCTCTTCTATGTGTTGTTAGTTGTCTTGAAACATATGAGTTTAAAACCTCTTTGATTCGAAATTGTAATTTCTCGCAATTACTAATCTCTTTTCGTAAACCTTTTCTGCCTGTCTCCTCTACATCTTTAGCTAGATGGGTACGACAAACTATGTCTATGGCAGGTATTACTATTTCAATGTTTGGAGCTCACTCATCAAGAGGAGCTATGACTACTAAAGTGTTTTAAGCAGGAGGCTCTTAATCAGATCTGTTAAAAACTGCAGATTGGTCTTCAGAATCTACATTTAAACAATTTTAGACCTAGCCTGCATGTTTAAAAAATAATATTGTATTAACTTCTGATGTATTTTATATTATGACTATTTAGCTTTGGACATGCATAATACGAGCCTCCTGTCTAAAATTCAAGATTTTCCTAGTCTTGAAGTCAGAAAATAAAGATTTTATTAAAGACAAGAGGCGAGTATTATCCCTCCCATTAACCCACCCTGTTATTTATATATTTCAGCTTAATCCTGTTTGGAGTTTCATCATTCTATCCTTGGAGTTACTCTACTAGATACTTCTTCTAGATTTGCAGCTGGAAAAAGGGAGAATATTGGGGATCATTCACTATATGGACTATGCTGGATGCTCATTGGCTACCAACGGGGGTGGGGCTAAAGGGTGGCCTCCATTCTCAGTACAAAGCATTGTGTCTGTTATTAGGGATGGGACCATGGAGCTGGGTGGCCTCCATTCTCAGTACAAGGCATTGTGTGTTATTAGGGATGGGACCATGGAGCTGGGTGGCCTCCATTCTCAGTACAAGGCATGGTGTCTGTTATTAGGGATGGGACCATGGAGCTGGGTGGCCTCCACTCTCAGTACAAGGCATTGTGTCTGTTATTAGGGATGGGACCATGGAGCTGGGTGGCCTCCATTCTCAGTACAAGGCATGGTGTCTGTTATTAGGGATGGGACCATGGAGCTGGGTGGCCTCCATTCTCAGTACAAGACATGGTGTCTGTTATTAACGATGGGACCATGTAGCTGGGTGGCCTCCATTCTCAGTACAAGGCATTGTGTGTTATTGGGGATGGGACCATGGAGCTGGGTGGCCTCCATTCTCAGTACAAGGTATTGTGTCTGTTATTAGGGATGGGACCATGGAGCTGGGTGGCCTCCATTCTTAGTACAAGGCATTGTGTCTGTTATTAGGGATGGGACCATGGAGCTGGGTGGCCTCCATTCTCAGTACAAGGCATGGTGTCTGTTATTAGGGATGGGACCATGGAGCTGGGTGGCCTCCATTCTCAGTACAAGGCATTGTGTCTGTTATTAGGGATGGGACCATGGAGCTGGGTGGCCTCCATTCTCAGTACAAGGCATTGTGTCTGTTATTAGGGATGGGACCATGGAGCTGGGTGGCCTCCATTCTCAGTACAAGGCATGAGGGATGGGACCATGGAGCTGGGTGGCCTCCATTCTCAGTACAAGGCATGGTGTGTTATTAGGGATGGGACCATGGAGCTGGGTGGCCTCCATTCTCAGTACAAGGCATGGTGTCTGTTATTAAGGGATGGGACCATGGAGCTGGGTGGCCTCCACTCTCAGTACAAGGCATGGTGTCTGTTATTGGGGATGGGACCATGGAGCTGGGTGGCCTCCATTCTCAGTACAAGGTATTGTGTCTGTTATTAGGGATGGGACCATGGAGCTGGGTGGCCTCCATTCTTAGTACAAGGCATTGTGTCTGTTATTAGGGATGGGACCATGGAGCTGGGTGGCCTCCATTCTCAGTACAAGGCATGGTGTCTGTTATTAGGGATGGGACCATGGAGCTGGGTGGCCTCCATTCTCAGTACAAGGCATGGTGTCTGTTATTAGGGATGGGACTATGGAGCTGGGTGGCCTCCATTCTCAGTACAAGGCATGGTGTCTGTTATTGGTGATGGGACCATGGAGCTGGGTGGCCTCCATTCTCAGTACAAGGCATGGTGTCTGTTATTAGGGATGGGACCATGGAGCTGGGTGGCCTCCATTCTCAGTACAAGGCATGGTGTCTGTTATTAAGGGATGGGACCATGGAGCTGGGTGGCCTCCACTCTCAGTACAAGGCATGGTGTCTGTTATTGGGGATGGGACCATGGAGCTGGGTGGCCTCCATTCTCAGTACAAGGCATGGTGTCTGTTATTAGGGATGGGACCATGAAGCTGGGTGGCCTCCATTCTCAGTACAAGGCATTGTGTGTTATTAGGGATGGGACCATGGAGCTGGGTGGCCTCCATTCTCAGTACAAGGCATGGTGTCTGTTATTGGGGATGGGACCATGGAGCTGGGTGGCCTCCATTCTCAGTACAAGGCATGGTGTCTGTTATTGGGGATGGGACCATGGAGCTGGGTGGCCTCCATTCTCAGTAGTGCGAATTAGGAGGGTTACAAAGGACAAGCTGTAGATATCAGAGTAGCTGCACCCTCCCACAGCCCGCGGTTTACCTGCCAGTCACCGGCTCCCGGTTACAGCACAGCCAGGGCTCTCAGCTGGAAAGCTCTCCCTGAGGACGGCCGCCATGACAGCTCAGTATGTAAGGCGGCATGGGATTGGCTGCTGAGCGCCCTCGCCGGTGATTGGTCGATACGTGGAACGCACCATAGACATTCTATGTCTATGGAACGCACAGCTCTGAGCCAGTCTGGTCACACACACATACATTAGGGTGGGAATCACGTGCTGCCTGGCAACACAGGGCCAGCAAGGGGGGCACTCACAGCCCTGAGAGGTTATTCACTAAACTCAGGATTTGGGGGAGTTAAACCCCACTGGAAAAACTGAGGCTAAAATAGCCAAGCGGGGAATACAGCAGAGTTGTAGAATAAAAAAAGAAGCAGCTATTTTAGTCCAGTTTTAAAATTAAGGCTAATTCGCTAAAATTTAGAGTTTAGTGCCTGACTGCATTAGGGAGTGTTTAGGACCATATATTGCTGTGAAAATACCCTATTGCCACAAAAATTAAACTAGTTATCCAGGCACCATAACCACTGCAACGTGCTGTTATGGTGCATGAAGTGTCCTGGCTTCCCACCATTGTAATTACCAATGTCAAGTACTGCTGACAGAGAGTTGGGAGATTTCTGAGCTAGGCCTGGCAATGCAGGGCTAAGCTCAGGAGAGCTAATGGAAGCTCCTAAGTAGGAGGTTATGGTTCTGGGTCAACTGTAGTAGTGGAGGTGGGGAGTGGTGACCAGCAAAGCCCAGGTAAGATGTCAAACTTCTAAATTGGTTTGACTACTTGGTGTGTGATGTAGTGGTTATAGTGTTTTAAGTGCCCCTTTAAAAGGGGAAGTTTAAGGACCACATCTCAGTGTAGTGGTTCCTTGAACCATCTGATACTATTCACAGTTATCAAATATATCAATTGTCTGTCGGATGCTATGCTATCTAGCAGTGCAAAAGTGTTTACGTCCATGGTTTGATGCAGGATGGCACTGTGAGGGTGCAATGCAGGTGTAAAGCACTGTGGAAGTAATGTTTGGGAGTTTATGTTGCATGAGAGACCATTAGACTGCCCAAATAATCATGAGGCAGGACATAACCCACACAAAGGTCAGTGTTTTTTATATTTACCTTCACTTAACTTCTCACTCCATTATAAAACTTCAATCACATTTAGAAAGAGTCCCTTTCACACAAGTGACCACAGAGCATTCCTTTTTAAGTCTGGCAACGCATCATGACACTTCTTTAACCCCTTAAGGACCTTCTGGAATAAAAGGAAATCATGACATGTCACACGTCATGTGTCCTTAAGGGGTTAAAAACATATACAGACCTCCCCTATGGCCATCTACAATTTAGAGCATACCTGCAGGGTGACTGCTAAAATTTACAAATGCACATCTCGGATACAAAAATTGAAAATAGATAATGTTCTTTTACAGATTCTTACAACTGAAGAAATCGGATTGCACTACCAGTCAAAAAAAAAAATTATATATATATATATATATATATATATATATATATACACACACACATACACACACACACATTTGTCTGTCCAGATGAAAGCTCCATGTGGGAGCTGAAACGTTGACTTTTAATGAATTAAAAAGTTTTACTTTAAACTTTGAACGAAGTCCTTGGAGTGCGGTTCTTTTTGCTTTATCCATAGGATTTGCCAGACCAGCACTGGGCATTACTGAGGTTGACCAGGCGTGCAAGCCTTTGCAATATAACACGTGTAGATATGTACAATTAGAGCAACAAAAAACCTGGGCTGTAATACCAGAGTAAAACTAGAAAAAATAAATACATTTTGCAACATATAGCAATGTGCACATACTATACGAGACACAATGAACAAACCAAGATAAAAAAAAAATAGAAATGGGTCAATCAACACCAAAAACCAGGTCCAACTTGGCAAACCACTGATAGTTAAAGAGGGAGAGAAAAGGAAAGGGAGAGAATAAGAGTTACTCACGAAAATTAGAATTCAAAATGAGAAAAAAAAAAGGGAAAAATTCTGTCAGCTTTGATTTCAGTTCAGCTATTTTTAATGTAGAATTTGAAATTCACTTTAAATTTCTTATTTTCGTGAATATTCCAGTTAAGTGTGAACTTACATTTTAGGCCAAAGTCGCTAAACTGTAAACATAGACTTTGAGAATTTTTTCTCAAAGGAATCATGGCCTCAATATCGAAATTCACTTAGAATTAATTCACACATTAATGAACAACCCTTTACATCTTTATGGGAATAATTTTTGAGTGACATGGGCAGTATTAAAAATTTCTATTTTTCAGGAACATAGTTACCTCTTTGTTTCATGGACCTTATTATATTGCTCTGACCTTCCAAAATCACAGAATGAGGCTGGTTGTGCTCCTTAGTGACTACCTTAACATGCTGTGTGTAGCTAATTACCAATAAATAAAACCAAATTTGATATACGAGCAACATGTGGTGTTTTCTATTTATTTATGCAATTCAGAGAGGTTTAAATTAAGTGTAAAAGTACAAGCTGGGCCTGTTTAAACACACATGGGTTTATTAATGGATCCTAACTTTGGAGAGCAAAATCCAGGACAATCTGGACTACATCCAGTGTTTGTCAACCAAATGGAGCAAGGCAACTTCTGAACTGATATGAAAATATAGTCTGGAATCAGGGATAGGCAACCTTTGGCACTCCAGATGTGAACTACATCGACCATAATTCTCTTACACCCATAATGCTGGCAAAGCATCATGGGAGGTGTAGTCCAAAACATCTGGAGTGCCGAAGGTTGCCTATGCCTGGTAGATTTTCAATCTTAACCCCTTAAAGACACATGACATGTGTGAGATGTCATGAGTCCCTTTTATTCCAGATGTTTGGTCCTTAAGGGGTTAAAGGTGCTACCAAATGAAACAGTTAATTGGACCAAATTTGCAGGTAGACCGTTGCCAATTCTAATGGAAGCGGTCATATCTAAAATCTGTCATTAGGCACCTCTCCTGGTTAGATACTTTGCTACACCCTACCTGAACAAAATGCTTTCCCCAGCTGTTCCCACTTCCTATAACCTCTGATCCAGTACCAACACTTTATTTAGTCTACCTCAATACAAAAAGAAAGCAGCCCCCCCACGTAGCAGGGAGCTCCACCCCCTCCCCCTCTCTCTCTCTTCTCTCTTTTCTCTCTCCTCACAGTTTCTCTGCTCTCTACATCTCGGCTGTTTTTTCTCCTCCTTCCTTTCTCTCCACTATGGAATTTCCCTTCTTCAGTCTCATCCTTCTTTATTATTTTTATTCCCCTCCCTCTGGTTTCTCCATGGGAGGTGGCGTTTTCTTTTTTCACCTCTCTTTAATACGAAGATACGGTTGGATGAACAATGTAGTCTGTGAGCAAGTTGGACTTTTGCGTAGAATGGGATCATGGTATGGCTGCCATGATAGTCGCACTCTTCAACACCTAACTTTAGATAGCGGACTCATTGGGCATATGTCAGGGATGGGCATGTGAAGTCTATATAATTACACACGGTAAGGCCAGCCACTATGACTGTACTGACTCGTTATTTTCATCAATTCCCTGATATTTTCTGGGCATCTCTTACAGTTAATGTGTCTCTTTTTATATCAATAAGCAATGTAAGTAGCAAGACTGCCATTGCACATTAAAACGGAATTTGAAATCGAATGTGTATAGAGTTTTGCGTATCATCCACCTCACTGTTTACTAACAGAATTGTTTTGTTTTTTATGACTTTTTTTTTACTCTTAAACCTTAAAAATGTGCTGTATTAACCTGTGACATTGTTAAATGCTGTAAGATGCACACAGACGCTGATGTGGCTCTGTGTCATTGTTGTTGATACATGCATGACAAAAATAAAGAATTAAAAAAAAAAAAAGAAAGCAGCCCGATCCTCCTTCTCCTACAGAGCACCGCAATTATGGAACAACCTGCCACACAATTTAAAATCTTCCCCAAGCCTAAAGTCCTTTAAGAGATCCCTCTCTACATACCTCAAAACAGAATGCACCTGTCATGGTTGATTATACATTTTGTATTTATTGTGTATTAATATTGTTTTTGTATTTTATTGTACCCTAATCAGGGCCAGATTAAGAGCCCAGTGGGCCTGGTGCTGACAATTATGATGGGGCCCAATTACAGAATCTTATCGACCAAAAACATTAAAACAGTCATACCTCTCAAGCGTCATGTATCTGATGGACATGGTGTTGGAGGGAAACTCAAAGGATACTCTATGCTTATCTCTTTATCTAATTTCAAGTTAATCCACACCCCCTAAAAGCAGTGTCCAGTGAAGCAGGAAGTCAATGGGCGGGGTAAAAGGAATCACGTGACCAGAATTGCCAAGAGGGCGAACATGCCCAAAAAGGGGGCATGACTGTCCAAAGAATTTGAAGGCCAGCCTGGCATCAGTGTCCATATTTATCACAGTGTCCCCATGTCACCCAGTCCCCTAGTCTCCCAGTGTCTGTGTCCTCATTTCTCCCTGTGTCCCCATGTCTCAGTGTTTCCAGTGCCACTATGATACTAGGGGACACTGAGACACCAGGGGGGCACTGCTACACCACGGGGCACTGAGACACCAGGGGCCACTGAGACACTTGGGGACAATGGGAGACATGGGGGCACTTGTGGATACAGACATGGGGACACAGACACTGGGAGACATGGGGACACTGAGACACTAGGGACACTGGCTGGGAGGCATGGGGACACTGAGACACTTGGGGACACTGGTGGACATAGACATGGGGACACTGAAAAATGTTGGGACACTGGGAGACATGGGGACACTGAGAAACTAGGGACACTAGCTGGGAGACGTGGGCCCTGGGAGACAGATATTTGGGGACACTGAGAGACATGGAGACACAGACACTGGGAGTGTAGGGGACACTGGCTGGGAGACATGGAGACACTATGTCCATAGTGTCTCCATGTCCCAATGTGCCTCACAGCGTCCCCATATTTCTCAGCGTCCCCTAGTGTCTCAGTGTCCCCATGTTTCCCTGCTGCCTTTCCCCCCCATCCCTCACTTCTCTAAGCTGTAGTCTGTCTCTGCAGACTGGGAGCTGCTGTCTGAACTCTCTGTGCTGTGTAGCTGCTCTCCCCCGGATCAGTGAGTAGAGATAGGCAGAAAGGGTTATGCTCTAACTTCCTATCCCTGCCTCTCTCCACTCACGGTGACTCCTACTGGCCAGTGCTGGTACTGCAGAGTAATCTCCGTTTATATTGAGAAAAATATCTGCATTTGTATTGCTGGTATTGCTGCAATACCAGCACGGCTAGGCACCCACAAATACCGTCTGTGTTGGTAAAATACCAGTCAGGTGGCAAACCCAAGAGTAGTGTGTAAAAAAAATAAAAAATAAAATAAAAAAGGAGGAAATAATTTTATTTTTTTATTTTATTTTTTAAATGGGCCTAGGCCTAGAGCTGCAGCTCCAACAGCCCCTATGTTAATACGGCCCTGACCCTAATGTAACAATGCAATGATTTGTGGACCCAGGACATATTTGAAAACGAGAGAAATCTCAATGTATCTTTCCTGGTAAAATATTAAATAAATAAATTACTATTGTTATTATTAGGAGCCTTTTGATTACATACTCCTTGGTGGAAATTGTGAACTCCACAGTGGGGAAAACATATACCAGTAATTAAAACTTTTTAAAAAAAAATGTATATTCAAACAAGTATTTATTATATTTGTATTTTAATATTTGCCTGCTTGTTCTGCAAATTATCAAATATTGTGGATTTATGTAGGTGTGCTAACAAAAAGCTAAATTTATTTAGCAAATTTGCCTACTACTTAAAGTGTTGTTTAGGGAATATGGCCCCTCCATTTTTACAGGTAGGCTGTGACTTTATTAAATGGTGAAACCTTCTTAATTATTTTGAATTAAAAGCTTTCAGGTTGAAACACCAGGGCAGGAAAACTTGCTGTTGAATAATTTTATTTTGGTGAAATTTGGGCCTCCCTTGTCATAATCCTGGCACCTCTGTTCTATAGCAATCAAAACACATTCTACACATGTGAACCCTGCCCTCCCCGGAAGTGAGGCATCTTCCCTTTAACTCCGCCTGACTTCATCCACCACTAAGGACGATGAACTCTCAACCAATCAGAAAGCTTCACACATAACGTAACCGGCACCGGAAGTGTCTTTCCATCTCACAGAGCTCTAAACCCTAGAGACGGCACACAACTGTAAACTGGATTTCACGACGATACAAGCTAAACGCTCATTTGCCTCGCGCATGCAGCCATTTCTGGGCTCCGCCAAAATGTCTGCTCCATCTCCAAAATGCCCAAATCCGCTCTAGTGTTTAGTTGAATGTTGTGATTAAACCCTGGGGCCGGAAGTAGTAATGACAGGGTGTTGTGCAAGTGACAGAGTGAAAGGGATAGATTGTGTCAGGGAATAATATGATTTTAATTGGTGTGTGGCCCTGTGCTTGGACTGGCTGAATGTTATTATAACTTGGGTTTAATATAAACATAATGATAAGAGTGCCTGGAATTGTCTCTAGATAAAGAATATATATATTTATATTGATATTATTTATATTGTGCTATGGGTAATGCTGATATTATGTGATTTATGCACAGCCTC
>OW240917.1:108406219-108492113 GCA_933207985.1 Pelobates cultripes | reverse complement strand
CTCTGGACCGTACCCTTTCCAGTGCACCAAGTATTGTATCTGTCCTATGAAGACTCGTGAGTCAATGATACTGCGTATTTCATATTCCTCATGATTGACAACCGGAACATGACGTGGACGTGGCACTAAGGTAGTGTAACTACTACATACCAATGGTTTCAAGAGGGAAACATGGAATACATTAGAGATGCGCATGTTAGCAGGAAGGTCAAGTGCATAAGCTACAGGGTTAACCCTTCGAAGTATACGAAACGGGCCAACGTATCGGGGTGCCAGTTTTTGTGAGGGAACATGGAGCCATAGGTTGCGAGAAGACAGCCAGACCTTCTCTACGACCTGATAGGTAGGTGCAGGAAGGCATCTGCGGTCACGAACTGGCTACCCCTATCTGAGATTATCACTTTGGGTAACTCATGCAAGCGAAAGACCTCCCGAGTAAAAATTGTTGCAAGTTTTTTCAAGGGAATGCAATGCGACATCTTTGAGAATCGGTCAACAACCATGAGAACGACTGTATTGCCACGGGAGACCGGAAGATCTACGATAAAAATCCATGGACAAGTGGGTCCAGGGTCGTTCACCATTAGGTATGGTTTGCAGGAGACCCACTGGAGGGTGTCGTGGGGTTTTATTTTGAGCGCATACAGAACAGGCAACTACAAAAGCGGTGACATCCAAACGGAGTCTAGGCCGCCAGAATTGCCAAGAGACGGACCAGATTAACTGGTTTTTGCCTGGATGTCCAGCTGCTTTGGAGTTGTGATATATACTTAATAATTTAGTACGGAGATGAATAGGTACAAAACAGCGGCCATTAGGTTTCTCTGGAGGAGCATTACTTTGTGCAGCCAGAATCTCCTCGCCTAGGTGTGAGGTGAGGTTAGTACGGATGGTGGCCAGTATTTGGTCCGGAGGAATCACAGGAGTAGGGGTTCTCATCCCTAGATGGATGGGAGAACTGTCGAGACAAGGCATCAGCCCGAATGTTTTTAGTACCGGGCAAGTAAGAAACCACGTAATTGAATCTTCATAGGAAGAGAGCCCATCTAGCTTGCCGGGGGGAAAGTCACTTAATTTTGGAAAGATATGTAAGATTCTTGTGGTCTATGAGGATGAGAATTGGCACTGAAGTACCTTCAAGAAGGTGCCTCCATTCTTTGAGAGCTAAAATTATGGCTAGAAGTCCTCTATCACCAATCTGGTAATTGCATTCCGCCGGGTTCAATTTCTTCGAGAAATACCCGCACGGATGCCTGGAGCTCTCTGGGTTAGGACGTTGAGACAGGAGGGCGCCTACTCCTGTCTCAGACGCATCGACTTCAAGAATGAATGGTAAGGCAGGGTTAGGGTGTGCCAGTATAGGAGCAGCAGCAAAGGCGGCTTTGAGAGACTCAAAGGCAGTAATGGCTTCCTGTGACCAATGTTGTGGATCAGCATCTCTCCTGGTCATATCCATGAGTGGTTTAACCAAGGAAGAAAAGTTGCGTATGAATTTCCGATAATAATTGGCGAAGCCAAGAAAACGCTGTTTAGAGCGAAGACCCGTAGGTCGAGACCATTTTAGTACAGCAGAAAGTTTCTCTGGATCCATAGAGAATCCAGCATCTGAGATAACATAGCCCAAGAATGTGACCTGTTTGCAATTGAACTCACATTTCTCCAATTTACAGAACAGATTATTTTCTCCAAGTCTCTGTAGAACACTAGAAACGTCTGCGTGGTGGTTCTCGAGAGATGTAGAATGGATAAGAATATCGTCAAGATAAACCACCACACATTGCTGCAGCATATCTCACAGGACGTCATTTATAAATTCCTGGAAAACCGCCGGAGCATTGCAAAGACCAAAGGGCATTACTAGGTATTCGTAATTCCTGCTCCTGGTGTTAAATGCGGTTTTCCATTCGTGGTCCTTTTTTATCCGGACGAGATTATATGCCCCTCTCGGATCAAGTTTAGTGAAAATCGTTGCTCCCTTGAGGCGGTCAAATAACTCTGTGATCAAC
Source organism: Pelobates cultripes (assembly GCA_933207985.1). Classification (NCBI taxonomy): domain Eukaryota; kingdom Metazoa; phylum Chordata; class Amphibia; order Anura; family Pelobatidae; genus Pelobates; species Pelobates cultripes. The sequence goes on along the minus strand of OW240917.1, from coordinate 108,490,107 downwards.
GGAATGGGGTAGGCATTCTTAATAGTGATGCGATTGAGACCGCTATAGTCGATACAGGCTCTCAACTCACCACTCTTCTTTTTCACAAAGAAAAAGCCGGCCCCGGCAGGAGAAGATGACTTCAGAATGAATCCCTTTGACAACGCATCGGTAACATGGCTCGATTTTCTGCTACAGACAGCGGGTAAATCCGGCCATGGGGAGGAATGGCACCAGGTTGGAGTTCGATACCACAGTCATACGGACGGTGTGGCGGCAGAACGCTAGCTTGACCTTTGTCAAATACATCTTGGAATTCTTGGTACTCAGCGGGTAAGGAAGAGGCAGAAACTGTGCCCAAAACTTTGACCGGTTTACAGAGACAGGAAGATGTACATTGCTGGGACCAAGATAATATCTCAGATTTGCGCCAATCAATTGTGGGGTTATGCTTCTGTAGCAAAGTGTATCCCAAAACAACCTGGTAATATGGAGGGAAATGACCTGGAATTGGATTGTCTCATGATGTAGAGCCCCTACAGCCAGAGATATGGGCATGGTCTCCTGGGTCATGTGGGTTGGCTGTATTGGTCTGCCATCGATGGCTTCAAAAGCTAGTGGAGAGTTGCGAGGCTGTAAGGGTATAGTGTGCTCTGATGCAAATGCACAATCTATAAACAAGCCTGCTGCCCCAGAATCAAGCAATGCCCGGGTTTTAATGGATGAATCAAGCCAGGAGAGGATAATAGGCACCAAGGGTTTGTCCTCATTTATCTCTGGGTCTGCAGAAAGACCCCCCCCAAGATCTGCCCCTGACAGTATCTTAGGTGCAGGCCCTTTACCGGACGAATCGGGCAAAACTAACATGTGACCGTGGTGTCGGCAGTATAGACACAGGCCCTCCCTCCTCCTAAAGGCTCTCTCCTCGACAGAGAGGTGTGAGAAGCCTAACCGCCTCGGCTCCACACCGACAGAGGACTCAGGACCAGGAGGCATGGGAGGTTTGGGTGGGCAGGAAAAGCTCGGTGACAAATATACAGGCGCTCCCTGGATGAGGATCTCTCTCGGAGTCTGATGTCAGTGAGGGTGACAAATGATATCAGTTCCTCAAGATCTTTAGGTAATTCTCTGGCTGCAATCTCATTTTTAATAATGAAATAAGTGTATATATGGTGAAAAAAAACAATATAAGACAGAGTGCTACAATCACCAGCAATGTGGGTCACTCCACCTCACATAAATAAATGGTTAAAACAGTAAAGAATGGTGAGAGCACAGAGAAACAGTAATTACCCTTATATCCAATATAAAACCTGTAAAAACACAATGGGAAAAACAGGTATAGGGTAATAATGTACAAATAATATATGTATGAGTAAATACTTGAATAAACTCACATATTCATGAGCCACTTAATATGGAAGCTGGCTCAGACTAGGAACATTGAATGGATTAGTGAGGTGGTCGTTGTAATCCAACTGCTTAATTGCTTGCTCCTTCTTGCTTTACAAAATCCAGGATGCAGGATCTTTAATGAAAACCTTTATTCGGTATAGCAGCAAAAAAAAAAAAAGACAGCAGCAGTAAAAGTTAAAATTCAGCAATTCCACCTCTGCACACTAACGTGTTTCAGCCAAAGCCTTTATCAAAGTGTGAGTCCATTCAGTCTGTTCCGTGTTCAAATAGGAAACTTTTCGCGCCTTTCTTCAGAAATAAACTAACTACTTTTTTTTTTTTTTTTTTATAAGCAACTTTTTTGGGCATCCTAGCGTCCTTAACGATCTCAATTTACTTCCGTGTTCATTGAAGAAAAGAAACAGCGAACTAGTCCATTCACTTACACAGTCTTTCATGTTGCAATAATCAGAGTCCTATTAGCAACATACTTCATACATATTGTCAATAACATTGAAAGATATTCTTATTCCAATACGTAGAATATTAGCAACAGTTAAACTCTCTCTTTCTCAGAAAAAGGATTAAAATAGGTAAAAGAGAGGCAAAAGAAGAGTGAATAAATTTAAAAGGGAAATAAAAGATCGAAATAGAAAAATCTTCTTATTCACAGTCGAAATAGAAAAATCTTCTTATTCACATTCTCATTTTTAATAACATCGGAGAGCCGCTGTGCAAAGGCAGCCACCCTCTGCTGCCATGGTACGGAATTCACTGGCATACTCAACAATAGTTTTCGTGCCCTGAGCATTAGACAGTTGTTTGGCAGTAGGGGTGGAGCGAGCTGGAATATCAAAAACCCTTTTAAAGGACGCAACAAATTCAGGGTAATTGTAAATGATGGGCCTCTCTGCCTCCCAGAGAGGTTTTGCCCAAGCTAGGGCTTTTTCAGACAGCAAGGAAATCATGAACTGGACTTTGTCGCTGTCTGTAGGAAATGCCTGGGGCAACATTTCAAGGTATCCTTTAACCTGATTTATAAGTTCTTTGCACTGAGCTGGGTTGCCCCCAAAATACTGAGGGAGCGGGACAGACCCAGTCATTCCTCTAGCCACAACAGGTTTGGAGGCTACAACCGGTGCTAGAACAGGAAGTGAGGCAGAGGTGACCACAATCGCAGGCTTGCCGGGTGCTGGATTCAGATGGACATACTGGTCCAAATGGTGGTTCTGCTGGTCCCACCGGGTAAATAGGTTAGATATAGGTGTATTGCCTGTACCATCTGTATTCATGGCCCTTGCGTAATGTTAGGGACCAAGAACCAGATGCAAAAACACCTTTATTAATAAATAAAGAAATAACCAAAAGCAAAGTCCAAGAGGCAAGCAGGGGTCAGTCACCAGAGCAGGTAGTCAGACGAGCCAGGATCAGGAGAACGGAGAGCAGCGGAGTCAGGAACAAGGCTAGAGTCAGGAACCAGGAGCAAACAGGAAACACAGGAACAAGGAGACTTCTGGGGAACAGGAAACCACGCAAGGGCAAGGAGGTTTTTTATTTTTATTTATTATTGCCATTTATATAGCGCCAACAGATTCCGTAGCGCTTCACAATATTATGAGAGGGGATTTAACTATAAATAGGACAATTACAAATAAACTTACAGGAACAATAGGTTGAAGAGGACCCTGCTCAATCAAGCTTACATTCTATAGGAGGTGGGGTGTAAAACACAGTAGGACAGGAATTTGCAATCAGATAAGGTGGGCTGCCCTTTAGGAGAGGGCAAGAGACAGGTGTGAGGTGGGGGTTAGTCTTGGAGGCCATAAGCTTTCCTAAAGAGATGTGTTTTAAGACACTTCTTAAAAGATGCAAGACTAGGGGACAGTCTGATGGCGGGAGGCAGGCTATTCCATAGGAAGGGAGCCGCCCGCGAGAAGTCCTGCAAGCGCGAGTTGGCCGTACGGGTGCGGACAACGGACAGGAGGTGGTCACGGGCAGAGCGGAGAGACCGAGAAGGGACATACCTATGGATCTGTGAGGAGATATAAGAGGGGCTAGAGTTGTTCAGTGCTTTATAGGTGTGAGTTAGTGCCTTGAATTGACTCCTATAGCACACAGGAAGCCAATGTAAGGACTGGCAGAGGGGTGAGGTGTGAGAGAACCGACTAGAGAGGAAAAATCAGTCTAGCAGCAGCGTTCATTACAGACTGTAGGGGTGCAGTACGGCTTTTGGGAAGAACAAGCAGGAGAGGGTTACAATAATCCATGTGGGAAATTACTAGAGCATGGACAAGCTCCTTGGTAGTATCTGCTGCAAGAAAGGGGGCGGATGCGGGCTATGTTTTTAAAATGGAATCTACAGGATCAGGAGAACGGAGAGCAGTGGAGTCAGGAACAAGGCTAGAGTCAGGAACCATTGCGTCTCTTATTTGGGGGAGGTGTCACAGCAAAGGTGTATAATTTATTATTACACTATGGAATATCATCCTTTAATGGAATTTGTGTAGTAAATGGCACAAATTACAGAGATGTTATTGCTGAGGTCAACAGGGGTTACATCTTTTGAAGCTGGGACCCCCACAGAGGTCAGATGACAGAAGGGGTAGTGTGAATGGCATAGGGATGTGAAAGGGTGAGGTTCTACACTTGGAAAAAGTCTGAATGTCTCTTCATCCATTTGGCATGTACCTTGTAAAGGATAGTTCAATCATTTGAAATGGTAATGGGATTCGTTTCATGAAGATCCTTGTGTTCCAGTATCTTATCCAAGTGAAACATTCATACTTACCCACAGGTTAATAATTAAGCCTCATTTTTATTATATTTGGAATGGGACAAGCCCAATCTTTTAATTAAGCCCAAACATGAGTTGCACAACTTAAACCGTGTGGCAGGACTTGTGATGTCTGTCCTATTGGATCGTGGGCGGGGCGTGCAACATGTCTTTGGAATGGGAAAACAATAAATTCATAGAGGCAATTATTATTTCTGTGGCAAGTACAGTAGATGAGATAAAACCAAAAGTTTGTATGTGGGTTGTTGGTTTCTGGAACAAAGGAGGTGGTCACCTAGTATTCCTATTGCTCCACCCCTGGATGAGGCGTGGCAATTCACAGGGTATATCTCCTGTGATTCTGAAGGGTGTTTGTGTACTTGCTTGGGGCCAAGATCTAATTTTGAGTGAGTCACCATCTTTCCTTGCCAGAGACCCCCTGGACAGAAGTTGTACTTTGAAAACCTAAGTGAGTAATTAGGACTTCTGTATTTTATCCTTTTTGTTTTTATCTGTTGGTGTAAATAATTTATCATATATTGTTATATGCACTGTGACTTTTTTGTTCATAATAAACATTCATTTATTAAGTTCTGCCTTTGTCTGGTTAAGAATCACGTTACCTGAAGAGACTAGTTAGTATTTTTGTAATTCCTTGAATATTGTACTAAGTAATATTTGGTGGGTTTTATTGTTGATTTACCTGGGGGACCAAGGCACCCCATTTATAAATTGTCTTGGTGGTGGCAGCGTTAAATAGTTATATTATTACGTTTAAGTGTGCGTGGTGTTAAAGGGGGATTTTGTCATTATTTTCGGTCTAGTGCAGACAAATAGTGAACTTTAACCCTTTCACAACCACAACTACGTCACGCGCACTCTTGGAGTAGGGTGCGTTTGTGACAAATTGGTTCTGGGATTTGCTGCTTAAATAGGCTGAACTGATTAGCAGCAGGGTTGATTACTATTCTTATTCTCAGGTGAGTAACCGTGGCAACATACTGAAGGAGCTGATCGTTAATTACAACTGAAACCTCAGACACTGAAAAAAGAAGGGTGGCTGTTGAAAACAGCAAAGAAACCCTGACAATTTGCCTATCGAGCAACACTTAAAGATTTTATAACAAGACAGGAGGCTCGTATTATGCATTAACTTTCTTTATTTAACTCCAGCAGCAAAGACATTTTTTCAATAAAGTTTAGTGAATAAAAAAGATAAAAATAACAGAGTAACTGAAATGGAACATTGGTAGCCAATCAGCATCCAGCATAGTCTATATAGTGAATGATCCCCAATTTTCTCCCTCTTTCTTTGCTGCTCCAGTAGAGATAAGTATCATACATTCACTTATGCTACCGTTTTCTATACATACATACATACCTTCTAATTTGGTTATATGTTGACATTTGTGTTTATTCGTTTGGAATATATGCTTTTCTGAAGTAATTCTATGTCTTATTGTTATATATATATATATATATATATATATATATATATATATATATATATATATATATATATATATATATATATATATATATATATATATATATTTTTTTTTTTTATATATATATTTATATTTGGTGCACTGTCTTTCATGAAGTCTATCTGGAAATGAAGTTGCGGTTCGTCCGCGTTCGGTAGTTTTGTCTTTGAACTGTTAGGTCAGTTATTTCTATGAATCACATTCATTAGTTTTTCCACACGAGTTGCACCAATTTACTTTTCGTATTACTTTATTATTTTCGCGCTTGCGGGTTTTTTGTATACGAACGGTCAATTCACTGTTAGTCATCTCGGCAGTTTTATGCGAACCGCTGCACGCGCGTTTCTTTCAGTTAATCCCTCATACATTAATGACGTTTTATGGGCTGGAATACCAGTTAGTTGGTCCTCAGATAACTTTCCCGTCCACTTTACCTCAGGACAGCGTTTTCTTCACAACTTGTTACTCTTTACTGGTAATTATTATTATAACTTTAACTATTTGATTTTCCGGTCACGATTTCCCCTCATAGTTGGCAACATTTTTATTATTCAACTATTCTCAAATAGTAGATACAATTGCCATTTGTTGCAATTTAGTAAATTATGAATTCTAAAGAGATTAGACAAATTGAGTCACCAAAACCTGGTGTTTCTCATGACTGTGAAATCCTCACGGAGGATTCTTACAAAATATTGTGGATTTATCCGTTCAAACGTCAGTTTCCTCTGCAATTTATACTGCAATGTCTTCTTTGCAAGGAACAATTGCAAAGTCTGTGGCTCAAGCCATAAGCAACTCAAACTCCAGTGAGAAGACTCATTTAATTAGTACTCCTTCAGACCACCTGGTCATCTTTGGAGTCTGAACGGAACCTAGCTCAAGGTTTTAGGAGATCTGGGAAGGCCACCCAAAAACGCAAACATTGCTTTGACGGTCCTGCAGAATCCCCTGGTGGCTCTAAGCCACTTAAGATAGGGAAGGACCAAGACAAGAACACAATGCGTGTCTCACGCAAAACTGAAGAGTGTAATCAATCACTCAAAAGACCCTCTGTTCGTGAGGAAGACAAACTAGCTTGGAAGGCCATTCACAGGAGCAAACCTGACTCCTATAAAACCTCCTCAGATAGTGACTCATTTTCAATCTCAGGGGATGAAAAATAAGACTCTGATTCTGCCTCTAGTTATTCATATATCTCAGACACTTGAGCTTATCTCTAAATCTGATGAAGAGAATATTATTTTGGATTTTAAATGGTAAACCATTATTCGACCAAGACCATATTAAACAACGCAGGTCAGCCGAATGGGTCCCTATGGCTCATGTAGCCAAATATCTTGAATAATGGTTGAGGAAAGACCTTGACCAAGCGGCTAGAAATAAAGAGCTGAATGCCCCAGACCGACCTTGTCAAAGAAAGTCGCACAGACCCCTGATCAAAATCAGGGAAGAACCCAAATAAAGGTCTTGACATATCACTAAAATCCTGTCAAGATAAATTAATGGACATTTCTGGTCCTGTGGCTAAAATGTTTGAAACTTTAGAACATGCGGCAGCTTCTGGGAATCCTCCCAGCATTGATACTTTGAGAGGCTGGACCCAACGCATTATATGCTTTTTGGGGAATGCTAACGCAGCGCTGACCAGAGAACGCAGGTCTATTTTAATGAAAATTAACCCTCAACGGTCAAATTTAGCCACTTGTGAACCTGGTCCAGCTGCGGAAGGTCTCCTATTCGGAGAATCATTTATTAAAGACATTAATATGTCAATCTATTTAGTACCCTTGATAAGGCTCAGTCATCCCTGAGGAAAAAGTTTTCAACCCTAAGGTTTTGGAAGGGCTGGAAGAGGAAGGAACCGTTCTTCAAGCCGTTCCTTTCAACATAGACAGGTTCCAAGGAACACCTTTCAACCCACCAGGCCCTCATATGACACCCAACAATTAACTCCATTCTTTCCACTATGTGGCAGACCTTGGAGATCAAGAGGCCATCGAGGAATGTCTCGCTTCAGATCTTCATCCGGTGAGTATGACAATCCACCTTTCTTCCCTGGTAGGGATAGGGGGCAGACTCACTCGTTTTTTCCATGTCTGGAGTCAGATTACAAACGATTCTTGGATACTAGACACGGTTCAAGGTTACAAAATAGATTTTATATCATGCCCCGTCCAAAGAAACATACCTTTCCCGATAAATTTTTTGACCCAAGAACAGGCCCTGGTGCTCAAAAAAATGCCATCATACGGATGCCCATGAGCAGCCCAGGCTTCATAAGCAATTTATTCTTGGTGAAAAAGAAAGATTCTGGTCACAGACCAGTCAAACTTGAAATACTTAAACAATTTTGTCAGATACCACCATTTCAAAATGGAGGGAATTTATTACCTCAAAGACCTATTGATATTCAACGACTGGTTGATCAAAATAGATTTGAAGGATGCATACCTCACGGTACCTATCCACCACTCATGTCAGAAATATTTACAGTTCCTATGGCAAGGGAAGAAATGGCAATTCAAATCATTGCCATTTGGTTTATCCTCTGCACCTTGGTGTTTCACCAAATTACCCAAACCAGTAATATCCCTACTTCGACGCAGGGGAGTAAGAATGATAATTTATCTAGACGACATATGTCACAGAGTGTGAAAACTCGATTACATTCTCAATGGACATTGAATCTGTTAACAAGCCTTGGCTTTGTAATAAATTACGAAAAATCGATTTTAACTCCCTCTCAGGAGATCGAATGTTTAGGATTTCCATCACGGAAATTGAAAACGATTCAAAAAGAGATCAGGTCAGTTCTAAAGGAGGAACTAATTTCCATCAGGTCTTTAGCATGGATTGTAGGTATTTTATCAGCGTCAATCCAGGCTATCTTTCCAGCACCCCTTCACAGATTGAAAAGAGAACATCTGCGCAACGGTCTCCTCTATTCAGACGAGATTTCTCTAACTTCAGAGACAAGAACAGAACTATCCTGGTGGATAGATCATGTTCAAATTTGGAACGGGAAAGCCATTTTCATGTCATTCCCAGACCTAACTATAGAATCCAACGCAAGTCGATTAGGCTAGGGGGCCCGTTGTGGAGGCAATTCCACAGAAGGCAAATGGTCTCTAGAAGAGACGAATATGCATATAAACTGCCTGGAACTCATGGCAGGGGTTTTTCGCTCTATGCAGTTTTGCGAAACACAAATCCCATTGTTGTATCCTTCTCAAGATGGACAACATATCAGCAGTCCAATATATAAATCGCTTAGGAGGTACAAAATCCAAGCAACTGGCAGACATTGCTAAAGAATTAAGGCATTTTTGCCTTGATCGAAACATAACGTTACGAGCAGAATACCTTCCTGGCCTTTCCAATACAGTAGCAGATTGGAATTCCCGTTTCCTAGTGGATTACAGAGACAGGATGTTGGATCTCAACATTTTCCAATGACTACTTGCTCTATGGGGTCCATTTCAATACGATCTCTTTGCATCACAACTCAATCGCTAACTAGAAACATTTTTCAGTTGGCGTCCGGATCCAGAAGCAGTAGATCCTTTAAAAGCATTCCTGTAAATGCTTTCCTCCAATGTTGGAAAGACGGAATCAATTATGCTTTCCCCCCCGTTTACGATGATATCCCGGGTACTTCTGAAAGCATGGTCCCAGAAAATCGACCTTAGTAGTTATAACCCCACTCTGGCCATCACAACCATGGTTCCCTCAGCATGCCTATACAGATGCGTCAGGATTCTCTTCGCGATCCGGAGGGAAATTTTTATCCTCTAGTGCTGCTGGGCCAACTACCTTTGATTGCATCTCATTTCGGGTCATTCGAATCTCATAGTGAATTTTCAAACACTACTAGAGACATTCTCTCAGAAGCATGGGCACCAGGAACCCGTGCAAATTACAGATCAGCCTGGAAAATTTGGCTTAATTGGTGCACGGGACGGACAGTGGATCCCATACATTCAGATTTAGCAAACATTCTAAATTTTTTGTCAGCCTCTTTTGACTCAGGGAAAGCTTATTGCACCATTAATGTCTATAGATCTGCTATCTCAGCAAATCACGACCCTATTGAATTTTTCCCTGTGGGTAAACATCCTTTAGTCTGCAGACTTATCAAGGGTATCAGATTTAAACGTCCTCCATGCCCTAAATATAATTCCACCTGGGATGTTACTCTGGTACTCCAGTTAATAGAATCATGGAGTGCCAATGACTCATTATCCATAAAATTGCTTTCGTTTAAGCTTACCACATTACTACGTCTCATCTCTTTCAAAAGAGTTTCTGACGTTAAGGCTTTAGACTTAATAGACAATATACTACTGATGGTGTTAATTTTTCTATTGTTAGACGTACCAAAACTAATCTCCGCACTGTATTCTATCCTTCATTTTCTGACCATCCTCTTCTATGTGTTGTTAGTTGTCTTCAAGCATATGAGTTTAAAACCTCTTTGATTCGAAATTCTAATTTCTCGCAATTACTAATCTCTTTTCGTAAAACCTTTCTGCCTGTCTCCTCTACATCTTTAGCTAGATGGATACGACAAACTAGGTCTATGGCAGGTATTAATATTTCAATGTTTGGAGCTCACTCATCAAGAGGAGCTATGACTACTAAAGTGTTTCAAGCAGGAGGCTCTTTATCAGATCTGTTAAAAACTGCAGATTGGTCTTCAGAATCTACATTTAAACAGTTTTATTTTAGACCTAGCCTGCATGTTTCAAAAATAATATTGTAATAACTTCTTATATATTTTTAAATTATGACTATTTAGCTTTGAACATGCATAATACGAGCCTCCTGTCTTGTTATAAAATTCAAGATTTTTCTAGTCTTGACGTCAGAAAATATAGATTTTATTAAAGACAAGAGGCGAGTATTATCCCTCCCGTTAACCCACCCTGTTATTTATATTTCAGCTTAATCCTGTTTGGAGTTTCCTCATTCTATCCTTGGAGTTACTCTACTAGACACTTCTTCTGCATTCTCAGCTCGAAAGAGGGAGAATATTGAGGATCATTCACTATATAGACTATGCTGGATGATGATTGGCTACCAATGTTCCATTTCAGTTACTCTGTTATTTTTATCTTTTTTATTCACTAAACTTTATTGAAAAAATGTCTTTGCTGCTGTAGTTAAGTAAAGAAAGTTAATGCATAATACTCGCCTCCTGTCTTTAATAAAATCTATATTTTTTGATGTCAAGACTACAAAAATCTTGAATTTAATAATAATGGTAAGGGGAAGGTGGGGTTGGCGTAGACAAGTAGAGGGAGGGACAGGGTTTAGACAATCACTCCACAGCCAAAATTAAAAAATGTTTTAGTATATATACACCCTAAATGAAAACATACATACATTTTTTTTTGTGTGGCCTATATCCAACAGCTTGCAAAACCTGCAGTTCTCTTATCCTTGCAAACAATCCCATTCTCCCCCAGCTCAGTCTTTCGGTGACTGTCCAATCACAGACCTCCCAATGCAGCTCAATAAGAAGTCTTTGCAAGACAGATGATCTGGGCAATTGCTGCCTCTTGATTTTAGCTCCACTGAGCTAAACTACCAGGAAGTAACAAGACCAATTGTATGCTTGAAAGCCAGGGTAGTGTAACAAGGTTAATTTTAAAACTGCCAGTTTTTCTTGAAATCTGCACTTTCTAAAATAAGGGGGAAAAGCTTCAGAAAATATACATTGTGATCACTTTGATAGTGATTGCACAATCCTGACCAAAATTAGAAAATAAAATATAAAATATTTTTTTGATTCAGTTACTGACATCAACAGGCCTTATTTAGAACGCAAACTCCGCTTAACATGAATCTTACTACAGAGGTTTCTCTTTCTAACTAGCCAACACCTTTTTCACTAAACTATGAATGAGCTGTGACTATTAGTCATGCATTTTCATTTTTTTGTATGGCTGCCTAATTTTACTTACAAAACAACCAAATCAAATAGCCTCTGGCAGGCAAGCAGTGTTTGTCCATATACAACATATCTCAACTTTGCCAGAAGCTCAAGGAAGTAAGGTGAAAGGTCAGAGTAGGACCCGTCTAGGGGGTCTTCCTTGACGTTGGCAGGTGGGCATTCCCTCCAATGGCCATTGGAGTAACTAAATGACCTCCATTTGTTTAAATATACATAGGGATTTAGGAGAGAGCGGAGGTAACTTTTTCTTTGGTTTTTACTGTATATATTGGGGCTGATGTGTACTGTGGTCGTTGCTGCCGCCCAGGAGGGATGGGAGTGAGCGCAGGACTTATCTTTTTGTATTCATATACAACATATATTTACTTCCTGCAGGGATTAATCAGTGGAGGCTCATCCAAAAAACCATAGTGACTTATTTTTTTAAATAAAAAACATTTATAAAACTAATTTTATTTTCTATTAACACCAAGTCTTGAAAAAATGTTGTGCTGTGTCTCTTTGAAATAAGAGTTCGTCAGTTTCCCCTCACTAATGAGCTGGGCATGCAATGAGTTTGCCTAACAATTCCTCTTTCTCTCTGAAATACATCCTTTCACCATCCTGGGTTTATAAATTTAAGAAAAAATGAGTTACATTTCTGGGGATAGAGTCCAGAGCATCAACATTATAAAAATTCACCAATTGAAATAAAGCCCATGGGAAAGCATTGGATTGGCTAAAAATCGTCAATTCTGATGTCGCCAAGGGGGTGGGGCCAATGCCAGTGGACCCTCGCGGCCCTGGAAATAAGAAGAGTTAACTTTTAAGGGGGGCAAGCCACCTAAATGGTGGGTTTTGCACTATAGGGTCAAGAATACATTTGTATTCCGAACCCTATAGTGTTCCTTTAAATAATTAAAAAGGAGTAAAATATAGCTTGTACTTCATAATTTATGTTCACAGAAGATGCATGCATGCCAGACTGTTTCTCTCACCCATAGTCACATAACATTTGTGAAACAACAGATATGATCTTGTTCCAATGACCTGTACCTTTATGGCATTTCTTAGTTCATGTGCATCATACAAGGAGGCCGGTGTCATCATTCCCACGATCAGTTTCTCAAACTTGCCTGTAAGCTCTGACTTCAAGTCATCAACAAGATCCTGGCAAAAAATATATAAAGTTACAACAGCTTTCCTTTGCACTAGAAAATAAGAATTTTGAATCTACTTGGGACCACCCTTGCTGTAGCCCATTATATCAATACACATTCCACATAAAAGGTGTTATTGCACTGTGCATTTCGTAATGTCTCATTGTGATTTCTTCACTACAAAGTTAAACCTAGAAGGGACACTCCTCTGTCCAAAAACAAAAATCAAGGAAAATTACAGCTTAGCATATATACATACCCCCACTGAAAATATGCATGCATTTAACTATGCATTTTTTATAACCGAGTGTATATCTAAAACAGCTTGCAAAAACTGAAGATCTCTGTTTTGCAAGCCATCCCCTTCTATTCCCACCCAGACTTTCTGTGGTTGTTTGATCAGACTTCCCAGTGTAGCTAAATGAGGAGTCTTTGCAAGGCAGGAACTCTGGGCAACTTCCTGCCTCTTGGATTTAGCTCCACTGATCAAAACAACCAAGGACGTAACAGAGCCGACTGTTTGACAACCAGGGGGTGTAACAAGATAACTTTATAATAGTGCCAAATTCTATTCAAATCTGCACTTTTTGTAAAATTTAAACAAAACAAAAACCAACCAGCCACACACATTTTACACATAAAGCACTTCAACAAGCTAAAGTGCTTTAGGGGTCTGGTGTGTATCTTTAAATGTATAGCATTTTGCCATTTTATCTTTAGTGTTTCAAAAAACCTCCTAAGACCAAAGGGTCAAATTTGTACCATGCACAAGCAGCAGTACCCAGCATAGAATAAAAGGATGGACTCAATACCGTTTTTTCCCCCAAAAAAAGTCCCACCTTATTGAAATGTGGAACTCCAGCTAAAAGCATAATTTTTATTAATAGCTTGTGTATTTTATAAAGAGGTCAGGATTATGTTCATTTGACACACTTTAATAAACAAGGAGCTGAAGATTCACATATTTTATTCACTACATGAACCAATAAAATGTGTTAATGTCTTTCCAGAACAATTATAGTCTTACCCTGCCAAACAAAGTTTTGAATGCAGCAGCAGTTTCCTGTCTCTGGGCATTGCTTCTAGATGTGAGGAGCTTAAAGATGGTTTCCTCATCAGTACCTGACAGAAGCAAAAGATGACAAGCACTTTTAGAATGCCAGGATATACCTTGTCTGACCCAGTATAATTTATATTACAATTTCACCAACCCAGGTTAGCCCCCCCCCCATATTGAGAATTTTAACAAAAGATTATTCCATTTGTTAGCTCAACAATTTTATTTCATTAGATCTACTCTAAAATATGCAATATTAATCATTTTCAGGGGGGCTAAGCCGTAGCCAGCCCCCCTTAACAGAAATGTGTACAAAATGTTGTTGATTATGATAGCTCTGCATTAGATCAGGTAAACCTTTTGTTAGATCTAGTCTAATTACTGAGATATTGCATATTTAATTAGGTTAAAAAATAAAAAATAAAAAAAAAATGAAAATATAAAAGCATATAATTATCAGTAAACTGACACAGCTTCTCACCGAACACCTCCCAAATAGTGTTTCATCTAAACAAGCCAAAAAAAAATACAATACATGTGGGATTCAGCGGATATACCTAAAAAAAAAAACAATTAAAAAAAAAAAAAAAAAAAGGAACATAGCATAATACAGTTTGTGGAAATATAATATTCCTTGATAAAGGTTGCACTCACAAGAATTGGAAGTAGTATGCGCTCTGATTTTCACAGTGAGAAGCACGCAAGCGCCTCTAGCGGCTGTCAATGAGAGGCTCTAGAGGCTGGATTAACCATATTAGCTGTTAGGTTTATTTTAAAAAGGGTTAACACTAGCTGGACCAGGCACCCAGACCACTTCATTAAGCTGAAGTGGTCTGGGTGCCTCTAGTGGTCCTTTAATGAATCAGCTAAAAAGCCAAAATTTGCTCTTAAAGCCATGTAAATTTTTATTTTACAAATTAAAAAAAATAATAAGTAACCAAAACAGGATGATGTACTCCTATACATACCCAAACCCTTCATTGCCTTGCGAAGAGCTTCTGCATCTTCATTCGCCTTAAATCCAGGAAAATCCTTTACTGTTCCTCTTGTGGACTACAGAAAAAAAAAAAAATGAAAAAAATTAAAAAATTATATATAGAAAATTAAGAAATTACCAACTACACTTAATGGGGTCATTGTGTTTGATGATGCAGAGAATGAGAATTACCTTGGTGAATAAAAAACATTTTAATCAAGTGAAGCAAATTGCATAATGATAGGATTAGAACTTAAAAAAATTCTTTATTTGACGAGGCAGAAATATTAAACTGACAATTCTGCCCTTCATATCATTTAAATCACAATTATAAAAACACAAAACATGTAGAGCTATAAGCATTCAAAAGGTCTGGAGGGCACAAACAAAACTACTAGCAGAAGTAGATTCAATGGTTACAGGAAATGGAAGAAAACGTAAAAAGGTCTTCAATGTACACTTCTAAAAGGTCAGGAAGAAATATTAAAAATGTTCAAATATATTGAAGAATATGATAAAGGGAAATGCATGTTCTATAAAGGCATGGTCTAACATTAGATTAAGCCGTAAGGACCTAGGTTTTTTTGAGAAGCGACATGATTGTAAACAAGGCCTTTTTGACACACATTAATTCTTCCACAATTTCACCATTTCTAAATATATTTTTTTATAATTTTTCAGTTAATAAAATTCATGATGTGACATACTGTGCACCACTGATGGCTCATACATAGTGGTAGTTCAGGCAGTATCCCAGCAATAACTAGTATTGGGAATAAGAATTTAAAAACTGAAAACTATTTGCAATAGTAAGATATTCTTGTATATTCTTCTTGTCATGCTTCTAATTATAATTCAAGAAACTTCAAGAAAAGGAAATAAAGAAGCTATTGGGTGTGTAACCCTAGATTACTTTTTGGGCTGCAGAATTAAAGATTGATAAAAATAAATAACATTCTGTTCATTCTCTGTTCAACCTACAGATTTGTTTGTGTATTTTTAAATGCTTCTTGCATTACCACTACCACCAGCTATACTTAATGTGTTAAATCCAAGTCAAAGCTCAGAGCTTACAGCAAATTATGCACACAGAGCCATAAATTATGCAATGTTCTCAAGCAAGATTATTTTCATGGCAGGAACACAGACATGTCAGCTTAGAATGACGCTATATGTTCATTAGTATGATGGACATCTTGCAATCTTCCCATTGTGTTTTCATAAAAGTGTCATGTGTTAAGCCAATATGATTTAAGATAGAATCATAGGACAGCTAAATATGAAAAGATTTTATTAGAAAGATAGCAGATATACAATGTGTGTGCTTTTAAAAGTCTATATGTTGCTAATGACTAATAATAATACATAAATAAATCACACCCTCAAAATAATTTTCCTTCAGAGGCAATTAATTTAAAGAGGACTTTAATGAATGTTGCAATATGCCATTTGTTCAATATAAGATCAGAAAATAGAAAGTATGTACACAACATGGTGTTTGCTGAAATCATGCTGCAGTTTCTCCTTTTAAAAGTTGAAATCACTGACGCCACATCATAGATGTGAGAGCATTTTGTTTTCATTTTTCCCCTTATATTATTTGGAAAAAATCCAGTTATTAAATTATTTGTAAATACGACTTGCTTTTCAGATGCTGAGCCCCAGAAAGAGGTGCTTTGTACAAACACACATTGGACTGGTGATTGTCTTATTTTCTTTATTCACTATGAGCAATAGTTATTTTCACATTTTACTTGCTCCAGGCAGGGAGTCACAGCATCTAGTTATTTTAGACATTTAGGAGTGGTAATTGGTAGGCCTTTCAAGAGTTAGTTCCCAACGTGCAGAGGTTAAGCACAATTAGTTTATATTAAAGATATTTATGTTAAAAGGGAAAATGTAGGAACTGTATCTGGCAATATATTTCCATTCAACTTTACACAAAATAAAATACCCAACAGATAGTTTCAAGCACCAAAAAAGAAGTGTCAGGCTAATATGATGATCAGGTTCATGACTAGAATTGGGAGTTGGATTTTATTCATAAAAAAAAAAAAAAAAATGCAATGTCAGTGTTTTTAAAAGCCAACTAAAAGCTCAGTAGAACAATTGCATATCTGCAATTAGCATTTCCTGTTTACCGGCAACCTAAGGATTACTTCGCATAATATCTAGAAAAGGTCACAGCACTATTAAAAAAAAAAAAAAAAAAAACTTTACAAAAAACTAAGTATCATAATCCACTCAACAACAGCAATCCCTGAAGACATTCGGAAACATTCTTGATAAACAAGAGAAGGAGAAAAAAAAAAAAAAGCCACAACGAACCAATACAGTTTTACATTCTAGTAAATGTTTTTGCAGTCCCCTAGCCTTTAGCTTGATTAGTAGTTATGGTAATGCATTTTAAAGAGCACTGCTGCATTAGGAATACAAACCTGCATTCCTGCATTCCAAATGCTATAGTATCCCTGTCACCATCTAGTTTAGTGCCTGTAACGGATCGACGGGCACCCCGACTGGGTACCTTCGTTGATGGCTGCTCCTAGCGCTTCCTGAGGGCTCCAAGCACTCCAGCCGACACCATAACCACCGTAGACTCCTCTAGAGAGCAAGGCAGGAACAAGCTCTTACAAGAGTTTAGCAGTGATTTAGCAAGGGAGTATGACTAGCATAGCAATCCCTTGTAGCAGATTCCCCCAATAAGAGACTGCACTCCAAATTGAGGGTGAAGTAGAACTGTAGCTTTTAATCAAACACTCTGCTTTTATGCCCATTCTACAAACATAGTACCACCCACAGGGTTTTGAAGTGCAACCAATCAATACATACAATACACTCAGACACTCCCACACAAAATCCTCCCCTCTGCCTGCGATATAATTACTGAACACAATGGGCTAACTTAATTATCACAGGCAGGAAAATACAGTTTTACACAATATTCATAACTCCAAAAGTATACATCACATTCAAATAAAACATTACATTTTCAGAATCAGCATACTCCAAATACAAACATACGTCAAAATCATACAAATCCTTCCATTGGTTTAAAAGTTAGGTCGAAGTCCTTTGTGACCACTGAAGCATGGCTTTCCAGCCAAAACCAGTTCCACAGAGTCCTCTATCCTGGAGATAATTGGCTTAACTGGGTGTAGTAAGCTAACTATCTCCAGGTACAGAAAATGTCTATTCACAACAACAGCAAAATTACACAAAAATATATAATTCCTATCATACTGAACAGAACCCCCACATTCAACCTATCCCCAGATAGCTTGGATCTGAGCGCTCAATATATCCAAACAGTGCTCAGATCACACAAACCCAGTGAAAATCGCCATGGGGTTAAAGTCTAGCATGGGCTGATGAAAGGGTCCATAGTCATGAGGCTGGCAATCAGGCTTCTCCATAACCCAGTGGCGAGGTTAGTTTTGCCACAGTGCCACCCTCCATTTGCCATTAATAAAAGTAAATAAATCACAACTTCTCAATTTCCAGCGCCGAGAATTATCATTGCTCACCTCCCTCTGCCTGTGGACGTCATCAAGAAACCATGGCTTCCTCCACTGATTGTCTAATCCAATGCTCCTCATAGAAGAGCACTGAGGTTCTGATGCGCATGCCCAGCAAGCGCTGCGTGCATGTCCAAGCATCCCATATGAAAGCACTGAATTCAATGCTTCCCTATGAGCTGCAATCAATGACGTCTGATGACCAAATTTACTTGGTCAGTGCAGTGGAAACATCTCTAGAGGCGGTCAGTGAGACAAGATCACTGCATCAAGGCCACTTCATTGAGATGATTTGACTGGGGGGCTTTGGTGATTCTTTAACATAAATTTTTAGATATAGATAAAGAGAGAGAATTACATGCGTAGCTGCTCCCCACCTCCACTCAGGGCCGGATTAACATAGGGGCTGATGGAGCTGCAGCTCCAGGCCTAGGCCCATGGAATAGGCCTATTGATTTAAAAAATAATAATTTTGTATACACACTATAATTGGGGTTTCCATCTGGCTTTTATTTTATTGGCACAGCCAGTATTTGAGGCTGCAATATCGGTACTGGTGATACACATGCTGGTATTTTTCTCAGTATAAACAGAGATTACGATGCAATACCAGCACTGACCAGTAGGGGTAGCTGTGTGTAAAAAGAGGCAGGGATAGGAAGTTCCAGCATATCCCTCCCTGCCTATCTCTACTCACTGATCCACAGGGGAGCAGCTACAGAGAGTCCAGACAACAACTCCTACCCTGCAGAGACAGCCTACAGCTCAGGGAAGTGAGGGATGGGGGGGGGGGGGAAGAAAGGCTGCAAGAAGACATGGGGACACAGACACTAAGGGACATTGGGAGACATTATGACACAGACACTTGGGGACACAGTGTCCCTATGTCTCCCAGCTAGTGTCCCAGTCTCCCCATGTCCCCCAGTGCCCCATAGTCTCCCAGTGTCTCAGTGTCCCCCATACCCCATACTTTTCACATACTCTTACTTAAGTATGGAAACTTAAGAGGGATGTATGAGAACAAAACTTGTGTGGACTGGCTGACAATGAATATAGTTAAGGTAATGATGACTTTGGTTTCTCTAAAACTGTGGCATGTTCTCTTTCTTCTACACTCACTACATACAGCTTTTCTCTGTCCCAGGCTGTCCCAGGAGCTTCTGTCTGCTAGTAAGAAGGTAAGGAAACAAGTGGACCAGCAAGTGCTAAGAGACAGTCCTTAGAAAGCGTTGAGTGAGCGCATCGTTAGATGCATTTATGCCAAGCTCAGGGTTCGGTCTGCATAGTATGCCCTTAGTTGGCCAGCCTGCATGATTGGCAGGCAATCTGACATGCATTCATGCCAGGCCGCCCTTCCAATTCTTTGGGTTAGACAAGCCCTCTTTTTGGGCATGTTCGCCCCTTTTGGCAGGTTATGTGATTTGCATCAGTGGCCCACCCTTTTACCGTACCCATTGACTTCCTGCTTCACTGGACACTGCTCTTACAGGTTATGAATTTACTTGAAAGATGAAAACATAAATTAGACAGAGATTAGCATAGGGTATGGGTTTTCTTATAGCTGCTGTTTTCTTTCCCTCCGGCACCATCTCCATCAGATACATGATGCTTGGGACTGTTTTAGTATTTTTGGTTGATAAGATTCTGTAATTAGGCCCATCATAATTGTCAGCACCAGGCCCACTGGGTTGTTAATCTGGCCCTGCTTCCACTTGTAAAATGATACACCTCTGCACATAAACTCATAGTAAGAAAGTGTAAGATAGGTTTCAGTGAATAGACATAAATGATGAGAAGGCACTCCTATATAGGACCACCAAGTGCCTCCAGTTGAAAGTATACTATTGTTGTGAATCCAATAACAGAAGGCTAGGCACAAAAATGGGTATATGGTTCAAAACATGTTTATTGAAGTATGTGCAACAATTTCAGTTAACACATTTTGCAAGCTCAAAAATGTTCCCATGTGAGCTGAAATGTTGCACATTCTTTTGCAATAAAATTTATGTTGAGCCTTGGGGGGTGCGGGCCAAGCATCAGGATGGAGCAGGCGCCATCATTCAGAGCTCTGGGCCCAAAATATATCAATCTGCCAAATATCACTCGACTGTCGCCCCATCGAACCACATCAGAGCTGAACCAGGGTGCAACAGCACACGAGGAGCAAACCCATGCTCTTCCCTTATGACTTGAAGGCCAAATCGTCCTGAGGCCTTTTCCAACTGGGCTTGGTACTCCCCTCCAACTGAGGACGAGCTGCCTGCAACATCGATGGGCCGCACGAAACCTAAAACACAGTCAGGTCCTCAAAGAGTGAGGGACATCGGCGAAATGCTCTCCGGTCCAACGAAACTGATGTATGTGGAAAGGGTAGACAAGGAGCACCTCACCGACCCACCGGACGGTAAGGTTAGTTAGCCTCCTACCAGGCCTAGCCTTTCTCTCCCGCCACCTCATAGAGAACCGGCAGATGCATAACCCTCTGATCCCTCGACCAAGCAGGATGTTTCTGACCTCTATGAACGCATCAAAAAGCTATTCGATGCAGACAGTGCTCTGGTGAAAGAAGAGGTACAGGCAGTCACTGAGCGGGTAAGGGTCACGGAAGAAGATGTAACAGACCTCAAACGAGGCCTCTCGGCCCTGGAGGAGACTGTGCACAAGTTACAAGCCGCGCACAGCAACACAACCCTCAGGTTAGACTCCCTCAAAGACAAAGGCCGGGAGAAAAACGTGAAAATACGGGGGTTGCCGGACGAGCTACCCAACCTCATTAGACCCCTGCTGGCTTCAGTACTGCCCGCAAAAACAATTGTGCTAGACGGCGTCTACCGCATAAAAAAAAAAAAAAAAAACATCGCCTAGAGCACCCACTGCCTCCCCAAGAGACATAGTCAGATTCCATGCCTACGCAGATAAACAAAGGCTCCAACAGGCACTACGGGATAAAACACCCTTCCACTTCGAAACGCAGCACCTGACCTATCAAGATCTTACCCACTCCACCCTGTAATGGAGTCAAACCATGCGGCCTATCACATGGAGGCTGCAAGAAGCAAGCATCACGTATCGTTGGTCTACCCCAAGGGCTTTAACGGCAATCGTGGAGGATAAAACCTACAGAGCTGTGGCACCGGAAGAGGCGACAATGTTCCTGGCTTCCCTCGGCCTGGCAGATATGCTATCAAAGAACCTGAGGGCCTGACCCGGTCACTCTAAGGACGTTTTGAATATCATGCTGTTCGTTCCTGCCGGGGAATGGAACTCAGTGACATGAATCACAAAAAGCGTAAATGTTTTGCCACACTGCTCCTAAAGTTCATTAGTTGATTGAGTTAGCTCATGGTCTATCCCCAACATACTCCAAATGGCCCTCGGACAGGCGGTGCACAGACCGCCACCCTAACACTTAGGTGTAACAGCCCACATATTAGACCGGTAATAGCAATCCACTCAAGCCCGCACAACCAGATTAAGGTCCATTCCATCCCTCCCCTATCCCCCCTGCTACCCCCTTAGTTAGGGGTTCATATGACTCTATACACACGGCAAACAGGGACACCTGCTGTCCAAACCCTTCCTACCCGGGCCACCCATATTGACAACTATCCACTTGGGAGAATCCTAGCCCCCTCCTTCTTATTCTTTTTTACGCATCTTCTCCGGGGCAGGCTCGCGAAGATGCACACATTCAGGCACGCTCTAGACCTTCAGCCTGCAACACATGCTACACACTCACACCTGCTCAACAGTCTGGCCTGACCCCACTCCACACAATGTAGACAGGGATTCAGAGGCTGTACCTAAAAACCCACTAAATACAGCTGACTAGCGCAGCAGCCTACCTTACTAACCCCAGCTACTAGAAGGGCTCACTCAACATAAGCCACCCTGTTCCGCCAAAACCATCAGGCTCACCAAGCCACTTAGCACCTATGTTTACAAAACTCCAGAAGTTTCAGCCCGACACCTTTTGTTACCTTTTGTTACAACTACCATACTAATGCTGACTTACCTACTACTTAGACTCAAAAAATGTGATGTGATCTCAAATGTCATAACAATGTATATACTTATCTGTTCATGCCTGCAACTGCTATTGTGGCATAGTAGGCTACCATGTTTTCACTCTATGCAGTGAAAAATAAAGAATAAAAAAATAAAAATTTACATTGAGCCTTATACCCAATTTTACCAAGCCTTTTCTATTAGTTGAGTTTCAATGAATGAGGCATGAAAAACATGGCTGAATATTAGGAGTTTAAAGTCAGGGCCGCCATCAGGGCATGACAACCGCAACGGTTGTCATGGGCCCGGCAGTCCTGGGGGCCCCGGACTGCTCAGGCCCTGCAACCCCGGTATGTACCCACTGGGCCAGCCTCTTCTCCTGGGGGGCCCAGCAGCCGGTCACCTCAGGGCCCCCCAGATGCTGACCCTGCTGACACCCGGCGGCGGGCGCACGAGGGAGCACTCTCCTCTGTGTGCTTCCTCTTCAGCTCCCTCGCGCGTCGAGTACTGATGCCGGCGCCAGAAGATGATGTCATCTTCCGGCTCCGGCATCAGTACGGTGAGCGAGGGAGCTGAAGAGGAAGCACACAGAGGAGAGTGCTCCCTCGCACGCCCGCCCGCCGCGTGTCGGGGGGAGGAATGAAATTACCCCCCTAAGGGTAAAGAATTAAATTTGAGGGAGAGGGGGGGACAGGAATGAAATTTGAGGGGAGGGGGAGAGGAAGGAAATTTGAGGGGGGGAGAGGAAGGAAATTTGAGGGGGGGAGAGGAAGGAAATTTGAGGGAGGGAGGGGGAGAAGAAGGAAATTGGAGGGAGAAGGAAATTGGAGAGAGGGAGGGAGAGAGATTGACATCCATCACACACACACACTGCACCCCTTGCACACAGAAAAACACACAATGCATTACACACAGACACACATACACACACAAGCAATGCATCCCTTACACACAGCAACACACAATGCACCCCTTACACACACTCAATGCATCCCATACATACACAAACTCATCTTGCAGCCCTTACACATATAAACACAGATTCACACAATGCATTCCTTACACACATCAGGACATCCCCCACACACACACTCCACTCCCTGTGAACAAACTCATTGGTGGAACATGAAGGTGGACCCTGGGACCCAGACCTTGAGCTGTGTAAAGGGCCCTCAAAAAAATGGAGTTGCTTCCCGTTCTCCCAGAACATTGATTTTTGTGACCACAGTTACAAACCGCCTCCAGAGAGCCTGTTCTACACCAGACCAGTGGAGCCAGACGGCAGCTAGAGCCCATCATCATCCTCATCTGGTTGTAAGTAGGCAATCTAGTATATTATTCGTGGCACTAATCTCTAATTTACTTCACATTAAAGGGACACTATAGCCCCCAGAACCACTGCAGCTTAATGTAGTGGTTCTGGTGTCTAGCCTGTCCCTGCAGGCCTTTTAATGTAAACACGGCGGCACTGCAGCACTGGTGTTAGTTAACATGGCAGATCATATGGGTGGGGCATTGTGATGTCACATGGGGGGCGGCAAACTTTACTTTTGCCTAGGGCGGCAAAAATCCTTGCACCGCCCTGCAGACACTGCATCCCTGTAGGCGGATTGAGGGGGCAGCACTTTGGGCTGACTCGGGTGCAGGCATTTCTGATGGCAGCCCTGTTTAAAGTAATTGGTATATCCATCAACTCAATAGTTATTACTTTGTGGGATATTTGTAAAAGTGTTTTCACAGCATATTAAAATTAATCAGCCCAATCTCGTTCACATTTGGATTCGTTTGCATACCCCACCAAAATGTTTTTTCCCTTAGGCTAGGAGAGTTAACAGGACTCCTAATAGAAGCTTCCAGCTCTCCATACAGGAAGACAAGAGGCAGGGAAACACGACTGGTATACCTCGGTAACAAATCAAATTGTTAGCAAATAGTTTGACTACTTAGACAGGGGGAGTGCCAGTGCATGCCTGGCACCATAACCACTATATCACACAGTAGCAGTACTAGCGATCAGACTCTTGCATTAAGGACTTCTCAAAAACAATTCAAGAATGTGTAATGTTTGCACAGAACAAATTAAGAAACATCTCTGCCTGGTTAAATATTTAATTTGGAAATCACTGAGGAATACATAATGAAATTATTAATGCAGAAGAAATATTTTATGAAGAAAGGGAGTATAAAAAGAAAAAAAAAGTAACCATTTCTTTAACATTTGTTTTAATTATGGCAATTACTTTAATGTCATTCAATCTTGCCCTGATATAGTGCTTTCACAGAGCGACAAAGTCAACACAAATCATCCTGCATGCCCTTCATGGCAAGGCAGTCTCAGTGCCCTCCATCTGCTATCTTCAAGACTGAAAGCAACTTTAATCTGTTGCTTATTTGACATTTTCTGAATATTGTAAAGGAGCACTCAGATTGTACCCAAGGATGACAGGCTCGCAGCTTTCAAAATAATATAGAAAACTAACAAACATACAATAGAGTGAAAGGGAGAATACAGTTCCTACAAATGTCAAAAAGGCAACAGACTTGCATTTTGCTGGCAATTGAAAATAGATACAATCAAGATCACCTTGTATGCTGCCTTGCCTTAAGTGTATGCAGGGAGATGTTGAATGACATCATTGCTCTAAGAATGTGCTGCAGTAAGGTAAAGTGACCATGGGTCAGAATGTGACAGAAACCAATTCAGGGTCTCTCAACATGGCACTTTAACAAAGAGAAAAGGAAAAAGGTATGGGAGAGAATTATTAAATAAAAATCGATATACATTATAATTTAATTGTGTCCTCCGCCTCCCCTCCCCCCCCCCCCAATAAATATACATGTTAAAAGCACCTATTTGAATAATATAAAACAAAACTATGAATATAAGTCAGTTTGCACATGTAAAGTTACAGTATTAGAAGAGACAGCAGCTAGCATTGCATAATATACCAATAAAATATATATCATTTCTTGATTATTCAAGCCCTCTCTTTTTACAGAGACTGAAGGAGTTACTGAAAGAAAGAGGAAGTTGAGAAAGAGAGAAGGCTGTTCCCCTTCTCATATGACTAGCGAGTCAGACAGTGCTTTGGTTGGATCATGCTCTCTCATTTTGTGCGATTTCATTACAGAAGGAAAGTGTTTGGAAAGAAGAGGGGGGCGGGGGGATTTGAAGTGTACACGTCGATAGTGTTTTCTTCTTGTTTTGATTATAAGGATTTTGTGATGCTGTGGCAACACAAACAAACAAAAAATACAAGAACAAACACCAACAAGGTTTACTCAAACCAGGAATTTAAATTTTCAAATTGGATCCAAACTGATTTTATCTTATTCTCGAACTAAGATTGATAATTAATTCTACACAATCCTTGATTCAGTAAGTGACAGAGACATAAATAAGACATTGTATTTAACAATATAGTATTTTGAAATAAACTGAACTCACCTTGTATGCCATTGTAGCGTGGTTACAAAAAGAGCTGCAAGATAAAATATACAGGCAAGGTTATTAGGGCTAAGCTGGTATCACAGTGTAGGTCATAATCTCCATTTTGGAGGTCTTACTGATGTCAAATTTATGTTGTTTGACCACATACCTTGCATGCTCACCTGTGCCGCATGGAGCCAGAAGCCTCTACATTCTGTTAGTTCCCCTGAGCTAAGCCCTGTCATGCAAAATGGCTCATTGGCTGAGAGAACCAGCGGAATACTCCAAGCCAATGAGCGCCTCACTGCACTGCCGGGCTTAGCTCAGTGACAGAGCTTCTAGCTGCATAGGGAATAGCGGGAGGCCCCAAACTGGCAGACATTTAAGAACAGTTTGTGGAAGAGCTCCAAAGCACACCTGGAAACAAACACTACAATGGGCTCTAGTGGTTATGGTGCTTGGAGTGTATCACCAACCACAGCAGTAAGATGGTTAATTCTACATAGCTTTGCAACAGAGAAGTGTATTAGTTATGTGACCGCAAATGACACTGATGGTACACTTCACTAAAAACTGTTGTGGAAAATTAGCTAATTTTAGGCAAAAATAGCCAAGGCAGAATAACAGGTCATTGGGAGATTTTTCCTCAGTTCAGTGAATAAAACACAATGTTAAAAGCTGCCAAGTACTCCGTTTATAGAAACAATGACCGTCACGGACATTGTCATCATTTATCCGGTTAAAATATTTCTAAATATATGTTTTAGTACTTTGCCAATTATAAAGAGGAAAACGCTGTTGAAAATACTGAAAGGCTGATACCTGTTAGATCTCCTAGGATACTCAAACCTTAACAGGTGTAGTTCCTGATAGAATAAATTAGTTATGTCCTGAAATGCAACATGAAGCTGTAAGTGTAACCTAACATGAACCAGAGTCACAAACATGTCAAAACAACTCTATAAAGCGCTCTTCACACTCAACCCAATAACATAAATATAGGAAGAAGCAATGTGTAGACTTAGAGATATATATGTTTAATCCATGCATAGAGTGAGGAGATACATTTATGTAGAAGGGATACAAACCTGGTCATGGATTGCAGAGTAAGACTTACCAGGAAAGGTTAAAGGATCTTAACATGGAAAGCTTGAAGGAAAGACTAGACGGGGGGATATGATAGAAACTTTATACATATATAAAAGGGAATAAACACAGTAAAGAGAGTATATTTAAAATAAGAAAAAGCACTAAAAGAGGACATAGTTTGAAATTAGAGGAGCAAAGGTTTATAGAATAGCCTTCCAGCTGAAGTGGTAGAAGTTAACCCAGTGAGGGATTTAATACATTTATGGGATAGGCATAAGCTAGTATCAAGAAAATTGGGCAGACTAGATGAGCCAAATGGCTCTTATCTGTCGTCACACTCTATGTTTCTATAAAATGTATAATTAGCACTGTGACTAACTACACTTCTCAACTGGCTTTTGGAGGGGCCTGATTGCCAGCCTCTTGCCCCAGGACTATGTCTAAAACTTTGTCCCAAGACTGTGAAAATGCCTGTTTGTGCCTTTTTCCTATGTGGTTTGGTAAATGGGGTTTACCGAACAAACTGTCGAACAGCCGGACCACCCGCAAGTGGAGTGTGCTGCTTGTTTACCCCCCAGAAACTGTGGTTAACCGCAGCTAATTGTCAACGGCTGGGTGGTCGCCGTTCGTATAGTCGAACACGTGGCGGCGGCCATCTTGTTTAGTCAAACGCTTTCAGCTGTGTTTTGTCGTCGAGTTCATGGAACTCAAAAATCGAACAAGCGACAGCACAAACACTGCTGAACTTTACCTTCTCTGGATCTTCGATGGGAGTCGAACAGCGTTCAACAATTCGAACGCCACTTTAACATTGGTTATTTTCACGAACGGGGCCGTTTGTGCATTCGAACGGAGCTTAGTTTCGGAAATAGACCGGCCGCACAGCCTAAATCTGTAGAACTATTTTGGGCATGAAAACCATGCTTGCGGTCGGTCAAAAGAGACTTCCATAAAACTTTTGAACTCCTGCTCTGATCTGGTTGATTTTTTGATATGTTGTTCCCAGATTGGCTACTCGTGGCAAGTCCTTTACACACTCCTGGTTCCACCAAAACTGAGGGTGTATGTATATGTGGTTGCTATACAATAAAGCCCAACATGAGGGGGTGTCCACGTCAGTGGTTATGACGTAAGCATGCCCCAGGTGAGGAACTTTTTTTACAGAAACTAAGACTCCCAGGCACTTGCACCTCAGAAGTTTGCTTGGCATATTGCTGACAAACTCAACCAATGAATGTCATCCTAATTTGAACAAAATAAATAATCCTAATTCTGTAAAACGACTTTCAGGAAGATGATAATGATGTCCATGTAATTTTAATGATTTCCAGGTTCAGGAAAGTAAAACTCCCCTTTGCCTGCCCTCTCTGGCCCTGGACCCCCAGTGGTGGTGGCACCGTCTGAGGTTTTATAAAATTATGCAAAGTCCCCAGATGGTAACAGTTCTGCTTTAAGGTCGAATGCATATAGATGATGGGGAGACCTCCATACTGAGTACTTGGCACATACAATAGAGAACACTAACTCACCATTACAATTAACTGAGGCAGAATACTGTATCAGATTTAGTTTTATAGAGGTTGACCCCTTAAACATATGGTCTTGATACAGGATTTAGCTGCAGAGTGGATCGCACATAAAATTACAGAAATGTGTAACCTCTTATCATAAATACACAACACATAGAGAAGTGGTGGCTTAATACATTCTGGTTCTTTAGTTTATCTAGAATCTCTGATTAAGCGACAATCCAATTGCAAAATATAGGCCATCTGACATATTATATAACAAAACAAAAAAAAAGTAAGCTCCCTTATTAAACCCCCACAATATAAATCTACTGTATGTATAATACACACATACATAAAAGCACTCACTGCATGTGAATTCTAGAATTGATACACTGCAACTATTTCATGATTGTCAATAAATGAAAACACAATCATTGCAGAAAACTATATTTCCTGTAGTTGTAAATCTGAATGAATGAATTTCATCTCGGAGCATCCTGTAGTCATTTATATATTAGTTACAGGTGATCCAAACACCTGGGGCCGGATTCTATGGCCAATAAAATCATTTTAACTCCGGCAACTTAGCAATGTTCCCACTTAAATCTATGGACACAGGTATTGACGTAATTACCCCAGCTAAACGCTTATCTGAACATAGAACCCAGTTTTTGATTCCAGCTAAAACAAATGTAACTTTTTTCTGTTCTTCAAATGAATGGTATCCACCTATTTATGAATTAATATACTAAAGCTATATGTTTAACACATTGCACAGTCATAACCCAAGACCAACAGATTCCACAACAATGCACACAATACAAAGATATTTTAGCAAAACAGGGTTTTCAGGTCTTAAAACCACCTGTATATTGGTGCATCAATATGCTGCACCTATGCAAACATTAAAAGCAAAAAAATAGTGATCATACATTTGCTTAAACAAAAGTAGAGTTTAGACAAACTTATTTTTCTGTATAGAAAGCCAGCTGAAAACAGATTTTATGTGCATATACTTACATAGCTTTATAATTAGACAATGAACTCTTCAACAGGCAAAGAGAGAGGCTGCTGATCACCTCGGGCTGACAAAAAGCTTTGGAGGATTAGAAGCAACAGTAGAGGAAACAGAGAGCCTCCCTCTATGGCCTGACACACCCTGGAAAAGCACTGCCTTCATCCACCTCATATGTCACTGAGCAGGATGTTTCCTCCTCTTTACTCATACAAAACTGGCTGCCAAAAATTAACAGTTTCTGTGCTAGTGGCAGCTTCATAAAAGTGCATTTTAAAAAAAATGTTTCCAAAAAAAAAGGTTTTTCAAATATTACATTATTACTAGTAAAATGTAATAGCTTTATCACTTTTTCTCAGGTAAATATTTTTGATAATGCACATAAATTGGCCCTTTACTTTCAGGCCTACTAGCTGCTCCCTGAGAATCATGTAACTTGGTATGGGAGTTTCTACTGTGTATATTTATATGTTTATTTAGCTATTTTATTTTGGGCAATTGATGCAAATTATAAAAAATAAAAAATACATATTGCCTACACCAGTAGACAGAGCTGAGCTGAACCAAAAAAAGTTATCTGTAGATAAAGCCAAGTCCCTAGTACCTCTGCAATAGCAATTCAAGTGTATGATCACCTACCACGTCAACATTAGCAACTCACCTTGCTGCTTTCAGCTAAAGGCAAAATCTCTGAGACAGAAAGGGTTTTACTTATGAACCTCTAACACACGAATTAACCCTTTATAGGACATACATGGAGTGGGCTTCAGCACTGTATCAACATGCCCCACAAGTCCAGATTTCTGAGGGACAGTCACGATTTTCAGGTCCTGTCCATCCATCCCAGCTTTTTTCCCTGTTGTCCCTCTTTTGGGAGCACCAGGGAATGGTCTACAAAAAGTGTAGCACAAGTGCATTATTAGACATGCTCATGCTACACAAATGGCACTAGCACTCTGCAGAGACACTGAAACAGTGCTCCATGCATATTCTCAGGCCCTCAGTGTGCCGGTGTTCTATCAAAAAACCCTACCTTGTGAAAATTCCCTACGTCGTTCAATTCCAATGACGCTGCTGCACCGGAAGTAAACCGATTCAGCTGTAGGTCGGGTTAGCTGTGTGGGGCCCCTGCACCCCATCATGAATGGGGTAATGGATTCTCCCAGTGCATTGTAGTGGTGCTTGACTGCATTGAAAGTGCATGCGCTTGCGAGGGGCATGCCTCTATTATGTCAGTGGTGCGCATGCACAATAGTGAGGTATGGTTTTTTTCACTGTGCAAATGCACAGGTGCAAGCACCAGCTGTGTGGTACACATGCGCAGTTATGGGTACGATATTTGAATGGAGCTACTACACATGCGCTGATCCAGAGCTCACCCTCTCATGCTGCAATCACACCAGACAGAGGGCTCACAGAGTAGGATTATGGGTTAGATTATGTGTTGGATTTTGGGTAGGATTAGATGTTGGATTATGGGTTAAATTATGGATTGGATTAGGAGTTGGAAAAGGGTATTATTGGTAAGATTATAGTTTAGATTATGGGTAGGATAATAGATTGGATTAGGGATTTGTTTAAGAGTTGAATTAGGGACAATATTCGGGGTAGGATTAGGGGCGAGATTAGGGTAAAAGGTATACATGTAGGGTATCATTGTACTTGAGAACAGTAGCAGTATACATATATGGGGTGTTTGCAGTAGTGAGACACGTGTGGTCTGTGAATGTTCGCAAAATACAACATTCTCAGATCACACATGTCTCACTGATCTTGTGGTGGAATCTCGGTAAAAATAAATTTAGTAGGCCGAGATTACCACGTGGCATGTGTACGTGCATATGCTGACGTATCGATCAGTTGGTTGCACGAGGCAAGATACGATCAGTAGTGTACGGAGCATGTGCAAGAATACAGGATGTAGTATTCCCCTCCTCCATTGTGCTGGACAAGCCATGCGGTCAAGCAGGAAGTTAATTCTTATTTGTAATGATTGGTCAAGAGAATGTGCGGGTGGAGCTTAATATGGGAGGAGTTATGTGCCTATATAGGGAGCCTGCACTATTGTTCAGGGCTCAGAACTTGCTGTATTTTTGGTGACATTAGTCCCTCTGAGTCCCGATCGGTGATCCAATAAAGAATCTCTTCCTTCCTGAAGAAACCTGTGTCCATCCCTCTGTGCTTTGCTTCCGTCAGTTTCTCCGGTATCATTTGGTGCATTGGCCGGGAAGCTCATCGTTCAACGGTAGCTGAGAGGCAGAGGCGTGAGACGGTCTATCTTTGCCCACGTTCTCTACGGCTGCACCCCTGAACTTCTGCGTGGACCTCCCTTCGTCTCGGCGCCACTGGTCTGTTGTCCAGGAGATCATCGGCCTCTACGTAAGAAGTGCTGGGGTGTCCCCGTCGATGAGTGTGAACTCAGGTTCAGGAACGAGGAGGTAAGACAACTGCTGTTTTAGACGGCAGACCCACTAGGGGTATACCGATTGTGCGGTAGGCCCAAAAGGGGTTTAAATCTGTGTATGGAATCTGCCCCCTCTGTCGGAGGGAAGGAGCGAAGGCGCACCGCTCGATCGAACGCTCTTTAGTAAGACCGTTTGATCTGGTTAGTCAGGCGGGGTCCTGTGTAAATAGCCCTAGCCGGACACCGGTGTCTTGTCTAGACTAGCGTTCTAGGGTGTATATTACGTTCGCTAGGTCGGAGGGACCGGGAGACTAAGCGGCGCCTGTGTAAATTCGGTTCGCTAGCTCTCAACCTATCTTGGCTAAGTGGGAAGGCGTGTAAATTTGGAACCCACTAGACTTTTGATAGAGTAAATAGACTAGAAGGGCAATTTTGTAAATTTCGCCCTCTAGTTCGCTATATGTGGTGTTTGGGCAGTGTGGCTAACCAAAACGGGTGTATATAGTTTTAGGTAGTCCATTCAAGGTACTGGCCAATAGTTTAGTTGGGATTGTAAATGTGTTAAAGATTGTTAGTAAAGTGTATATCTTGTTAGATAGCGCGAGCTCAGCCGTCTAGCGAGAGTGTTAATAGTGTGTTGCTGTATCATAGTGCACGGTACCATAACCCTGTATATTTACTGACACTGTATATAAGTACTAATCATTGTCGTCTATTGCATGTTTAACACCGTAACCACTAATAATTGTATTGTGACCTTAAATTGTGCTTTGACCTATGCTAACCGTACTGTAACCGATACTAGTAAAAGACGATGTTACTGGGGTGTGTTATAGACGGGTAATTCATATATAGAGAATTATAGCGTGGGTGACTGTATAGTTTCGCCAAAGGGCATAATATTGATTATTTAGTGACTGGTGTAACAGCTGTGTGTGTACGGGAATTCCCTGAGTGATTATTGTGTTATTGTGTACGTTTCACTCGGTAACTGTACCACGTGGTGCTGTTGCCAGAGGAAACGGGTGTGACTGTTGAATAAGAACGCGTGCATAGTATTCGTTGTCAACGACGTTCCATTGATAAGTATGGGCGCGTCAGAGTCAACGATTTCGGATCCCTTAGGTTGTATGGTAAAGAATTTTAAAAAGGGATTCAAAACATGTGATTTTGGGGTTAAAATGTCTCCTGTACGTTTGGTCACTTTGTGCACTAGGGAGTGGCCTATTTTGGTTGCGGCATGGCCGCCGCGTGGCAGTTTGGATCCAACCCTGGTACAGCGTGTACACGTGGCTGTATCAGGTAGGCCTGAACTTTACGGACAGTTTCCATACATTGATTGTTGGAGGCAGGCCGTAAACGACTCGCCAAAATGGATCCGGATATGCCACGAGGAGCAATGTCGCCTCATGGTGGCCAGGACTTATTTGTCCACTAGGACCGGTGTTAGGCCCATTTTGGACACGCCCCCTGAGTCCGAGATCCCTTTGCCGCCCCCTTACTTCCCTTTAAGAGGAAGTGACGCGAATGCAGGAAGTTCTGCACCCCTTCCCCTATTGCCCCATCCACTTCCGCTTCCTCCTCCAGTACAGAATCTACTCCCCCTCGTATTAAAACTCCCCTTCCTGAACCAGGACCAACCCCCATTAGATCTGAATATCCTGATTTGGCGCCACTTCAAACTTCCGGTCAAGCTTCTTCTAGCTCGGCTCGGAGTATACTATTCACTAATTTTTCACAAAATCAAGTTCCCACATCCTCATGCCCTATTACCTCTCGACCGGAACCTTTAACTGACGCCCCTCCACGTAGTCCCATACTAACCCGACAACTGACCGGTACCCAACAATTAAAACATTACCAGATGCCTCTTCGTCTGAATCCTGGGTCAGCCTATATCGATGCCGCAGGTCAAATGGCACATGCTGACCCAGTCTTTGTATATGTCCCGTTCACGACTACCGATCTCTTGAATTGGAAGACCCACAATTCCTCGTACACTGAGAAACCACAAGCTATGACCGATCTGTTCACCTCGATAGTTCAGACACATAACCCGACATGGGCTGATTGCCAGCAGTTATTAATGACATTGTTCAATAATGAGGAAAGGACAAGGATTAACCAAGCGGCCATTAAGGCGCTAGAGGAGAGAGCCCGTGCTTTAAATCAAGCCAATCCGGCAGCATGGGCCGCAACACATTACCCTAACACCGATCCTGACTGGAATGTAAATGGCGCAGATATGGCTCAACTTAAAGCCTATAGAGACGCTATAATTGCTGGCATGAAAGCCGGAGGGAAGAAAGCTATTAACATGTCGAAGACAGTTGAGGTGATTCAGAAAAGTGATGAAGCGCCCAGTGTCTTTTATGACCGATTATTGGAGGCATACCGCTTGTATACCCCCTTTAATCCGGAAGACGCTGATAATTCCCGAATGGTAAACTCCGCCTTTGTCAGCCAAGCTTACGGAGATATTAAGCGCAAGCTACAGAAATTAGAAGGGTTTGCAGGTATGTCTATCACCCAACTAATGGAGGTAGCGAACAAAGTATATATGAATAGGGAAACAGAAAGTAAGAAAGAGGAAGAGCGCAAGATGCGTAGAAAGGCAGATATGCTAGCGGTAGCGATCGCAGGCGTAGATAGACGGGGCCCAGATAGAGGCGATGGTAGATGGAATAGGGAGCCTTTGAGTAGGAATCAGTGCGCGTACTGTAAGGAAGAAGGGCATTGGAGGAACGAGTGTCCGCAAAGAGAGCAGTATGAGAGAGACTTACCCAGGGCAGGTTACGGAAACTTTAGAGGCAGAGTGAGAGGTAGAGGAGGCCCCGGAGGGAGTAATGGTAATAGAGGGAGTAATGGGAACAGAGGAAGTGTAAGGGAAGATAGGTACTATCCAGCAGCGCAAAGGTCCCGCGATAGAGAAGGTAGGGACTTTGTGGGATTGGCTGACACGGTCATGGAGGACTATTGATACCGACCGGGCTCCATCCCCCTTGGTCGAGCGGAGCCTATGGTCGATGTATCAATAGGGGGAAAAAGGAGTGCGTTTATGATCGACACTGGTGCTGAACATTCGGTGGTGACTAATCAAGTTGCTCCTCCATCTGGAAGAACTATTACTGTAATAGGAGCAACTGGAAGAAGTGCTGAAAAACCGGTTCTTAAAAGTCGACTCTGTACATTGGGAGGCCACGTAGTAAAACATCAATTCCTTTATATGCCTGAGTGTCCAGTCCAATTGCTGGGACGTGATATGCTATCCAAATTACAAGCGCAGATTACGTTCCTACCAAATGGAACAACATCCTTAAAGTTTAATGGACCCTCAGGTATTATGACATTGTCCGTACCAAAGGAAGAAGAGTGGCGACTTTATACAGTGTTGACTAGCCAAAACCCGAGGAGTGATGAATCCTTATTTAACATACCAGGAGTTTGGGCAGAGAACAACCCACCAGGACTGGCCCGCAATATTCCACCTATTAAAATCGAACTAAAACTTGGGGTTTATCCAGTAAGCCTGAGACAATATCATATTCCGCAGAAGGCTAAGAAGAACATCCAATCTTATCTGGATAAGTTCATACGGTATGGTATCCTAAAATTCTGTACTTCCCCCTGGAACACCCCATTGCTGCCTGTTCAAAAGCCCGGTACAGATGAGTATCGACCTGTGCAGGACTTGAGAGCAGTCAATGATGCGGTTGTTAGTATACATCCAGTCGTGCCCAATCCATATAACCCGCTTGCTTTAATTCCGGGCGGGGCTACTTACTTTACAGTCTTAGATCTCAAAGATGCCTTCTTTTGCCTCCGAATTGCCGCAGAAAGCCAATGTATCTTCGCTTTCCAATGGGAAAATGCTGTAACGGGCTCGAAACGCCAAATGACCTGGACAAGATTGCCCCAGGGGTTTAAAAATTCACCTACCCTATTTGGTTCAGCTCTAAGTCAAGATCTACTAGATTTCGAGTCTATCCCAGGAGAGTGTGTATTATTACAATATGTAGATGACTTGTTGATAGCAGCAGTTACAAAGGAAGTATGTCAGCAAGCAACGCACGATCTACTACACATTCTCTGGAAGGCAGGATACAAGGTGTCAAGAAGGAAGGCTCAGTTGTGTTTGCCAACTGTCAAATATCTGGGATTCCATATCTCTGAAGGTCAAAGAATTATGGGGCCAGAGAGAAAAGAAGCTGTGTGCCAAATACCGATACCCAGGAATAGAAGACAAGTGCGAGAATTCTTGGGGGCAGCAGGCTTCTGTAGGATATGGATTCCCAGCTACGCGATACTGGCAAAACCTCTGTATGCAGCTATCAAAGGTACAGAGCACGACCCCTTCTTATGGACTCAAGAACAGCAAACGGCATTCGAAGATGTGAAGAGGGCTTTGATGAGTGCCCCAGCATTAGGTCTACCTGACCACACACGGCCATTCTACCTGTATGTACATGAGCAAAGAAGAATGGCTGTGGGAGTATTGACACAGTACTTGGGATCATGGCAAAGACCTGTTGCCTACATGTCTAAGCAACTGGATGCAGTGGCCAGCGGACTTCCACCTTGTCTAAGAGCTGTAGCTGCAGCCGCCCTGCTAGTAGCTGAAGCCGATAAACTCACTCTGGGTCAAGAACTTTATGTACGAGTTCCACATGCAGTACAGACGTTGTTGGATTACAAAGGAAATCATTGGTTTAGTAACAGCCGTATGACCAAGTATCAAGCAATGTTGTGTGAAAACCCAAGAGTGCATTTAGAGACTGTAAATACCTTAAATCCAGCTACCCTTTTGCCACAACCTACTGAAAGTCAACATGATTGTTTGGAAGTAATGGATGAAGTATTTTCAAGTAGACCAGATCTTCGTGATTTTCCCATCCAGAACCCTGATGTTCAATATTACACCGACGGCAGTAGTTATGTAAAAGAAGGGATCCGCTATGCAGGATATGCAGTAACAACGATAGACAAGGTGATAGAAGCTCGGCCACTGGCAAAAGGAACATCAGCACAAAAGGCAGAATTGATAGCACTGACACGAGCGTTACAATTGGCTGAAGGTTTAAGAGTGAACATCTACACGGACTCCAAGTATGCGTTTTTAACCACTCATGCCCACGGAGCTTTGTATAAAGAAAGAGGACTATTGAATTCAGAAGGCAAAGAAATCAAATACGCAGCTGAGATCCTACAACTATTGGAAGCAGTGTGGGAGCCGAAAGAAGTCGGTATTATACATTGTCGGGCGCATCTGAGAGGAGATGGTGATGTAACCAAAGGGAATCGGATGGCAGATAGTGCAGCTAAGCGTGCTGCTGAATCAGGAAGACAGGAATATGTGGGGCATATAGCTGCTCTTATACCAACTCCACTGTCTCAATGGACTCCAATTTATACAGCTCAAGAAGAGGAGTGGTTAAGGACTGAACCTGGAAAGTATTTGGAGAACAAATGGTATCAGTTAGAAGATGGAAGAATAGTTATTCCAGCATCACTAGCGGTAGAAATTGTCCAAAACTATCATAACGGGACACATTCTGGGAGAGACAGTACAGAAGAATCTCTCAGAAAACATTTCTACATACCAAGATTGTCCAACTTGACTCAGGCCATTGTACGTAGATGTGTAACGTGTGCTAAAAATAATGCAAGACAAGGACCAGTAAAGCCACCAGGAGTCCAGTTTATGGGGGGACTTCCCATGTCCGATTTACAAATTGACTATACAGTGATGCCTAAATCGGGTGGACATCGCTACCTGCTGGTAGTGGTGTGCACCTATTCAGGCTGGGTAGAAGCATGTCCTACTCGTACAGAGAAAGCAGGAGAAGTCGTGAGATTCCTGCTACGAGAAATAATACCCCGATATGGACTACCCTGCTCTATAGGATCGGACAATGGTCCAGCTTTTGTTCATCAGTGCCTACAACAACTGACTCATATGCTTGGTATAAAGTGGAGGCTTCATACGGCATATAGACCCCAGAGTTCTGGTAAGGTAGAGAGAATGAATAGAACTATTAAGAATCAGTTGGCTAAAATGTGTCAGGAAACCCAACTTAAGTGGAACGTTCTCTTGCCCATAGCTCTATTGCGAATCCGTAGTACACCTACCAGAAGGATGGGCCTCTCTCCTTTTGAAATCATGTACGGGCGACCACCTCCCGTGCTTGGTAACTTAAGGGGGGATTTGAGTCAGTTGGGAGAAGGAATTACCCGGCAGCAGGTTGTAGAGTTGGGTAAGACTATGGAGGAGGTACAGAAATGGGTACAAGATAGATTACCTGTGAATATTTATCCCCCAATTCATAGTTACCACCCAGGCGACCAAGTGTGGATTAAAGAGTGGAATAATGTGCCGTTAGGGCCCAAGTGGAGAGGTCCTTATGTTGTTCTTCTGTCTACCCCTACAGCGATAAAAGTAGCCGAAGTGGCTCCGTGGATACATCACTCCAGGGTTAAACCAGCAGCAGCCGATTCCTGGCAAGTTACAGCAAATCCAGAGAATCCCTGCAAGATCCGGTTAAAACGCACGACTCAGTCGGAGTGACGAGGAACCTTGTGGATCACAAATTTTATTGTTTCAGAGACTTGGTAAGTGAGTGAGAAGGCCATAATAAAGCCTGTCCACTCACCAACGAGTGTATAAGTCAGGGAAAGTCTTGAAGGGACCCCTGTGAAGACGAGCAGAACTCCATTCCCTGCAGCCCTTACATCCTGGAAGCTGAGGTGCCTTCGCACGGACGAAGACTGAGGATGACGACGAAAGATGTATTTTTAATAATGTTTATTTATGTGTATTTTTATATTCAGGAAGGTAGAGGTACCAACACTCCTAGCTGTGAGGTATGCATTAAGACTACAAGAACAGGTAACCATATATCCCAGACCCTAATTTGGCATTCGCAATATGAGTGTAAAGGAGATGTATCAAGATGTAGATACTTAAATATAGAATATAGTGTGTGTCATTTAGGAGTAGGAGAACCTAAGTGCTTCAGTCCTGAGTATCAACCCCGTACAATTTGGTTGACTCTCAGAAATGGAGATCTCAGGGGACCCTAATTAATAAGACGGTATTAAAATCCGTATATTCTTCAGGTGCTCTGCTATTTGATGCGTGTAAAGCAATATCAAGTGGTAGAAAGCCGCGGAATGTATGTGGGGATCTTAGATGGGAGAGGACGTATGGGTCTAACGATAAATATATTTGTCCCAGTAGTAAAAATAAATATGTAAGTCCAAGATGCCCAAATAGAGATTATAACTTCTGCCCATATTGGTCTTGTCTGGGGTGGGCGACTTGGGGACAGACAGTAGACAAGGACATGATTGTGACTAAGTTGCCTACTGATCCATATTGTAAGTCTATGGAATGCAATCCAATCCATATACTTATAAATAACCCTGACAAGTTCTTAGATAAATATGGTAATTTATTTGGGTTTCAAATATATGGGACGGGTTTAGACCCTGGGACAATATTGTTTATAGGGATAGAGACTGATACGGTAACCTCCCAAACTCATCAAGTATACCATTCCTTTTATGAAGAGATGAGCATAGATAATAAGATCCCCCATAATGCTAAAAACTTGTTCATTGATTTAGCCGAGAGTATTGCCGGTAGTCTTAATGTTACCAACTGCTATGTGTGTGGAGGTACTAACATGGGAGACCAATGGCCTTGGGAAGCAAAGGAGGTAATGTCCGGTTCTGAGGCAGTTGACCAATTAATATCTACACAAGCCGACTATCATATGAGTGTTAGAGGTAAATCTGAGTGGAGATTGAAGACCTCCATCATAGGTTATGTTTGCATAGCGAGGAAAGGAATGATGTATAATACTTCTGTAGGAGAATTAACTTGTCTAGGGCAAAAAGCTTATGATGATGATACAAAGAATACAACTTGGTGGTCGGCTTCAAATGTCTCAGAACCATCTAACCCGTTTGCAAGATATGCCAATTTAAAGGACGTATGGTTTGATCTATCCATCACATCTAACTGGAGAGCCCCAGCGAATTTGTACTGGATCTGTGGTAAGAAGGCCTATTCGGAGTTACCACAGGACTGGGAAGGGGCATGTGTGTTGGGTATGTTAAAACCATCCTTCTTCTTGTTGCCTATTGAAACAGGTGAGACTTTAGGTGTTAAAGTGTATGATGTGAATCATAGGAAGAAAAGGGGACCCATAGAGATAGGTGCCTGGGAAGATAATGAATGGCCTCCCCAGCGTATTATAGATTATTATGGGCCAGCCACGTGGGCAGAGGATGGTACCTTTGGTTATAGAACCCCTATTTATATGCTCAACCGCATTATAAGGTTACAGGCGGTGGTTGAGATCATTACTAACGAGACATCACAAGCGCTCAATCTTCTAGCGAAGCATAATACC
Source organism: Pelobates cultripes (assembly GCA_933207985.1). Lineage (NCBI taxonomy): Eukaryota > Metazoa > Chordata > Amphibia > Anura > Pelobatidae > Pelobates > Pelobates cultripes. Next base: position 108,449,950 of record OW240917.1, on the reverse strand, counting down.
AGGATGAGAACAGCAGTTTACCAAAATAGATTAGCCTTGGATTATCTTTTGGCAGTAGAGGGAGGTGTATGTGGGAAGTTTAACCTGAGCAATTGCTGTCTTCAAATAGATGACGAAGGGCAAGCAATAGCTGAGCTTACTAGCCATATGGTTAAACTAGCGCATGTGCCTACTCAGGTATGGAAAGGGTACAATCCAAGTAGTTGGTTTGGTAGCTGGTATGAGTGGTTTGGAGGGCTTAAGGCAGTGGTAGGTGGAGTCCTACTGATTTTAATGTTGTGTCTACTCCTGCCGTGTCTTATACCCTTAGTAGTTAGGTCTGTGCAAAGCCTGATAGAAAATATAGCAGAGAGGAAGGCTGCTGCACAGATAATGGCAATTTATAAATATAAGGCTCTAGATCAGGGAGAACCAATGCAGGAAGACGAGTGTTGAAGATTCACATCATAGGATAAGTCTGGTCTGGTTCAAAGGTAACTTGTGGTGTATGCAAACCAAGGTTAAGTGATGCCTCAAGTAATTGTAAAATATCAAGAGGCATCAAAGGGGGGAATGTGGTGGAATCTCGGTAAAAATAAATTTAGTAGGCCGAGATTACCACGTGGCATGTGTACGTGCATATGCTGACGTATCGATCAGTTGGTTGCACGAGGCAAGATACGATCAGTAGTGTACGGAGCATGTGCAAGAATACAGGATGTAGTATTCCCCTCCTCCATTGTGCTGGACAAGCCATGCGGTCAAGCAGGAAGTTAATTCTTATTTGTAATGATTGGTCAAGAGAATGTGCGGGTGGAGCTTAATATGGGAGGAGTTATGTGCCTATATAGGGAGCCTGCACTATTGTTCAGGGCTCAGAACTTGCTGTATTTTTGGTGACATTAGTCCCTCTGAGTCCCGATCGGTGATCCAATAAAGAATCTCTTCCTTCCTGAAGAAACCTGTGTCCATCCCTCTGTGCTTTGCTTCCGTCAGTTTCTCCGGTATCAATCTAGGTTTAATTAATATTTTGCAAAATTGTAGATTTAAAACTGTAATTAACTCCTTGCAGTATTTGTTTTATAACTTCTAAAAATTCATTGAAATCATGGGCATATTGGGCATTTTAAAAATTAGGACTAATTTGTGAATCTGTTTTTAGTTAGATTTCTTAATTTGCACTTGGTGTGTAGTAATTATAAAATGTAAAACTAAGAAAAAATGTTTATTTTTTAAAATTGTTCCCATTTTGAAAATGTTATTCATATTTTATATAGGGATATGTATACATATAGGGTATCAAAAGAAAGCACAATCAATCCTTGACCAAAAGGATAAATAATATTTATGGGTGCACTAAAGTAGAAAGGGGGAAATTGTGGTACAATGAACACATGGCAAAAGTGCCAATAGGGCCTTGATCACAAATGTGTTGCATCACAAAAAAGCCTTGGTACATAAGGAGTTAAGGAATGTGTGCATTTCAACAGAATTTTATGGCAAGACAGGAGGCTTCATATTTGCTTTAACCTTCTTTACTGAACCTCCCAGCAGCAAAGAAATAGTTAAACATATAGAGAAAAAATCAACCGATCAGGACACATATTAGAACATAACAGTCTGTCAGGCTCCTCTCAAATCCTCTTTCTTTGCTGCTTGCCTCCCAGTTGAGTCTATTCCAATTATAGCTCTCTAATATATATATTATTGACCTGCCTTGTTTTGCTTTTCCATATATGTTTTTGACTCCTTTAAGTAACTTTCCCGGTCAGTTTTACTCCCATGAGGTAATGTGTGTGTTTATTTTATCTCTGCCCTTTATCACAACGACCTTTCTCAGGTCAGCCCACTGTCCAGTCCCTTCCCTGTGACCCTTCCCTGTGACTTTATTTATCTCTGACTATATTTTTCTAAGTAAAACCTTACTAATCATTTTCCTTGGCGAAATTATCTTCAGACCGCGCCACTGCAGTGGCTGCGGTCCGTTTTGATCACGCCCACGATCTATTACTATACCGCCCGTTTTTTCGCGTCATTGATTGACACACAGTTTTCCCGCCTTCCTCCTTCTTGCCGGCGGACATCTTCTGTTACCCCTGTCATTATTATATTGACAGTTTAACTGCCATAATTGTGGATGAACCCCACTGAGTCCTCTTAAAGGTGACTGCATATTGTCTGGGTGGACCCCAATAAGACAGCCCCTGCTTTTACTTTGTTTGTGACAAGTTTGTTAATATATATATATATATATATATATATATATATGAAAATTAAAAAAATAAATAAAAAAAGTTGTTTGATATACCTGTTGGTATACTGATTCTGTGGTGAACCCACTACTATTTTGCTGGTCATCATGTCGGACCAACCAGAATGTGCAATGTCAGCAGAATTAAAAGCCTGGCTTCAAGCTGCAATTGCAGACTCTATCCTCAAAGCCTTGGCAACGTTTCATGACCAGACAGCCACTACTGCCACCATCACGCAATTGTCAGATTCAGATGATTCCAGAGTCTCTGACCATGACGAAGCCCCACGTAAGCGCCCTTGGAAGGGTAACAGTGCTTCTGCTGGAAAAGGCAAAGCCCCAGCAAAGACAGCTAAATTGTCTCATGCCAAACCCACTTTGACTTCAGAATCTGACCCCTCTGGCTATTACCTTTGAGTGATAGACGAATACAATGCATATCCAGATGAGGATCTCCCAGGTGACCCTTCCTCTTCTGAATTTGTTACGGAGATTTTTCTCCTACCCCAAAACCAGTCCTTTCAGGACACTGATCCTATGTCCACTACTAATTTAGATGATACTAAGGACCATATCCTACTGGATACCAATGGTTGTCCACTATGTGACCCACGCTGCATCAGACAACCGCGTTCAGCAGAATGGACACCCCCTGATCACATTGCCAAATATTGCAGATTATGGATTCGTAAATCTTTAGAAAAGGAGATTAGAGCCAAATTAAGAGCAGAATGTTCACAGCCTATAATCCTTGATAAGATGGCTGTCACCCCTGAACTTGACCCACTCCTGGTCACTTTTCTAATTAAGATGGGTAAAGATCCCCGCAAAGGAATCGAAGTTTGCTTAAAAGCCACTCAAGACAAGCTGATGGATATAGCAGGCCTGCTTATCGAGATTTTTTAATCGCTGACAAGACGCTAGCAGGTGGCAATCTTGACGCACACATGGTGCGTGAATGGGCACAAAGAGCATTATGCCTGTTGGGCAACGCCAATGCAGCTATTTCCGTTTGGTTTCAACACTTTAAAACAGCAAATATGAAGCCTCCTGTCTTGCCATAAAATTTGGTTAGGTGCTTATTAATCTTCCTTGTTCTGACTATTTTAGATTTTGCAATAGTTTATACTCGTAGTATCCAGGGGGTAAATCTGTGTATGTAGATATCTTGCGGACACCCAGTCCAAGTGACCATACTTTCACGATCTTTCTCTGTCTTTTAGTGTGAAGTTTCTCTGCATGAGCCACGAAGACTACGTTCCATTGGTCTCTAGTATCGGCTGCGTTCTGGTTTACATGGTTGATGGATTACTCAAGTTTACACGGTTGACTACACTATGATCGGCTGCATCAGAAAGAGGATTTGGGAGGAGCCTGATGGACTGTTCTAATATGTGTCCTGATCGGTTGATTTTTTCTCTATATGTTTAACTATTTCTTTGCTGCTGGGAGGTTCAGTAAAGAAGGTTAAAGCAAATATTCGCCTCCTGTCTTTAATAAAATTTAGATTATTCAATCACTAAAGCTAGAATAATCCCAAATTGTCCCTTCTCTGTTTCTCAGTAACCACTATTCAAGCACTCAGTGGGATGAGAAGTGCAGTGAAGATAAGTATAAAACACACTAACCTCCGCATTACTTCTGTGTCCAGAGTAACGTCATCACTCCATGATGTCCTTTGTGCTTGGATACTTGTAGGGACATGCTTACACGTACAAATCTTCACTGTATAAAAATAGAATATGTGTAAATAATAGAACAATACAAACAAACCGAGACAGCCCCTCAATCAGTAACAATCTGAATTACTATTTCAGCCCATAGACAAAAGGAAAAATATGATCTACTCCGTTAATGGACCTTCCATGGAAAATTTAATAATTCATGAATAATCCATAATATAATATTATAGTGATAGAGCTGAAAATGCCAGCACATTTTCTCTTGATTGTGTTTTCATTGAACAATCTCCCCACTGCTGGAGAGATTTATTGTTTTCTAGAAATTAAAACTGGAAGAAAAGAGACTAAAATGATGCACTCATCCAGAGTCAGCAGACATAACAATTATCTTTGCATAGTCTGGTTTAATTGAAGTCAGAACAGTGTTTTGAAATTATTGTGATACGCTCTTTGGCTATATTATGCCCAGACTGAATGGTGGCTAGAGATCAGTTACAGCCTGCAAAATCACACCATCAAAACAGCAAAACTAGTGTCCGATATATTATATATACATATTATTATTATTGCAAATTATTTGTGAAACACCATACAGAAGTGGTCTATTTGTTTCAACTGGTGAAATAAAGAATTACCCAGTTGTTGTTTTACTTTTTTTTTTATTTTTTAATAAGCCGTATTCTCCATTAATGTGGCTGTAGGTTTACTTTAAGTACATAGTACCTCCACTCAGCAAATTGAATAATTAATATATATATATATTTTTAAAAACACTGAGAAAGAGAAGTTGGTTTTTTTTTCATTCACAGCAAAACAGTCTATTGCTACCCCAGCAATTCCTCCTATTACAAACTGATCAGACACAACATTATAACCACTGACAAGTGAAGTAAGTAACATTGATTATATTGTTACAATGACACCTGCCAAGGGTTGGGATATATTGAAGCAAGTGAACAATAGGTTTGGGAATTTTATGTGTTGGAAGCAGGAAAAATTGCCAAGCGAAAAGATCTGAGTAACTTTGACAAAGGCCAAACAGTGATGGCTAGGCTACTAGGTAAGATCATCTTCAAAACCCCAGACTTGAGGGGTGTTTTATGTATGCAGTGGTTAGTACCAGGCCCGGACTGGCCATCGGGCATACCGGGCAAATGCCCGGTGGGCCGCGATGGCCGTGGGGCCGAGGCCGGCAGGGAGATCACAGGATCTCCCCGGCCGGCCCCTGCAGGGTCCGCGCTACCCGAGCGCCGGCCCTGCTATGTGAATCCATGGGCCGGTGGGGAGATCAAAGATCTCCCTCACCGGCCCACAGACAGGGAGATGCGGCCGCCGGCTGGATGAGGGAGGGAGGCAGGGAGGAGAGAGGACCGGCGGAGCTCTAACCAGCAGCTCCGCCGGGTCCTCTCGCGGGATTCTGAGCGTTGCCGCGGCAACACTCAGATCTCGCGAGAGTGAACTCTAACCTGCAGGTTAGAGTTCACTCTCACCACTGGACCACCAGGGAAGGCAGCATGGCTCCCCCGGCAAAACGGATCTCTTCCCCCCCCTTCCCAGGATAAAGGTAAGAAGGGAGGGGGGGGGGATATATATATTTTTTATTAATAAAATAAATATTTAAATTTAAATAAAACATACATTCACACTCTCACACACACCCCCAGACACACACAGCACCCCTATACACAGCACCCAGACACACACAGCACCCAGACACACACAGCACCCCCAGACACACACAGCACCCAGACACACACAGCACCCCTATACACAGCACCCAGACACACACACACACAGCACCCCCAGACACACAGAGCACCCACAGACACACACAGCACCCAGACACACACAACACCCAGACACAGCACCCCCCAGACACACACAGCACCCATACACAGCACCCAGACACACACAGCACCCAGACACACACAACACCCAGACAGGGGGGGGATATATAAATATATATTTTATTAATAAAATAAATATTTAAATTTAAATAAAAAATACATTCACACCCCCATACACAGCACCCCCAGACACACACAGCACCCCCTACACACACACAGCACCCCAGACACACACAGCACCCACAGACACACACAGCACCCAGACACACACAACACCCACACAGCACCCCCCAGACACACACAGCACCCCAGACACACACACAGCACCCAGACACAAACAGCACCCCAGACACACACACAGCACCTGACACAGCACCCAGACCACACAGCACCCCCCCAGACACACACAGCACCACACACAGCACCCAGACACACCATCACCCAGACACACAGCACCCAGACACACACATCACCCCCAGACACACACACAGCACCCAGACACACACACAGCACCCCCAGACACACACATCACCCCCAGACATACACAGCACCCCCACACAGCACCCAGACACACACAGCACCCCCAGACACACACAGTACCCAGACACACACAGCACCCCCAGACACACACAGCACCCCCAGACACACACAGCCTACCCAGACACACACAGCCCACCCAGACACACACAGCACCCCCAGACACACACAGTGCACCCAGACACACACAGCACCCAGACAGACACACACAGCACCCAGACAGACACACACAGCACCCCTGGGGGGGGGATATAATATATATATATATTTTTTTTATTAATAAAATAAATATTTAAATTTAAATAAAAAATACATTCACACTCACACACACACAGTGCCCCCAGAGACACACAGCGCACCCAGACACACACAGCACCCAGACACACACAGCACCCCCAAACACACACAGCGCACCCCCACACACACAGCACCCCCAGACACAGCACCCAAACTCACACTGCACCCCCAGACACACACAGCACCCTCACTCACACTGCACCCCCAGACACACACTGCACCCTCACTCACACACACAGCACACTCCCACACATATACAGCACACACATATATATATATATAAAATAACCCTCAGTGAGTTAACAGACAAAGAAAATTAGAAACCTAGAATGTGACAGCAGATAAAAACACCCTCACACACAGCACCCCTCTTACATACACACACTGCGCTCCTCACACATACAATAAGTCCAAATATATATATATATATACACACACACACACACACACACACTACAGCACCCCTCTTACATACACACACTGCGCTCCTCACACATTCAATAAGTCCAAATATATATATATATATACATACATACACACACACACACACACTACAGCACTCCTCACACTGCACCACTACACACATTACGCTCCAGATACACACTAGATCCCTTACCCTATATGCACTCTTAATCCTCTACACACACACACACACTGGGTCCTTTACACAGTAGATCTCCTACACACACACACACTACATTCCTTGTCAGCAAACACATACAACATTCTCTAAACACACCCTCTCTGTAACCCCTACACACACTACGTCACCTATACACATACACTATAGCCCGTATGCACTCTCTCGCTGCATCCCACACTCTCTACAGCCCCTAGCCACACATATTACACCACAAACACAAATTAAATTGACCTATTTATACAATACCACAATACACACACGCAATCCCACAAGCAGGCTCCAAACATATGCACCATGCACTTTCCTGGCCCTTTTGTCCTCTGGTATCCCACTTGTGGAGACACCAGAGACAATTTAAAAGCAAACACAGCGCAAGCATGTTATTAAATTTTCTTGCGCTGCGCAGAATAAATTCAGGGCCTTTTTCTAGTGCCAGAGCTCTTTAGCAGGGCTCTGCGCATTGACCCAACATGCTCACTTTGAGAGGGGGCATGTTGTCATTAGTGATGACAAAACACACACTTTCTGGCCCCGCCCCCTTCTTAGGGGGCCGCTCTGATTGAAAAATGCCCGGGCCTAATTTTTTCCCCAGTCCGGCCCTGGTTAGTACCTATCAAAAGTGGTGAAGGAAGGATAACAAGTGAGCTGAGGTCGTGAAGGCTAGCCTGTCTTCACCAATCACAAAAAAAAGAGCTACTGAAGCTCCAATTGCTGAAAAACTTAATGCTGGCCATAATAGTATCATAATAGTATCAGAACAGGCAGTGCATCGCTGTGTGCTGTGTATGGGGCTGCATAGCTGCAGACCGGTCAAAGTGATACCACCAAATGCATCTTCAATAAGGATGTGAGTGTCAGAACTGGACCATGGAACAAGGAGAAGAAGGTTTCCTGGTCTGATGACTCATGTTTTTTTGAGAACAGGTGGATGGTGCGTGTGCATTTACCTGGGCAAGAGATGGCAGCAGGATGCACTATGGGAAGAAGGAAGGCCAGCAGGGCAATATTCTGCTGGGAAACCTTACATTCATGTGAATATTAATTTGACATGTACCACCTACCTTGAGATTATTGCAGACCACGTACACTGCGAATTCCCCAGATCTTAATCCGATTGAGCATCTGTGGGATGTACTAGGAAAAAAAAGAAGTGATTCATGAAGGCCCCACCTTACAACTTGCAGGACTTAAAGATCTGCTGCTAATGTATTGGTGACAAATACCACAATACATATTCAAAGATCTTGTAGAGTTCATGCCTCGACAATCAGAGCTGTTTTGGCAGCATGATTGGGACCTTTAAATGGATTAATCTATTTGACCTCTCCTAAAACATAGGGGGTAATCTTTCCCGCATTTGGTACAAGGACAACGCTATATATTTGCCCTGCTATCACAACCTAATTATAACACTTCCTAAATAGGTCCAATCCAATTTAGTGCAAGGATTAATCTATTTAGCCTCTCCTAAAACATGTGGATTAATCTTCCCCTTATTCAGGGCAAAAACAACACTATATATTTGCCCTGCTATCACAACCCAAATACAACACTTCCTAAATAGGTTTGTGAGGTTTATGTATTTGGCACTAATGAAGCAAACTTCTTTCACAGCACAGCAATCCCAATCTGATTTGGCTGGGAAGGTTAATTTTTCTCCCTCCGAGCCTTTTTAACCCCTTCCCGACCGTGGACGGAAATTTTCCGTCAACCTTGTCCTTCAGTTAAGGACCGTTGACGGAAAATTTCCGTCATTTTCTTAAGTTAACCCCAGATCGCCGCGATCGCGGCAATCGCGGGGTTAACAGTGCTCCGGTCTGCCTCTGCATTAGAGGCAGACCGGGAGCACCCGAGCGGGCTGCCCCAGCACCGGTGCTCGCTCTGACAGCATGTCAGAGCGAGCACATGTGCTCCACATACTCACCTTCCGCCTCCCTGCACTTCCGGGTTCTGTGTGAAGTGCAGGGAGATGGATCAGTGCTGATCTGCTTCCCTGTGTAAAAAAAAAAAAAAATTAAAGTTAAATCCCACCCCCCCTGCCCCTGTTTTAATAAAATTAACCCCTTCCCTGCCAATTGATCACTGACTACAGTGATCAGTTGGCAGGGTATACATTTTAATGTCATCTGATTATTTTTTTTTAACCCCTCAGGGGTTAAATTTATTTTATTAATTAATTTAAATATTAAAAAAATTATATATTTAGCTAGCTGGGATGGGTGGAAGTTAGTGGGGAATTGGGGAATTTGGTGTTAGGCTAACTAGGGGTTAACGTTAAAAAATTTTTTAAAATAAGCTTTAAAAAGGTAAAAAAAAAATTTTTTTAAATGTTTTAGTAACGTTTAAGTAAAAAAAAAAAAAATACCACCCCCTTTACCCAGTCTAAATAAAAATTAACCCCTTCCCTGCCAGCTGATCACTGCCTACAGTGATCAAAATACAGATCACAGTATTATACTGTGATCTAATTTTTTTAACCCCTGAGGATTAACTTTTATTTATTTTTTTTAACCCTCAGGGGTTCCATTTATTTAATTAATTAATTTAAATATTTTATAATTAAATATTTTGCTAGCTGGGGTGGGTGGGAGTTATGGGAAAATGGGGAATTTACGGTTAGTGCTGCTTACTGCTAGTTAGGGGTTAACGGTAAAAGAAAAGTTTAGAAAAAAAATTAAAAGTGTAAAAAAAGTTAAGATAGTGTAAAACATTTAATAAGTAAAAAAAAAAAGTTTAAAAATGGGTTTTACAAAGTAAAAAAAGTTTTACAAAGTAAAAAAAGTTTTACAAAGTAAAAAAATACATTTAAAAATGCTCATTACCACTACACTTGGTACAAGCTAGCGGAAATATTATCCCACGCTAAGGTTCAAAATATGCCTTTTGAATTACCCTGGGATGTCTTCTTTAAGAAATGATATGCCTTTATGGTGTAATTGGATGATATAGCCTTGTAAAATACTCTAAAATGGGACATGGACACAGCGTAAAAATTCAAAGTTTGGAAAAAACTGGAATGGCTGTGTCTCAAATGTGCCCCTTCAATGTCCACATATACCTGGCAAAGGTACATACGGGGGTATTGCTGTACTCAGCGACATAGCTGAACAACATATGAAGTAGTATACAGTTGTAGTACACATAAGGTTTGCAAAATATACTGCGCAAACTCACTTTGTGTGTCAAAAAGGCAGAAAAAATGCTTATTACCACTACACTTGGTACAAGCTAGCGGAAAAATTATCCCACGCTAAGGTTCAAAATAGGCCTTTTGAATTACCCCGGGATGTCTTCTTTAAGAAATGGTATGCCTTTATGGTGTAATTGGATTATATAGCCTTTTAAAATACTCTAAAATGGGACATGGACACAGCGTAAAAATTCAAAGTTTAAAAAAAATGGAATGGCTGTGTCTCAAATGTGCCCCTTCAATGTCCACATAAACCTGGCAAAGGTACATACGGGGGTATTGATGTACTCAGCCGACATAGCTGAGCAACATATGAAGTAGTATACAGTCGTAGTACACATAAGGTTTGCAAAATATACTGCGCAAACTCACTTTGTGTGTCAAAAAGGCAGAAAAAATGCTTATTACCACTACACTTGGTACAAGCTAGCGGAAAAATTATCCCACGCTAAGGTTCAAAATATGCCTTTTGAATTACCCCGGGATGTCTTCTTTAAGAAATGGTATGGCTTTATGGGGTATTTGGATTATATAGCCTGGTAAAATACTCTAAAATGGGACATGGGAACAGTGTAAAAATTTAAAGTTTGAAATGAACTGGAATGGCTGTGTCCCAAATGTGCCCCTCCGATGTCCACATATACCTGGCAAAGGTACATACGGGGGTATTGATGTACTCAGCCGACATAGCTGAGCAACATATGAAGTATTATACAGTCGTAGCACACATAAGATTTGCAAAATGTACTGCGCAAATTTACTTTGTGTGTCAAAAAGGCAAAAAAACGCTTATTACCATTACACTTGGTACAAGCTAGCGGAAAAATTATCCCACGCTAAGGTTCAAAATATGCCTTTTGAAATACCCTGGGATGTGTTCTTTAAGAAATGGTATGCCTTTATGGTGTAGTTGTAATATGTAGCCTGCTCAAGTGCTCCAAAGTGGGCACGGACGCATCAAAACCCTCCATGAAAATTCACACTTAAAAACCTTAACTTGTTACGTCTCTTTTATAGCAGTGTAACTTCACAAAATAGTGTCTAGGTCATACATTGGGCATATTGTTTTACTCAGAAGACTTAGCTGAGCATAATTTGGGGGGTTTGAACTTAGTGGCACATATGAAATGTACAAAATGCCCAGCAAAAATGTAATCCGTATGTAAAAAATGCCCAAAATTATTTTTTACCACATACTTTGGCATATATTGGTGAAAAAATGGGGGCATGTTAAGGCACAATATGCACCATATGAGATACCCTGGAGTGTCTACTTTTATAAATGGTAGGCCTTTGTGGGTTTTTTTTGAACAGTCAAACTGCTATAATACCCCAAATTGAAGCATAGGCCCATTAAATCCGCCTCTCAAAATTCTACTGTAAATGTTGAAACGGACAGGTCTCCTATATGGCACTGTAGCTTCACGAAATAGTGCCAAAGACATACAATGGGGGTATCGTTGTACTCAGCAGAAGTAACTGAACACAAAATAAAACTTTGTACAGGAATAGCACACACCAACTTTACAAAATATACATGGGAAGTTCTTTGTTATAAGTTTGTGTGCCAAAAACTCCAAAAAACTAAATTTTACTCCAATATTTAGCAGAGATTGGCGGTGAAATGGCTACTTAGAAAGTGTCAAAAAAACCTTAGGACAATAGCCTGTGATGTCTACTTTATATAAATATATACTTTTGTGTGGCAATTTTGTTTTCTTTTATGGCTATTAAGCTTACAAGACAAACATACAAAATTCTAAAATCGCTCTACATTAAAAGTTTATTTTACTCCTTGTGCTTTATGACCTGTAACTACCAAAAAAAACTTTAAATCCCAGACACATTATATATTTTGTAAATCAGAACAACTAAATAAATTTATTTTTAATTACTTTCTTTAACCTGCACTAATTAGGCACACATTATTATTGCAAAAACTGTACAAAAAACACAAAATTTTTCTTTTTTTTGCATTTTTCTGTATTTTTTAAATAATAAATAAGCATTTATATATATATATGTTACATCAAATTAAAGCCCTTTATGTCCTTTAAAAAACAGTATATAATATGTGTCGGTGCAATAAACGAGAGAGATGCAAATTGCAGTTGAACGCATACAGCAAGAAAATGCAAAAATTGCTTGTGTCATTAAGCGTAAGACAAGCTTCTGAAGCTGTGTCCTTAAGGGGTTAAACAGTGGTGTTGGGTAATTTGTTTTGTTTTTTCCTCCTTGCTCTCCCCCCTCTCTAACACAGAGATGTCCTGGCTACAATTCTTATCACTGTTGCTTATTATAGTGGAAATGCCTTGATCACATTATTGTGATAAATCTCCACTACAAGGATACTCGTTCTTCAAATATATATTGCTTGCATTAAGTTCTTTTGAGTGCGGTACTGCTATTTTGTGAGAATTTTCAGAATGGGTTTGAGGTAAAACAATATAAGTAGTCTGCATTCTGGTTATTTGTAATTTTGTACTGATATCTACACATGCACTAGTACATCTAAAAAGCAATTGTTTTCTAGGTTATGAACTAGCTTGTGAAAACATTGTCTGAATGTAGTGCTTGGGCCCAAATATGTTAACATGCAAGGGGCATCTAATTCCAAATTGTTCCAGTTTGTTTGAGCTGTGCTGTTTAATGTGATCTGATTTACAGCTATATTTCTATCTCCCAAACTGGACCACATAGTGTTGAAGGGTCCCAATTGTGCCGTGGCCACCAACAGGGCTTTTAATGCCCTGATGGCAGCCATCTGTACCATACAGCAAAAGACATACATAGAGTCAGAATTTACAAACCCACACACACCAATGGTTTCTCTCTTGCCAATTGCCACGGGCAGACCTCTGTTAAATCAGTACAGTGTATACTGCATTGTGTACCTTTATAATGGCTATTACTGTAGACATAATGCAAGTAGAAATGATGTAACAATTTCTTTAAAACATATTACAAAAGTTTTATCTGTGAACTACATAGCAGAAAACAAAAAAAATCTAAAATTGAGTATTATTTTGATGTATACGTAGATGTTAAATCCTAAGATTATTAAATTGGTTGTACCCATGGAGATGGATGTATAAGCTAAGGTTTCCATATAAGCACCCAAGAGTGCCCAGATAAATTTAGCATTCACTACGTGTGTAGAGTTCCACAGAGACACAGCGTCAAAGGAAAAATATGAGTCAAACATACAGTAAAAAAAAAAAAACACATTTAAGAAGATCTAATTTGCCAACTGCACATATTTAACAAAGTGGTACAATCTTTTAAATGTTTTGACTGATTATGAAATAAGCAACAAAAAATAGTTCCTCCTTATGTTTAAAGTGTACATACTTTTTTTAAAGTCTAGAAGATGAAATGCATTTTATTTCCTTGACAACAATCCATCAGAGGGCCATTAAGGAACAAGGTAATGGGCTATTAACAGAGTCCCCAGATGACCAGATAAAAGGCATCTTTCCCTTCATCTATAAATATAAAAATTTCGCCTTTTTGGCACCAGACCAGCCTTAGGAGAGTTACATGAATCCAATAAATGATCATTAGTAATTAATTAACTTTAATCCACTATCTAGTAAACTTTAGCAGGTTATTGATTAAATCAACATTAAAGGAGCACTATAGGGTCAGGAACACAAACATATATTTCTGACCCTATAGTGTTTAAAACAACATCTAGCCCCCCTGACCCCCTCTTTCCTCCCTAAATATAGTAAAATCTTACTTGTATTCAAGTCTGCAGATGCTACCTTTCACCCTGTTTGCCTGTGAAACTGCCTGCTGACATCATCAGAAGTGTTGTTCTGAGCCAATCACAGTGCTTCCAGATTAATTGGCTGATACTGTCAAGAAGGCAGATCAGGGGCAGAGCCAGCCCATGTCATACACAGCCCTGGCCAATCAGCATCTCATCATAGAGATGAATTGAATCATTGCAGCTCTATGAGGAAAGTTCAGTACCATTACTGAATTTGACGGAGCTAGGGTTACATACATTTATCAACTGGATGTGGTGATCAGGGCCGGACTGGGGATACAAAGCAGCCCTGGAAAAAAAAATTGTGCCAGCCCCATAAGTCACTGCGCCATATATTGTCGCGTGTAATATGTAAGGCTATGTCTTGCCAGGACAGATGATTGAGTAATATATATATATATATATATATATATATATATATATTGCTTTTCTAATATAAAATATTGGTCCTTTCAGGGTAAAACGTTTAATTATACAGTAAGCATACGCACATGCAGACACAGGCAATTTCACTGACATTTCAGTGACACACACAAGCTCATTGATACACAGCCTCATAGACAAACAATCTTACTGATATACATCAGCTCATTGACATAAAAACACAAGCTCACTCACTAGCAGGCACACGCATGCAAGCAAGCTCACTCACTAGCAGACGCACACACACAGCTTAATGTGGTGGTACTGGTGTCTATAGCATGTCCCTACAGGCTTTTCAACGTAAACACTGACTTTTCAGACAAAAGGCAGTGTTTACATTGCTTCAAAGTGACACTGCTAGTGACAGTCACTCAGACGGTCACTAGAGGTGCTTCCTGTGTTAGTGCCCTCCCGCCCTCGCGCGCTGCTGAATGAGACTGGCGCCGGAATATGACGTCATATTCCGGCGCCGGTCTCATTCAGCTGCGTGCTGGGGAGCAGAGCCAGCGCAGCTCGCGCAGCTCCCTCAGCGGCCGCCAGGACAAGTCCGCCAGCGGCCGCCAAAAGACCTCCCCAGCGGCCAGGGGAGGGCTGGCAGCCTTAGGCCTGGGGGGCAAAACCAGTCAAGTAGACTGGTGCACTTGCCCAGGATCAGAGCCGGTGCAAGGATTTTTGCCGCCCTAGACAAAATAATAATTTGCTGCCCCCACATGTCACATCACAATGCCCCACCCATATGATCTGCCATATGAACTAACGCCATATCCACTTCATTAAGCTATAGTGTCCCTTTAATGTGAGGTAAATTATAGATTAGTGTCACTAATAATATACTAGATTGCCTACTTACAAGCAGATGAGGATGATGATGGGCTGCAGTTTGGCTCCACTGGTCTGGTGTAGAACAGGATCTCTGGAGGCTGTTTGCAACTGTGTTCACAAAATTCAATGTTCTGGGAGAATTGGAAGCAGCTCAATTTTTTTGGGGCCCCTTACACAGCTCAAGGTCTGGGCCCCAGGGCCTGACGGTGAGTATGCCCATAAGGCCCATAAAGTCCACTTATATGTTCCACCCACCCATGAGTTCGCTCACAGGGAGTGGAGTGTGTAGGGGATGTGTTATGTGTTATGTGTTATTGTAGAGGATCTAATATGTGTGCTTATGGTATGTAGTGTTTAGGGTTACCAGTTTGTGCAGGTGATGCAGTGTGTTTGTGTGTAGTGGAAGCAGTGTGTATTTGTGTATAAGGGATGTAGTATGTGTTTCTGGTTGTGTGTAAGGGATGCATTGTGTGAATCTGTGTTTGTATGCATAAGGGATGCAAGGTGTGTGTCTGTATGTGTGTGCATGAGATGCATTGTGTTTCTGTGTGTATGTAAGAAAAGTGTGTGTGTGTTTGCATGTGTGTGTACGGGTTTGCATTGTCTGTTTCTGTGTATGTGTGCAAAGGATGCATTGTCTTTGTGTGTAAGGGTTGCATTGTGTGTGTGTGTGTGTAATGGATGCATTGTGTGTTTCTCTGTGTGTAAGGGAAGCATGTTGTGCTTCTGTGTATGTATAGGGGATGCATTGTGTGTGTGTGCGCGCGTAGTGTGAAAGAGCTCCCTGTCTTGGCCCTTGTCCTATAGAGCTGCCCCTTCTTCTTATTCCCCCCCCTCCCCTCTTCTTATTCCCCTCCCTACCCTCTTCTTATTCCCACCCTCTTTTTCCCCCCTCCCCTCTTCTTATTCCCCTCCCTCCCTCTTCTTGTTCCCCCTCCCTCATCTTATTCCCCCCCTCCCCTCTTTTATTCCTCCTCCCCTCTTCTTATTCCCCTCCCCTCTTCTTATTCCCCTCCCTCCCTCTTCTTATTCCCCCTCCCTCATCTTATTCCCCCCTCCCTCTTCTTATCCCTCCCTCCCTCTTCTTATTCCCCCTCCCCTCATCTTATTCCCCCTCCCTCTTCTTGTTCCCTCCTCTTTTTGTTCCCCTCCTCATCTTATTCCCCTCCTCCCTCTTCTTATTCCCCCTCTTTTGTTCCCCCTCCTCCCTCTCTTCTTACCCCCTCCCCTGTAGCGTGGCCGAGCTGCACTCCGGTCCGCGGTGGCCGGCCGGAGTGATAGGAAGGTGCACACTCAGTGTGCACTTCCTGTCAGTCCGGCCGGTTACAGGAAACAGAAACTCCGCGCGGAACAGGAGTTTCTGTTTCCTGTCACCGGCCGGACTGACAGGAAGTGCACACTCAGTGTGCACCTTCCTATCACTCCGGCCGGCCACCGCGGACCGGAGTGCAGCTCGGCCATGCTACAGGGGAGAAGCTGCAGCCGCCTGACCGCTCTTCACAGAGCGCTCAGGCGGCTGCAGTATTTAAAGGGCCGGCCCCAGGTGCCGACGGCCCACCGGGAAATTTCCCGGTATCCCGGTGGGCCAGTCCGGCCCTGGTGGTGATTAATATATTGCTTTGAAATCTAGCTCACATTAAAACAATACACAATATCCAGTGCTATCACAAACCTATCCCCCACCAATGAGTGGTAAATCATTGTTTTTGATGTGGCAATGAGGTTATTCTCCAAAGAAGAAGAACTACAGAAAAACAAAGAAATTAGTAAAGGAAAACCACCAATGGACTCTAGATATTGCAGTATGTTAATAATATAACCGTACAAAATTGATTTCAATTTCCTGTTTAATAAATAACGCAAAAAACATGGTTGGTGCATTTTAAGTAAGTAAAGCTCTTTGTAGAAGGTCTGTTTTCCTACCTTATTATATATCCTTCCTTCCTTTCCTTGCTCACCTTCAATGTTCTACTTTATTTCCTCTCTATTCTATATTCTTCCTTTTAGTCCATGTTTCTCTGTCAATCCATCTCCATCAACCTATCGCCCTCTGTGAGATCATCTTCTGCTCTCTTTCCATCGCACCAGCTTCTATTTCTTTCCCTTCATTCCATACATTTGTAATCATTCAATCATCCTGACTACATGTGCATTCCTCATCATCTTTTGTCTTTATGTTACATTATGACCCTCTGCCCTCATTCCATACATCGTCATTGAAATTGCATTTGCCTCATAATTTAATATAATAATAATAATAATAATAATGTCTCATAATATGTACCTATCTTTCCATTTTACTCCTTTAAATATGTCCATTCAAATCTTTTTCTATCTGCCCATGTTCCCTAGTCATGCCATGTCTTTTCTGCACTCCCACTAATTCCATCCGTCTTTCCTTATCCTAAGCTCGCGTAACACTCACTGGCTTCTATTACATTTTATTTTACATTTTATTTCTCACTCCCCATTCTATTCTCTTGCACAACCACCCAAGCCTCACACAAGTGACTGGTACCATTTTTATTTTCAGGCTGACACACAGACACCCTTAATAACAAGTTAAAAGTCAGCTATGGGGGCAATTGCTTGGTTGTCAACTTTTGCATCTGTTGGCAGGACACCATGAAATAAAGAAATATTATTGTCTGCATTAATTATTAATGCTCTTAGATGATGCTACCACCTACTACAAGCAATGGGGAACATGATACCCCAGACATTTTGTGCTCACTGCCTGACATGACGCCTACTAAGTATTTTGCTGCATTGGTTGTACTTCCCAAGATGGCTCTCTGCAACCTTACTAGTCAAGTGACAAAAGAATGGATAATTTACCTACATTTGTTGATTTGTTTGTGTGTTGTATGGGGTATGGAGGCCATCCAAACTCCCCCTTATACCAGTGGCTGTAATTACAGTCTCCATATTTGTATATTGTATGCCCTCCCTGCTTCCTGATATGAGAATTCACAGTGTTAAAGCTTTTAATTTCCCCAACTTTTCTAATGGATGCAACCTCAACTAGGCATAATTGCCCTTTGTTCTTGTGAATCTATGAGAGCACTTGCGAAAATGTATGTCAGACTATGGCTGTGTCCTGGGTGTGATGCCTTGAATTTGTGCTCTTCGAAATCTTTGGTATGTTTTGTCCAAACTGACTCCTCTTAGAAGCTTTAAGCGGGCCCTGAATATAAGTGACTGCTGTATTCAGAGCCCCTGTTCTGTGGAAGAGGACATGTCTTCAGCAGACTGGTTGCCACAAGGCTTCATATCATCTGATGTCCTGAGTCCTGAATAAAGAGGTTTCACAGATCTGAAATGACTTCATTGATGTCGGCTATGCTGTTGAACTAGATTGGAATGGCAGAATTGCAATGAGTTTGCTAAAGGCAGGTCATCTTGGACTTGGAACACATGTAGCAGACCAGAGTTAGACAACCTTTGGCACTCCAGATGTTGTGGACTACATCTTCCATAATGCTTTGCCAGCTTTACGGCTATAAGAGCATGGGAGATGTATTCCCCAACATTTTGAGTGCGGAAAGTTGCCTTTTCCTGCAATAGACAATGCTTTATTCAACAATTACTCCCCACAACAATTTTGGGACATTTACCATCTATGTGTGTGATTTTGCTATAGAGGATTATGCAAATTTTACTGTGAGGTCACTATGGCCCATAAACCATTTATGCCATATTATAATCTGAGATAAATATTCGGTATGTCTGCCTGTTACCCATCATACAGGAGGAAGCTTTTTGTTTATCTCTGCTCCCTCTATTTTTTATTTTGCGTATATCGCTGATAATGTTCTTTTTTCCAGCATTTTGTCAATTTTGGGGGCTTTTTCCTTCTCATTAGTCATTAATTATTGAGAGGGCATGGACCATATGAAGAGTTTTTGAAATCTAAGTTATGATGTGGGGATTTTTTTCTGTTTTCAATGCATAAACTTACAAAAAATTTATTGAAATGCTACCTTGCCAACTATTAAGTACCTTAGAAAGGTAATGCTCTATACCAGGGGTGGAAAGATGGTAGACCCCTAGATGTTTCAGGACTAATATGTGCACAATGCTTTGCCATTCTAATGACTGCAATCTGAGAATCTACCCTTTGGACACCCCTGATATATCCCATCTCTACAATCTGTATTTTATTTAAATGTGTATATAGGATTTTTATTGTTTGTGTTTTATTTTTAAATTTACTTGCCATGCTGTAGATCTTGAAATAAAGTTGGGATTTTAAAAAGGTTAAAAAAAAACACACACAGAATGTTGGCAGCCAAGGGAATCTTTGAATGCAACTGCCTAAATTAAGAGGGCTTCTGATTAAAGGAACATTACAAGGACCATAACCACTGTCATTTTCAAGAAATTTGACTTCTTACCTGGGGTCCACAGAGCACAGCACACTACCTCTAATACGATCATCAGAAAGAATAGTTAAACTCAGAATCATTGAAATGCTGGTTACAAGACATAAGAGGGGTAAAACGGGTAAGAAACACACACGGGAAAGAAACACAGTGGGCTGTAAAGGTTATGATGTCTGGTGTAATCTATTACATGAAGCATGTTACTTTATATAATTAGATACGCCTTGCACAATCTTCCAATACATAGACGGTTGAATTTAATATTGTGATTCAGAACTCATGTATGTAATAAATACTTGAAATTAATTTGGTTAGAATTAAAGAGCAGCTGCCATCCACTGAGGTTTTCCTGAGGCCTATGTAGCTTATGCTCCAGTCGTGCTGCAGTTTAGACAGGAGTCCCGTTCACATATTTACCAAGGTCAAGTGCAAATCAGAAATACCGTTTGCAGTCATGAAACAGACTTTGGGGAATCTAGGAGAAGTAATGTTTTCATTACAATTTTTTTAATTTTTTTTAAATCTGTCTACAGGTGACACAAACTGGCTAAAAAAGGGTCAATTTACAAATTATAGAAAAACGTTTGGTGTAATCATCTGAAAGTGGACCTGCCATTTATGGGTCTTCTGAGTGTAAAATAATATATGGCAAATGTTTTCTTCCGTGCCTATGAGTATGATGCATAGGGTTTCTACAATATCAGAAATACCTGGGCTGCAAATGGTGCATTGTGCTAATACCATGGAAATGTAAACATGTTTTTACAATAAGATGGGTATTTACTAAACACCGAATGGGCAAAATCTGGTGAAAATGGCCTGATTACGAATGAATTGGCAATTTTCATATTTGCTAAAGACGACAATGGTGGAAATTTGGTCTCTCGGAGTGAATCTGCAGCAATTAAAAAAAATGCATCTAGTGTCCGGCTTCAAATTGGTTCTTTCGCATCAATTCGTAAGATTCTCAAAGCTTCAGCTTTAATAAAATTTGGGAACGAATGCATCAGGCATGATGCACATTTGTAAGTTTTGATTAACTTGCTTTCATGCATGTGAATGATAATTTACCCCCTAAAGGACCAAACTTCTGGAATAAAAGGGAATCATGACATGTCACACATGTCATGTGTCCTTAAGGGGTTAAAGAACTTTTTATCAGCTAACAGCGCATACAGCCAGGGTTAGTTATGTGACGGCTGGCCCAAAGCCAGCCACTGCATAGTTTAATATATATATATATATATATATATATATATACTCATTAAAAAAAATCATATGGGGATCAATAAGACCATGCAGCGGGGGTGGGGAGAGGGGGAGGCATATCTACTAAATGTTTACACCTAGAAAAGGCTCCATCTAGTAAATGTTTCTTTAAATTCTCATTCACATGCATGAAAGCAAGTGAATGAAAACATACAAATGTGCATCGTGCCGGATGCATTCGTTCCCAAATTTTATGAAAACGGGTGCTTTGAGACTCTTACGATTTGATGTGAAAGAACCGATTTGAGTCCGGACACCAGATGAATTTGTTGACTACTTCTGATTCGCTCATAGAAACCTAATTCCGAAAGTTCCTGGCTTTAGAAAATATGGAAATTGCACATGCAGTCGTAATTCAGTCATTTGTTTAAAATGTTTATTAAATAATTTACTAAATACCTCAGGCCCCATTCAGTGCCTGAATTGCAAAATCAGCCAATCAGCTAATCAGAGACTCCCCATTCACTAAGCTGGCTTGAAAAGAAATTTACCTTTTCCAAGCCAGCTTAGTCACTGATTGGCTGAGAACATCAGCTGACTGCCCTCAGCCAATCAGCAGCGCTCCTGTGGGGGCAATGGACATCACCACTGCAGGCAACTTTGGAGTTAAATTATTCAAAAACAGTTTACCCCCTAGAGGTAAGAGTGCATCCAGGGGCCTTCTGGCACCATAAAAACTTAATTTATATTGAGCTGTTTTGGTGCCTGGAGTGTCCCTTTAAGAAAGATTCCTTGTTTTTCAAGAAGCACTTTCATTTGAAGACAGAATTCCCAAGAGTATTCAGCAGCTAGTCAAAAGATGCCTTTCTACAAATGCAGAATGTCAGCAAACAAATTATAATTTCAATTATTTGTTCAGGGCTGGCATATTCTAGAGTGCTGTAAAACAGATAAACAGAAGGATGTTTTGAATTTATCTGAGGATAGGTGATTGGGAGGAGGGGGTGTAGTAGATGGGAAACAGCAGAGGAAGGCGGTAAGGGACGAAGAGTTATGAAAAAAGCTTCTTTAAAGAAGTGCATTTTTAAGGATTTATTTAAAGGACTGCAGAGATGGTTACAGGGAGAGTCGAATGTGGTGCAGAAGGCATTCCATAAGGAAGGGGCAGACCTGGAGAAGTCCTGCAAGTCTGGGATGGGCATAAAAACTTGAGGGCAGAGTATAGAATATTTTATACAGTCCTAACTTCAACATCTGAGGAAAAGGATTTAGGAGTAATTATTACTGATGACTTAAAGCTAGGCATGTAATAAAGCAGGAGGAAATGCTAGCAGAATGATTGGTTGTATTAGCAGTAGAAAGAGGGAAGTGCTCATGATATTGTACAGTGCATTGGTGAGACCTCACTTGGAGTATTGTACACAGTACTGGACACCGTATGTCCAAAAGACCGTAAATGGATACTTTAGAGAGCGTTCAGAGAAGGGCTACTAAACTGGTTCATGGATTGCTGGGTAAAACTTTCCAGGAAACGTTAAAGGATCTTAACATGTATAGCTTGGAGAAAAGACATCACGTGGGGATATGATAGAAACATTTAATTGCATAAAGGGAATCAACACAGTAAAGGAGGAGACTATATTTAAAAGAAGAAAAACTACCACAACAAGAGGACATAGTCTTAAAATAGAGGGACTAATGTTTAAAAATAATATCAGAATGTATTACTTTACTGAGAGGGTAGTAAATGCATGGAATAGCCTTCCAGCTGATGTGGCAGAGGTTAAAACAGTAAGGGAGTTTAAAAATGTGTGGTATAGACATTAATCTATCCTAGATATCAGATAAAGCCAGGGACCAATGAAAATATTTAGGAAATTGATTCTTATCTGCCATCACATTCTACGTTTCTATGTAAGAATGGAATGGTTGTCAGCGGAGTGAAGAGGCCGTTGTTGGAGCATATCTACTAACAAGGGAGGAGATTTAATCTGGGCACTCTTCAGGCCAATAAGCAAAGGGTTACAATAATCAAGAAAGAAAACAACAAGAGCATAACAAAGCATTTTTAGTCGTGTCCTGCATGAGAAGGTGGTAAACGCGAAATATGTTTTTAAGGTGAAAGCAACAAAATTTAGTGATAGATTTTGTGCAAGGGGTTAAAGAAATGAGTCAAGACAATGTGCCTGTGAGGTAAAGGCTATGATAGCCCCATTGACCTAAAGGGAAAAAGGGATGAAACTAGAAAATGAGAAACTGATAGCAGAAAAATACAAAACCAGCCCCAAATTTTTTTTCAAGTACATCAATTCTAAAAAAACAAAAATTAAGACCAGGAAAAGGCAGAAATTTTAAATAACTATTTTTCTTCAGTATATATTAATGAGGATCCTATGGCAAGAGATATGCAAATGATTGCTGCAAAAAAAACTTGCAGATAACTTGTGATTGGATGACTCGAGACAAGGTGATGCAGCAGTTAAAGAAAATGAATGTAAATAAAGCTCCGGGGGCCTGACTGTATTCACCCACAAGTACTTAAGGAGCTAAGTGGGGAAATTAGTGAACCTCTGTATTTAATTTTTCAAGATTCTTTTGTTACAGGTATTGTACCAGAAGATTGGAGGAAGGCAGATGTTGTTTCTATATTTAAAAAGGGTTGAAAATTCTTGCCTGGAAATTATAGACCTGTGAGCTTAACTTCTGTGACTGGGGAAATATTTGAAGGGCTATTAAGGTATAATATTCATGAATTCATTGGGAAGAACTATGTTATTCGCAATAATAACATGGTTTTATGAAACATAGGCCATGTCAAACTAAGCAAAATGCATTCTACGAACAAGTAAGTAGAAGTATAGTACAGGGTGTTGCAATGGATGTGATCTACTTGGATTTTGCCAAGGCATTTGAAACGGTTTCTCACAATAGGTTAGTCTTCAAACTAAAAGAAATTGGTCTAGATGAATATTCTTGTTCTTGGGTAGAATATTGGCTTAAGGATAGAGTACAACGAGTTGTCATTAAAGGTAAATATTCAGGCTGGACAAGTGTGGTAAGTGGTGTCCCTCAGGGTTCGGTTTTGGGACTGCTTCTATTTAACATATTTATAAATGATCTTTAAAGAGGCATTGAAAGCCATGTTTCAGTGTTTGCAAATGACACAAAAAATTTCTAAAGTAATAAAATGTGAGCAGGATATTGCTTTGCTGCAGAGGGATTTGGATAGATTGGGGGACTGGGCACTAAAATGGCAGATGAAATTTAATGTAGAGAAATGCAAAGTTATGCACTTCGGGGTCAAGAATGCACGAGCAACTTACACCCTAAATGGTATTGAATGAGGGATAACCACACACGAAGAGGATTTGGGAATTGTTATAGACAACAACTTAGGCAGCAATATGAAATGTCAATCTGCAGTTACTAAGGCCAGTAAGGTTTTGTCATGTATAAATAGGGCATAAATTCTCAAGATGAAAATATAATTTTGCCACTTTATAGATCGCTGGTAAGACCACACCTTGAATATGCTGTGCAATTTTGGGCACCTGTTCTAAAGAAGGATATCATGGCACTAGAAAAAGTGCAGAGACGAGCTACAAAATTGATAAAAGGAGTGGAGCATTTTAATTACGAATAAAGGTTAAAAAATGTAAATCTCTTTAGTTTGGAAAAACGGTGCCTCAGAGGGGATATGATAACATTATACAAATATATTCGGGACCAGTACAAAGCATTATCTGGAAATCTAGTCATAAACAGGGCTATACATAGGACACGAGGTCACGCATTTAGGCTGGAAGAAAGGAGATTTCATTTAAGGCAAAGAAAAGTTTTTTTTTACAGTAAGAGCTATAAGGATATGGAATTCTCTGCCTGAAGAGGTGGTGTTATCAGAGTCCATACAGATGTTTAAAGTGCAGGGATATAATATCTAATTAGTGGGGTAGTAGCTGCTTGATCCAAGGAGACATCTGAATTTTTTCCTAGTTTGTTGCAAAATTGGAAGTGCTTCAGACTAGGTTTTTGCCTTCTTTTGGATCAACAGCAAAAACATATGTGAGGAAGGCTGAACTTGATGGACGCAAGTCTCTTTTCAGCTATGTAACTATGAATGAGGGTTCATTGAGGTAAGAAGAAAACCAGGAAAACACAGTGCTAGTGAGGCCAAGGTTGTGAAGGCTGAGGAGAATAAGTGTGTGGTCAGCATTGTCGAAAGTGGCAAAAAGATTAAGAAGAAGCAGCAAGCAATGGCCTTTGGATTTTCCTGTCTCTAAGGTCTCGAATTAATAAGCTTTACAAATGCTTCAATAATGTTAGAAAAATGTCCAAATAATTTGTCTAAACAAAATCCCATAGACATTAATGGTGATTTCTGTAACTTTTCTAACAGAGTTGAATCATTTGTAAAGCTTATTAAATAAGTCATTAGTCACTTTGGTCAGGTCAGCCTCCGTGGAATGTTCTGAAGCTGGTCAAGTAAGGAGTTGGAGTTCATATGGTCAGTAAGTCCAGTATAAACAGTCTTTTGACTGATGCAAATATTGTGACCAAAACCACATTGTGTATTTCAAGATGGATGTCACTTGAAATAACAACAAACATGTGCGTTTTGTCATTAAATACATGTACAGAGTTCTGCAAGTGCCTACAAAATATTTCAATTACAGTATCAAAGTTTTCACCTATGCAAGTCTCTAAACCAGGACATGACATCATTAGCTGACATCATTAGCCAATCCCACATGCTTAGAGCACATTAATTATTAATATCCAATAGTAAAATGAAATAGGCTATGAGACCTGTTCTCAGTTTTAAAAAAAAGGTTATATAATACATAAAAAATACATAATGGAGATATTTGCAGACCTGAAATAACTAGTAACACAAAATGCTATTCCCATAAACAAATTCCTAAGATTCCATAGCATCTGGACAGGTGAGCTTTATCATTGGAATGTAATGGATGTTTGGCCATTCTAATGCTCTTTATACCTTTAAAGGGACACTATAGTCACAAGTGCAACTACATGTATTCCTGACCCTATAGTGTTAACACGACCATCTAGCCCCCCTAGGACCCTCATGCCTCCATAAATATAGTCAAAATCTAACTGTATTCAAGCCAGAAGCTGTAAATCTGCATGCTGTTAGACCCAGGAAAAACAAGCAGTCTGCTGGCATGTGATAGCCTGATCCAATCACAGTGCTTCCCCATAGGATTGGCTGAGACTGACAAGGAGGCAGATCAGGGGCAGAGCCAGCATGATTCAAACACAGCCCTGGCCAATCAGCATCTCCTCATAGAAATGAATTGAATCAATGAATCTCTATGAGGAAATTTCAGTGTCTGCATGCAGTGGAAGGAGATACTGAATCACAGGATGCTTGTGCACAGCAGATCTGAGTGGATGGAGGCATATTATGCCTTCATCAACTCCGAAGTCCCTCTGGTTCACTCTGAGTGACTGCAACTGGAGGTGTTCCTAGCTTTCAATGTAAACACTGTATTTTCTGAGAAAATACAGTGTTTACATGAGAAAGGCTGCAGGGAGCTATAGTTCTCACCTGAACAACCTCATTAAGCTGTCTGCAGCTTGTTCCGGTGACTATAGTGTCCCTTTAAAAGTAAACCGGTTCTCACGGCCCTCTGATATCGACTTCTGCACATGGCTACCACGTCCCTAAAATTTTTGTCTCTTAATGTCAGGGGCCTTAATGGCACAACCAAAAGGCGCCTATTCTTTCAAGAACTCAAACGCCTTGACCCAGACGTAGCGTTCATCCAGGAAACACACATCCCTAAGACAGCGCAATTCTTGCTAAAAGATCAAACATACCCTACAACGACAGAGGCTAGGACACACCGGAAACAAAATGGGGTAGCAATACTGATACACAGACGATGTCCGTTTACAATCATGAACACAACCTCAGACCCAGGGGGCGACTACATTGTCCTGTCGGGAAGACAATCCATTTTATAAACATATACGCCCCCAACTCCCTAGTTCGAATGTTCTGGAATGACCTGCTTTCAGTGCTTGACTCCCTGCCACACGGTATTATCCTAATGGGGGGAGACTTCAATGCAGTGCTGTGTCTGGCTGCAGACAGGAGCACTAAGCCTGGACAGATGCGATCCCATGGGACAATCTTTTCCATAACTTCATCTTGCATACAGGCCTTATCGACGCGTGGAGAGTGCACCACCCCAGCACCGCAGACTTCACATACCACTCGGCCCCTCAAAACACCTATTCAAGGATCGATTACTTCCTCACGAACAACTTAGGAATGCATAAGTTTCTCAGGACCACCGTCGGGTCCATCACATGGTCGGACCACACCGATGTAAGTATCACTCTGGGCAACATAAGCACCTTATCTGGAATGAGACCTAGAGACTACATCACCTATACATAGGAGACAACATCATTATTACCTGCAGGTTTGCCCAAACCCCAAACGTCAAAAAAGCAGCCCGCACACAGCTAACATTCTTTGAAAAGATATGCGATGCAGCAACATACCAAAAGGGCCTCATCGCTAGGCTATACTCCTACTTATGCGCCATCACTACAGAATGGGGGGCCTAAGATACATCAACCAGTGGGAAACGGAACTAGGGGAGACATTGAAGGGGGCTGACTGGCAAGACATCTGGGAGGCTTACAGACGGACATCACGGTGTGTCACGATGCATGAACAATCGTACAAAACAATGTTCAGATGGTATACCACCCCAGTCCAGCTCTATCACATGCATAAAACACCAACATACCAATGTTGGAGACTATGCGGACAGCGAGGCACGTACAAACACGTGGTGGTACTGCCCCTGAATACAAACGCTGTGGGGAAAAGTCACAGACCTCATAACGAATGTTTTCCAGAGACCTCTTACACTTGATCCATGGGCACTATTACTGTCTTGGTCACTAGACGGCTGGACTAGACCAGAACAAAAACTGATCCACAAAATCGCACTGGCTGCTAGAAGATCCATAGCTCAATCCTGGCTGGGATCCGGGGTCCCATCCATCGACCTGGTCACCTTAAAACTAAAAGACACATATTTTATGGACAAGCTGATGGCCCAGGTCCGGGGTACACTAAAAACTTTCATGAAAGTGTGGGAGCCATGGGAGGCCTACCTGGATGGGACGACCTGAATTGATTGATGCTGTGACCTGAGTGGCCCAGGAGTGGCGAGGTGCCTGGGCCGCCCCTTGCCTCGGCCCTCCTGGCTAACCCAATTCCGTGCTGAATCCAACACCCTCTCCCGCTTCTCTACCCCTTCCTCTTCCTCCAAACCTTCTTCATTTCTCATACAAATTTCTCCGGACGGGTATTCACCCGACCAATAAAATACTTGAGAGGTGGACACCATACAGATGACTTATGATCCCTGTTGACAGCAGGCGGACACATGGAACGGGAAAATTCCGGTGGTATACCACAGACGAGACCGGGGCTCCCCAGCCACACTGCATGGCTAGCAGCTAGACTCTGCCCCAAATAGGCTCATGCCCACTGCAACACTATACTCATGTTCTTCCCTTGCCATAAATAACTGTAAACTTGCAATATGCCCCTCGGAACCTATGTTTCACTAATAATGTCAACGCTGTTACCGTTATTTTCACATTACTGTTTATATATGTTATCCCTGTAGGTAACACTGTCTACCACTCAAGCAAAAATAAAGAATGTAAAAAAATTAAATAAAAGTAAACCAGTAATTCCAAATATCATACAAAGTAGATATTTTGTCTCTTCTCTCTGTATGACATGCTCCTTTAAATCTTACTTCCACATCTTCTCATTCAAAAATCGTTGTTTCCTTTATATCAAAAAATCTATGGTGATACTTATTCTGTGACATTTTTCCAGATTACTTGGCTGATTCCCGACACTAAAGAATACTCTATTTTTGTCAAACCATTTGAAAACATTTTAGCTAAAACTGGTAGGACTACAGCCATATTCTACTTGCACTATAACCACTGCAATAATCGTTATGCTTTGCCAACATATATCAACCCACATGGGCATTTAATCCTATATACCAGTGGTTCACAAATTGTGTGCTGCGACACACAGGGGTGCCCGTGAGATATTTTCCCGGTGCTATGATATGATATTTTCCCGGGAACTGTGCTTCCCTCTCCCTGCCGGCTCTGCACGATGGGAGGGGAGATCAGAGATCTCCCTCACCAGCCCGCTAGCTGTGTAATGCTGGCAGCTGCCAGGGGAGGGAGGCCCAGAGGAGCCGGAGGAGCTCTTACCTGCAGCTCTGCCGGATTCTCCTCTCGTGAGCTCAGAGCGTTGCCGTGGTTACCTGAGCTGCTAGAGTTCACTCTCACCACTAGGACCACCAGGGCTTTCCAGCCAGACTACCAGGGATTAGTACTGTCCCCCCTCCCAGGCAAAGGTAAGCAGGGAGGGGGGAATATGAAAATAATTATTTTTAATTTAAAAAAATATATATATATTTATGAATTTGCCCTCCTTCCCCCACAGAGACATCCCATACACACACACTGCC
This sequence comes from Pelobates cultripes, assembly GCA_933207985.1. Taxonomy (NCBI): domain Eukaryota; kingdom Metazoa; phylum Chordata; class Amphibia; order Anura; family Pelobatidae; genus Pelobates; species Pelobates cultripes. The sequence continues at coordinate 108,420,355 of OW240917.1, read as the reverse complement.
CCCCATACACACACATTACCCCACACATACACACTGTACCCCTCAGACAAATTGCCTCACATACACACATAATGCACCCCACACACACACTACATCCTTCACATACACAATGCACCCCGTACACTCACTACACCCCTCACATACACACACAAACACACACTGCACTCCTCACACACACACTGCACCCCTCACACACACACTCCACAACTCTCAAACACACTCCACAACTCTCAAACACATATATGGCACCCCCCACACACACTACTGCCCCTATCCCCTACTACAGACCCTTTCCTGGGGTCATCGAATTGCAAGCAATGCTTTCCAGACATCTGTAACATCCCACTAGGGCCGGACTGGCCCACCGGGATACTGGGAAATTTCATGGTGGGCCGCGGCACCTGGGTCTGGGCTGACAGCCCTAATCATTGCTCAGGCTCCTGTGATCCCGGCCAGCCATCTACGAGCTGTTCGGCCGCACAGGGCCCCATGGGAGCAGGGGGAGCCAGGCGGCCGGCACAGCTCACACATGGCCGGCCGGGATCACAGGAGCCTGAGCAATGATTAGGGCTGTCATTGGCCTGTTGCAACACCCATCTTCTGGCAACATTTCATTCTTTGTGTGTTATTAGTTTAAGCAGATTGTGATTGTCTATTGTTGTGACTTAGATGATGAGATCACATTTTATGACCAATTTGTGCAGAAATCCATATAATTCCAAAGGGTTCACATACTTTTTCTTGCAACTGTATATATATATATATAAACACAGCAAGGAAGAAAAAGGGTGGCGCTATTGAACAACAATATCTTATCAAAGATAGTGTGGCATGCAGCAATATCACCTAATAGTATAGTCACTCTTTTACCCTTACATACAAAGATACAAAATGGAGAAAAGCTTTGACCGTGGTCTTGGGGCTAGAAGGGGCTGTGTGAGCTGTGCCCCATGGCAGCTGGGGTGTTGCACAGCTCACACGGAGACCAGCAAGCTTAGCTGGCCGCACAGGAGGAAGAAGGGGCGGAGCTACGGACATTTAGGGACGGGGCCGAACCACAAACGGGGGCTGGGCTTAACACAGCCCTTACAAGCTGCTGTTAATGCTTCACATGGAGGTGCAGCAAGAAGAAATCCCTGCTCCTCCACCTAACAGGCTCCAGGAAAGGATTCAGGCCAGGGAATCCACTCCTCCAGCCCACACTGTCTGTAAGAGTGTGTGTCTTGTGTGTGTGTGTGTGTGTGTGTGTGTGACTGTCTGCCTGTAACTGTGTGTGTGTGTGTGACTGTCTGTCTGTAACTGTGTGTGTATAACTGTCTGTGTATAACTGTCTGCCTGTAAATATGTGTGTGTGTGTGTGTGTGTGTGTGTGTAACTGTCTGCCTGTAACTGTGTGTACGTGTGTGTAACTGTCTGCCGGTAATAGTGTGTGTGTGTAATGGTCTGCCTGTAACTGTGTGTGTGTGTGTGTGTGTGTGTGTAACTGTCTACCTGTAACTGTGTGTGTGTGTATGTAACGGTTTGCCTGTAACTGTGTGTGTGTGTGGCTGTAACTATGTATATGACTGCCTGTAACTGTATATGTGACTGTCTGCCTGTAACAGTGTGCGTGACTGTGTGTAACTGCTTGTAACTGACTGTGCCTGTAAATATGTGTGTGTGTAACTGTCTGCCTGTAACTGTGTGTACGTGTGTGTGTGTGTGCGTAACTATCTACCTGTAACTGTGTGTGTGTGTATATAACGGTCTGTCTGTAACTGTGTGTGTGTGTGTGTGTGTGTGCGTAACTATCTACCTGTAACTGTGTGTGTGTGTATATAACGGTCTGTCTGTAACTGTGTGTGTGTGCGTAACTGTCTACCTGTAACTGTGTGTGTGTGTGTGTGTATGTGGCTGTAACTATGTGTATGACTGTCTGCCTGTAACAGTGTGCGCGACTGTGTGTGTGTGTAACGCTCTACCTCTCTACCTCTGTAACTGTGTGTATGACTGACTGTGACTATATGTGTGACTGTCTGCATGTGACTGTGTGCGTGTGACTGTCTGCTGGTACCTGTGTGTGACTGCCTGTAACTGTGTGTAAGGGAGTGCAGGGATTTTGTAGAAGGGGGCAGGGGTTTGAAAAAGTTTACAAATTTGTTCAATACATTTTTAAAAAAATGTAAAAAAAAAACCACATTTTAAAAATTTAGTAGGTTTTTTTTGGGGGGGGGGGGTTGGAGAGGGGAAAGGGTGCCAAACCCAGGACCTGCCCCAGGTGCCACATGCTCTAGGTACGCCCCTGACTGTTGCATCACCAGGGCTCCAGTATCCAGGCAATTGAAATAGATGGCTGCACTCTCAGATTTCCTTAAAACGTAACTTTTATTGAAATATTTAAGAGAAGATCAATGTTTCAGTCCCTCTTGTGGACTTTCGTCATGATCCTGATGCAAGTCCACAAGAGCGACTGAAACGTTGATCTTCTCTTAAATATTTCAATAAAAGTTACGTTTTAAGGAAATCTGAGAGTGCAGCCAACTATTTCAATTGCCTGGATACTGGAGCCCTGGTGATGCAACAGTCAGGGGCGTACCAAGAGCATCTGGCACCCGGGACAACCAACTATTTCAATTGCCTATATATATATATAAACACCCTACATAGCACAATGACTTATGGGGCTGGCATTGATTTTTTTTCCAGGGCTGCTTTGTATCTCCAGTCCGGCCCTGCATCCCACATTGGCATGTTGAGAGGATTTCTTGATTTGTGTATACTGGTCATTATGAACCAGAATATCCATGAGGTTTGTGTTTCTTTGATAACTCAGTAATGCAGGGAACTTGAATTCCTCAGGCAATGTGTTGTCCTTCTTCATTTGCCAATTATGTAGTATGGCTATTTTGAATTCCCCGGCTCTTGTATGGAATTTCTTTTTCTTTTAGTTTTCTTTTAATTTTCTATTTCTTTTAGTTTTTTGGATTATATGAGAACCATTTTGGGTATTCTTTTCAGTGCTATCAGTCAAAGTTTTTAATAGTAGTTGTTTGGAGTAACCTTTTTCTAAAAATGTGTTAGTCATCTCGTGAGCCTCACACCTATCACTGTCAGAGTTATTACGTAACACATGTAGAAATTAGAACTTTGAAAGTAAAGCAACTAAACCTTTGGAATGAAAGCTAAAAAAGCATGCAATATGCTGTTTTGTCAGCAGGCTTAGTAAAAAGAGCATAGCCCAATCGGTTTCCTTTGACGAATATCAGTAAATTCAGATATTCAATCTCAGTCCTACTGTATCTGTGTGACAGCTGTATCGTGCTAGGAAGTTGGTTCAATTTTTCAAGCATCAATATCGGTAATTCTTCCCAACCAGTTCATACCATAAAAATGTCGTTGATGAAGCGAAAATATTGCAAGATCTGACCCTGCTAAGGTGACAAAATGTGCTTTTGCTTATACACATATTTTCTATTTAAAAAAATTCTAATTCAAAATATTGACAGTTTTGGACATCACCAGAGATTTGCTTTATGATGAGTGAATATGGGGAGTATTCATTCATAGCATCTCACACGTGACACGTCACATTATTTCACTTCACAAACCACTGCTACTTTACATGTATTTCACCTATTTAAATGATGATTTGGGACTGGGAGTACACACCTGCCTTAAAAAAAGTCCTGGTTGGACCGAAACATTGACATAACCGAGGTGTATCTTTGTGACACAATAAAGGGATTCTACAAAGACCTGTGAGGGCACTTCTCTCTTATAATATTTATATATATTTGTTTATTATAGAACAATAATAATTATTTTTTAAATTATGTTTTAGTTTAAAACGAAATCACTGTTGCTTCTGTGAAGAGTGGGTGAGGAATGCAGATAGGAGATTGCTAGCACTCACTGTAGGTAAGATCATTATTTACTACAAAACTCCTGTAAAGAATTCTCAGCATTCCATGAAAGACTTCATGAAAAGATGATAATATAACAGCTACCCGAAATGAGGGCCTTTTGGTATATTGCTTTAGGGCTTTTTCAAGATCTAAGCTTTATAGAACAAAGTTTTGATTCAGATAACTTTTTTGGGCTACATAACATGATGCTATTGGGAAACTAGAGAGTTCATCTGAAAGCTGTGTTTGTTGGCACAGAAAGCAACCTGGAAAACAACTTGGATAGAAACATTATTCAGGGAAAAAGTTTATTTGATTATATCAGTCATAAAGTTTTAATTTTCTTTTAAGTCCTCTGCAACGGCCAACCTAGAGCTGCAAAAAGGGTATAAAAAACAGCCAGCCTAGAGCTACAAAAAGTGAATTAAAAAACGGCCAGCCTAGAGCTGTAAAAAGTACAAATAAAGGAAAAATAAACCCCTTTTATAACTTTTACTCAATATATACATGCAATGACTATATCTGATGTATTACAATTAATACCTAGGGTTGACTTAATAGAGTTCCTACAACTGAACTGCCTTTCATCCCCTGTCTGATGTCACTCCTTCACTCTCTTTCAAACTGACTCTGAGCGCATGCACATGGCCTAAACCTGAGTGGAAGGGGAATAAAATAAAAAAATAAATAAAGCATATATTGGAATGCAGAGAAGGAGCACACCAAGGGAGGAATGGGAGATCAAGGCTTCCCATTTCATCTGTTGCCAGCATGTAGTCTGTGCTGGCGACAGGTATTTTACATGCACATTTTAACATTAAGCAGCCTGGAACAGAGTTCTGGGATTGATTAAAGTCACAAGCCCCAGCACAAAAGTGCCCTTTTCTCTACATGAGAGATGCTAGAAAATGCTGCACATACAGATTTGTATCACCATGATCACTTCTACACATAGTATATCCTATGATGGTTTGGATGTATTTCTTAAGGCCTTGCTATAGACAGTAGAGAAAGTGTGCTCACTTAAATTAGCACTCTGGCCAACACAGTAAAGTAAATTTGATAGATAGTGGCTTCATATCCATGAGAGGACAGTGATTAACTGTGGACAGTAGTCACTTCAGCAACCTAGTGAACACTGATCTCTCATTGGCTGAGCTGAGTACATTCTTAGAGTATATGTAAGAATGAAATTGCTTTGTGAAAAGAGGAGGCATGGATAAGAGGGCAAAGTGTCATGGTACTTACCCAATCGAAGTGCCGCTGCGTCATTCCTGCGCACACCTCTCGATCAGGAAGCTCCGCCTTCCACTTTACTTTTGTCTGCCCAATTCGCACTTGCATTTGAACTTCCCGAATCCGTTGAATGCACCGATCAGGAGGCAAATGCTTTTGGGTATTCTAGTAAAGAGAGGACGCTGCATCAAATCAGTGTCCACCTCAGAATATATATTAAGTTTTCAGCCCCATAGCTTTTGCCCTGTCGTAGTTTCCTTTTGGTTCCTTGTATAATACGTTATATATTCCCAGATTTTCTGGTTACTGATTTTGGCTTGTTTATTGACTCTTTTGATCTCTCTAATGCTGACTTGGCTAGTTAAATCTTATTTTTGCAATTCTAGTATCCTGATCTTGGATAGTTTCATATTTACACTGTCTCTCTTTTATACGTTAAACCCGGCCATTCTAATGTCCGGTAATACATCCTATCTGTTTTCATATTCCTGACCTATTCTTGTAAATTAGGTAGTGTAGTCGTGACACAAAGTTACACTGTAGAAGTACATGGAGTGACATTTTAAGCATTCCACTGAATTCAGTGGGAGAAAGTACCCTCTCATTAATAGACTGCCAGAACGGATGTTTGCTTAAAAACACACACACATTTTACAGAGAACCATTCTTTATGTAAAACAAAATAATGTCAAATGGTTCTAAAATACATACAAATTACAACAATCTCATTAAAGATCATATACTTACCACTGGAGTATGTTCTGTTGCAAAAAAATCTTATCCTGTAAGTCATGCAGCTGAGGTTTGTTATCTGCCAGTTCATTCTCGACACGACATTTAGTTTCATTGGAATACAATGGACAAAAGATCACAAGTTTTCTAAATAATCCATGTAATTCTTCTTCAAATTTTACTAAAAATATGAAGTTTTAATAGTTTTAATTTGTTAATTAAGAAATATGTTTAGTGCCTATCGATGTAAATGATATTCCAAGAACCTAGACAAATCATTGCTGATTTCTATCCCTTATGGGTTTTCCAGAGCATGCTCTACATTCTAATTCAATTCTACTATATTTAACATGCTAGTTTATGTGCACATGGCCTTGATGAAGTGGGCAGAGGAGGTTCTGATGTCCTGTTGTCTTTGAAGCTTGTTGATTGTACAACTTGAAGCATCACATTGCTAGACAATGAGTCCTTCAACTGGCAGATCAAGGTGAAAATAATCAGAACAAGCAAGAACAATAAGAGGAAGAAGAGACCCAGATAGAGCAGAAGATTACTATCCCATTCCATAGTTATCCTACAATTCATGTTGATACACTGACATCGCAGTGGGTCAGTCTTGCTGGAGGAAAACAAAAGTCTTTAAATGAACATGTTCATCGTTTCTTTCTTACAAGAATCTAAAACTATCTCAGTCAAATCGTCCCCTCCTGCTCCTTTCACACTTCACTGTGGTCCCGCAAAGTCACATGCAATGAAGTAGCATCTTCTTTCACAATCTTAAGTGCTGAATAAATGTTTTTATTATTTATTTACTAGCTTCTTTTTTTTATATTTCATTAGGAACTGAGTTGGCACACACAGCGTAATACCCACAGGCAGAATCCTGCAAGGACACATTAGATATAATGATGAGACATCTGTCTACTGAAGTCACTCGCAGTTCTACAAACACTGTGCATCTTGGTCACAAAATGTGCCCCCTACTACGAGAAAAAAAAAAAAATGAAAAGACAAAATAATAAATAAAGATTGTCAAAAAAAATGTGCCCCCTAATATCACTCAATAATTTATAGTCACCATTGATCATTAAGTGGACATCTCTATTCAGGGGCTGCAATACCGAGATAAGGTGCTGTTCTATGCAATGAGTTTATATGCTTGCTTTCATGATTTCTGAGGACTGTCATGGAGTTCTTTTACGGTGTTTGCTGATTTCAGCACAAATTATTTGTAAGCACCACCGAAGTTCACTGTAGTCCTATTTGCCATTTGCTGAGCAGTGAAAAATATAACCTTCTTTTAATTACTAGCCAAGAGAGATTATGAAAATACCACTTTGCAAGATTAAAAAAATAAACAATAATACAAAAAAATGCACAGGAATTATGTATGAATAACATATTTTTAACTGAACATTGAGATTTGTTTCCTTTTCAAGCATGTCCTGAATAAACCATGTGAAACAGAAATCAAAACCCCCAAATATATATTATGGAACAGGAATACGCATAACTTTATTATACTAGTTTAGACCATAATATGATTTAGAAAAGCAACTATTCTTTATTTTCCTAAATGGTTTTGTAATCTACTAAATTTGATGGTATCATTTAGAAAGAAGAAAAAGTTTATGTTTATAAAATTATTATATGTATGTTTTTTGTAGGCTAACATTTAGAAAGTATGTGTAGATCGAACAGGATGAGTTCTACCTGTAACCTGAACTTCAGGAGGGGCGGGTGGATGTGCCACCATTAGTCATTCTATGCATTCTGACAAGAGATGCCCAATATGCACAGAACTAACATTAGCTATACAGGAAGTTTCATTCCAGAGTGGTTAATGACGCTGCTGTAGTTGGAGTTACAGCTTCGGCAGCAAGGTGTTTTAACTCTATATGTGTAGCATTTCTTACTGAAATACCGGACAAACAGACTCCAACAATGACAAATTCAAATCACTGAACTAATAATGGTTCTTGGATTAACCCTTTAATAAAATTGATAATACAATGTTTGGAAAATATAAAAAAAATTATTGCTTTATTGAATAAAACTCTGCAAATGACCTTTTTTATGTGATGTTTCATTTTCTTTAAAATCTACTGTATGGTGTGGGCGTGGCCGACCAAGAGACTGAACAGACGTGCTCCAATTCACTCCAACGATTTTATATAAATTCCACCGGCCTACTCATCCGGAGATGATTTTCCACTAATTCACCCCCCCCAGAGACAACATGGAGCGCAAGCACCGTGGGTTTCAAGTGCCAGAATCCCCTAAACAAAGAGATATAAGGCTCCCGTGCGAGCAGCCTATGCCGCAAGGGCCGCCTAAAATGGCGCCCGCAGTAAGCCGCACAGAAACTGCATTGGAGGAATCCCTAGAGGAAGAGGAATCACTCACCTCTCCAAGACAAGGAGACTTACACCGGGAAGCAGAATCTGATGATGACTCATCTCCTGCAACCAAGCAGATGCTCCTGGAAATGCGCCAAATCTGGAAGTCGGGAGAGATAAGACAAGATATGGGGGCACTGCAGAACAAACTCCAAGAGGTAGAGGAGAGAGGCACTGCCCGGGACACTCGGCTGCAAGCAACTGAAACTAACCTGGACGGCGTAACAAAGCAGGTACAGAGGCTACACCACTCTGGAGTCCAGACACAGGTGCCACAACATACGCCTGAGGGGGATACCTGAAGAGGTAAAAGGGGACACGCTACTCCCATACACCCAGCAGCTGATCACTACCATAGGTCTGAAGGGAGAAGCGATGATACTTACAGCGTTCAGGGCAGTGGTGTATCCTGGTTTTGTACTACCCTAGGCAGGACAAAACTCAGGCGCCCCCCAACCCCCCTGTGCGCTTGACACCCAGCCATCCCTTCCACCGCCTTCTAAATACACACACACTCACTGACAGATACGCATACACTAGCTAACAGAAACACAAACTCACTGACACACACAGACACACACTCACTCACTAGCAGATACACTCTAGCAGACACACACACACTCACTGACACACACACTCACAGGCAAACATACACACACAGTCAGACACACACACACAAACACACTCACTCACTAGCAGACTTACACTAACAGTCAGACACACACACTAACAGACACACACACTCACTAACAGACACACTCACTAATAGACACACTCAATAACAGACACACTCACTCACTAACAGACACACACACACTCACTAACAGACACACACACTCACAGACACACACACTAATAGAAACACTCACTAACAGACACACACACTAACAGACACACACACTCACATTAACACATGTATTTTTTTAACCCCTCCAGCCTCCTTACCTTTGGGAGTGCTGGGGAGGGAAGGGGTTCTCTATCTCCCTGGTGGTCCAGTGGCTGCTGGGTGGGCGGCATTGGCGGGCGGGCGGCTGGCGAGGGAGCTCTTCCTGTGAGCTGACTGCTCAGCTCCCTCGCGCGCTGCAGAGTGAGGCTGGGAGCCAGGTTGATGACGTCATATCCTGGCTCCCAGCCTCACTCTGCGGCGCGCGAGGGAGCTGAGCAGTCAGCTCACAGGAAGAGCTCCCTCGCCAGCCGCCCGCCCGCCAATGCCGCCCACCCAGCAGCCACTGGACCACCAGGGAGATAGAGAACCCCTTCCCTCCCCAGCACTCCCAAAGGTAAGGAGGCTGGAGGGGTTAAAAAAATACATGTGTTAATGTGAGTGTGTGTGTCTGTTAGTGTGTGTGTCTGTTAGTGAGTGTGTCTGTTCGTGTGTGAGTGTGTCAGTGAGTGTGTGTGTGTCTGTTAGTGAGTGTGTGTGTGTCTGTTAGTGTGTGTGAGTGTGTCTGTTAGTGAGTGTGTGAGTGTGTCTGTTAGTGAGTGTTTCTATTAGTGTGTGTGTCTGTGAGTGTGTGTGTCTGTTAGTGAGTGTGTGTGTGTCTGTTAGTGAGTGAGTGTGTCTGTTATTGAGTGTGTCTATTAGTGAGTGTGTCTGTTAGTGAGTGTGTGTGTCTGTTAGTGTGTGTGTCTGACTGTTAGTGTGAGTGTGTTTCTGCTAGTGTGTGTCTGCTAGTGAGTGAGTGTGTTTGTGTGTGTGTGTCTGACTGTGTGTGTATGTTTGCCTGTGAGTGTGTGTGTCAGTGAGTGTGTGTGTGTCTGCTAGAGTGTATCTGCTAGTGAGTGAGTGTGTGTCTGTGTGTGTCAGTGAGTTTGCCGCCCAGCGCCCAGCATGTCTGTTAGCCACGAAAAATGCCGCCCAAGGCAAATGCCCTGTTTGCCTCGCGGCTAAAACGCCCCTGGTTCAGGGTCAGAAAGGCGATGTCAGCGCCAGAGGCAGCCCCACGAGACACTATAATTGTCACCAGAGACACAGCCGCACGTTCGGCCATCATGGCACGCTCCAGAGTGATGGGATGCGCGAAGTTTGAAGGTGCCTTTATTTTGTTCTTCCGTGACATGCCCTTTGCTGCACTGCTTGAAAAAAGAAAACTGGCCCCAGTGGCCAAGGAATTGAGAGACCACTCAGTGCGGTACCGCTGGAGAGCTGACAGAGCCCTGATGGTGTCCCACAGCGACCAAATCATCACACTTACCTCTGACGAGGACCCAGAGAAACTACAATGCTGCATGGAACAGAGAGATGCACCAGCAAGTGCGGGCATGAGCAATTGCAACGGGGGAGAGCAGGGAGCAGCCTAGGAAAGCAAATCGAGGACCCACCTCAGGATCAACAGCCTGGGAGCCTGTAGACTTTGACTATCAGTATATCAAGTAGAGCAGGGTACACCTGAGCCATTACCATAGACCCACTCCCTGGGACTGCCCTACCCTCCGAACCTTTGCCAACATCCCTGATCCTGAATCCACACAACTGTCCAAAAGGTACCACCACTGTCATGCAGCGAGGCCAACATCCCTACTATGCCTTAGATTGAGGAGCCACCTGAAATCTGACACACAACACAATACCAGCAGCAATCAGCATGACTTCCTATAGTACACACAGAGTAGCTAACCTGAAATGTTCCATGTGTTATGTCATGTTTCCTTTCTCAACACCAATACACTGATGTGAATGTTTGCCTATGTTCATAAAATTCAATAAAATACAAATTATATTTATATAAAATCTACTGTATGGTTTAGGAAATTACATGAAAACCAGTTTCAGACATGGCTTAACTAGAGCAAACACTGCATGATAAGAGAGGAAACAGAAACATTTATTTGAAGCAGGTTATGAGGAGGTCTATATACTGACAGGTGAAAGGTTGTTTATTTTTTATTTTTTTGTAAATGGCAAAAAAGGACAACACTTATAACTATAATTGACATGGAATCAAGACAGAAGCATTCAGTTTGGAGATAGAGTTAAGTAGAGCAGTGTGGATTTTCACATTTAATTATTTCAGACCTCATAAACACATACATGTTACACATACAGTGTAGGAGATATGTAAGCATGATATTAAAATTTGGTAGGAAGTCGCATTTCTATATTAAAATGTTAAAACCATTAACAAAGGAATAATGAAATAATAAAACAAAGTCAAAATGAAGAGGAGAAACAAATCAGAAAGTGGGAAGGGAAAGAGTAGACTTGCCAGTTGGTTGAGATTATGAAAATTCCAGTTTCGGAGGCCCACTTGTTGTGGAGACATACAGATCTTTTTGATGTGTTTGTAAGTGCATTTATTTATTAAATTAATTTTGTATCATTTTTTATCCCCCCATCAGCTGATTTCAACCCAGCAAGAGGAGGTAGAGAACGCCAGCATCCCTCCAACGTGGTAGAGTAAAACCCAGGGAGAAGAAGTAGTCTGCCTCCCTCTTCAGTGGCAGATTGGATCACAGGGAGCAGGGGTAGTCTGTCTCCCACCACAGCAGCAGGAGTATCCTAACTCCCCAGACAGTAGTCACCATCATTGGAAGCGGAAGAAGGACACTTCATATAGGTCCCCAGATTATTCTTATGTTTTAGTCACCCTGTGCCAATTATAGGTGCAGGGTGTGTATAATGTATTTGTTTATAGTTAAATGTTTTGTCTTCTCTCCTTTCCTGCTGCTGCTTTCAATTAACTATGTGGATTTGGCTGTGGAGCCTGTACAGCTCCATCTGATTGTTGTAAGGATCCTAAAACAGCTATATGCACTACTGTTACTGGAGGAATAACAGGAACAAACCGCAGAAGCCACACATAGAGATATGGACACAAGTCTTCAGGAAGTAAGAGGCCTTTATTTACGTACCGATCAGGTCTCAGAAGGACTAATGTTCCACAACAGATCTGAGCCCAGAACAGATGGAGTACATTCCTTATATAGCAATATAGCTCCTCCCATAAATAGCTACACCCACACATGCCCTTAACCAATCAATGAACAGAGTCTGGACTTGCTCATCCGTTCAACCCCCATGGCTCATCTGAAACAAAGGAAAAAGGAGTGTGATTTCAGTTCCTACATTCCTGCACATGCTCAGAACATTGATGACAGTATCTTAGCTACATGTAACTAACTAACAGATACAACAAACACCTGTACTTGTATATGCCACATGGAGATTTCAGGCCTACTAAATTTTGAACCATGTTGAAATCCCATCACACTACCTGTATAGCAAGGCTTGTTCATTTGCATATTCAGGTAGTTTTGCATACTATGAATTCTGCAGGCAGGAGAGATCATTCTCGTTAGAGTTTTCCTCAATACTTTATAAATATGGTAATGTGTTAATATGAGTTCCTGTACATATCCCCATATTATTTGGATATTTGTACGGTATTGAGGTTGTCTCAATATTTGTACTGTATTGAGGTTATCACAAATTTGGATATTTGTACTGTATTGAGGTTGTCACCATTTTAATGTAATGTGCATATGGGCTAGTCCTGAGAAAAAAATAAAGCTGTGTGTGTTAGTTTCATCTGGAACTGATTGCCCTGGTTTGTTATTCAGGGATACCAGTTTTTGGCTGTTGGCTGGCTGCTTGGTCCCTGGATTTCAGGACAAGTTAAAAAGAGCTAGGCATGAGAGCCACAAGTGCCTTTGTAAAGGCAGGAGCTAGTCACAGTGCAAGCAGAGGTGTTGAACCCTGCCTTGGAAAGGAGCTGAAAAGGCAAAGGCAGAGGGTATGATACCTGCCTGGAAGGAGAGAGCTGCTGCCTGGTCCAGGGTGGAAGAAGTCCTGTGCAACCTCAGTCAAGCTTTGGCGACTGGGGCTGAAGTGTTCCAGGGTCCCTGGACTTGGCGGTGGTACTCAGTCAGAGTATGAGAGCCTTGTCAAAGAGACAGAGCGCGAATGAGATGTGGGGGAATAGGATAAAGGGAATAGGTGGTGGTGTGGGAGGACCGAAGCAGAGCAGAAATCTTCTGGAGTAGCATGTGCGCGTGAGCATAGATCAGAGATGGGAGTGGGCCAAACTCCCCTTTATAGTTATACCTACAAATGAGGTGGATCAGATAATATCATAGTGATACATGACCCCCCCTGCCCCACAAGGACAACCCTGAGAGGTTGGAACAGGCTATTTGATAGCACGCTGGAACCTCGCGGATTAACCGCAAACCCCATACACTCTCAAACACACTGTGGACTAACCCACTACAAGACTAACGACACAACACAACACACAAGAATGCATATTACTTTGTTGGAGCTATAAATACGAAAACAGCCTATCAGTAAGATGCTGAAACCACTTCAATGCTGTTATACACATAACTGACCCGCTAACTTGTTGTAACCTGTTAAATTGTAACGGATATACATGTTGTGATTTTATAACGTAAAAATAAAGAATGTCAAAAAAAGAGATGGGAGTGGGTTGTCTGAACTATTGGTAGAGGTTAGAGATTTCTTCTCTGATCACAGAAATCTTCTCAGTGAAATTAATTGCAAAGTTTGTAGCGGTCAAGTTAGTAGATGGAGGAAGAAGAGAGTTAAAAGTGTGAAAGAGAAGTTTCGGTGGTTATAGGCAGGGCCGGACTGGCCCACCGGGATACCAGGAAATTTCCCGGTGGGCCGTCGGCACCTGGGGCCGGCCCTTTAAATACTGCAGCCGCCTGAGCGCTCTGTGAAGAGCGGTCAGGCGGCTGCAGCTTCTCCCCTGTAGCGTGGCCGAGCTGCACTCCGGTCCGCGGTGGCCGGCCGGCCGGAGTGATAGGAAGGTGCACACTGAGTGTGCACTTCCTGTCAGTCCGGTGACAGGAAACAAACTCCTGTTCCGCGCGGAGTTTCTGTTTCCTGTAACCGGCCGGACTGACAGGAAATGCACACTCAG
>OW240917.1:108361186-108405861 GCA_933207985.1 Pelobates cultripes | reverse complement strand
CACACAATGCATCCATTACACACACACAAAGACAATGCAACCCTTACACACAAAGACAATGCATCCTTTGCACACATACACAGAAACAGACAATGCAAACCCGTACACACGCATGCAAACACACACTTCTTTTCTTACATACACACAGAAACACAATGCATCTCATGCACACACATACAGACACACACCTTGCATCACTTATGCATACAAACACAGATTCACACAATGCATCCCTTACACACAACCAGAAACACATAATACATCCTTATACACAAATACACACTGCTTCCACTACACACAAACACACTACATCACCTGCACAAACTGGTAACCCTATACACTACATACCATAAGCACACATATTAGATCCTCTACAATAACACATAACACATCCCCTACACACTCCACTCCCTGTGAGCGAACTCATGGGTGGGTGGAACTTATGAGTGGGCCTTATGGGCATACTCACCGTCAGGCCCTGGGGCCCAGACCTTGAGCTGTGTAAGGGGCCCCAAAAAATGGAGCTGCTTCCAATTCTCCCAGAACATTGAATTTTGTGACCACAGTTGCAAACAGCTCCAGAGATCCTGTTCTACACCAGACCAGTGGAGCCAAACTGCAGCCCATCATCATCCTCATCTGCTTGTAAGTAGGCAATCTAGTATATTATTAGTGACACTAATCTATAATTTACCTCACATTAAAGGGACACTATAGCTTAATGAAGTGGATATGGCTTTAGTTCATATGGCAGATCATATGGGTGGGGCATTGTGATGTGACATGTGGGGGCAGCAAATTTTTATTTTGTCTAGGGCGGCAAAAATCCTTGCACCGGCTCTGATCCTGGGCAGGTGCACCAGTCTACTTGACTGGTTTTGCCCCCCAGGCCTAAGGCTGCCAGCCCTCCCCTGGCCGCTGGGGAGGTCTTTTGGCGGCCGCTGGCGGACTTGTCCTGGCGGCCGCTGAGGGAGCTGCGCGAGCTGCGCTGGCTCTGCTCCCCAGCACGCAGCTGAATGAGACCGGCGCCGGAATATGACGTCATATTCCGGCGCCAGTCTCATTCAGCAGCGCGCGAGGGCGGGAGGGCACTAACACAGGAAGCACCTCTAGTGACCGTCTGAGTGACTGTCACTAGCAGTGTCACTTTGAAGCAATGTAAACACTGCCTTTTGTCTGAAAAGTCAGTGTTTACATTGAAAACCTGTAGGGACATGCTATAGACACCAGTACCACCACATTAAGCTGTGTGTGTGCGTCTGCTAGTGAGTGTGCTTGCTTGCATGCGTGTGCCTGCTACTGAGTGAGCTTGTGTTTTTATGTCAATGAGCTGATGTATATCAGTAAGATTGTTTGTCTATGAGGCTGTGTATCAATGAGCTTGTGTGTGTCACTGAAATGTCAGTGAAATTGCCTGTGTCTGCATGTGCGTATGCTTACTGTATAATTAAACGTTTTACCCTGAAAGGACCAATATTTTATATTAGAAAAAGCAATATATATATATATATATATATATATATATATATATTACTCAATCATCTGTCCTGGCAAGACATAGCCTTACATATTACACGCGACAATATATGGCGCAGTGACTTATGGGGCTGGCACAAATTTTTTTTCCAGGGCTGCTTTGTATCCCCAGTCTGGCCCTGGTTATAGGGTATTGAAGTAGTTGCAGAGGAAAGAACCAAACTGTACAAATGTAGCACAAATTTATAATGGAGGAAGTCAGATGCAGAATGAGATTTTCAGCAGTTCTGGAGCATTTTTGGAGGTACCTATGTAACTGGGGTCGCTTACAATGTTTAACTGCATGTCGTGCCATGAAATTCTGTTCAGAGAAGAGGGTGGAGTCATAGCTGTAGGTTGAAGAACTATAAAAAGTGAGGTTGGAAATAGGTAAAAAAAAAAAAGGAGAGCTTGGTGGAGAATTGTTGTAAGTCAAGACAGTGCAGGTTTCTGTGAGATTGATGTACCAAGTGTGGTATAATTTGGGTACAGGGTATGCCGATGTCAAAGGTCAGCAGATGTGGTCAGGTAGATTGGTTATAGTTCAACGGACTCTCATTGAGAGCATTTAATTGGCACAGTGCGGCATTTTGCCATGCATTCACATTAGGCTCCCAATGCTTTCCTATGGGGAAGCATTGAATTGGCAGGGGTCATCAACACTGAAGCAAGATTTAACCCCTTAAGGACACATGACATGTGTGACATGTCATGATTCCCTTTTATTACAGAAGTTTGGTCCTTAAGGGGTTAAGATTAGTAAACCTTTTTTAACTGCTACAAGGGAGATAGGTAGAACACTAGAGCGTTAGGAATACGCTTGTATTCCAAATTGCTATAGTGTTCCTTTAACCCCTTAAGGACACATGACATGTCTGGATTCCCTTTTATTCCAGAAGTTTGGTCCTTAAGGGGTTAAAGAACCACTCAAAGCACCATAACCAGTACAGCGCTATCTGCGGGACTTTAGCGCCCTTAGTGTAAGGAGTCTAATGGTGTCCCCAAGCCCAGGAGAGTGGGACAGGAAGCTGGAATTCAATGTTTGGTTACTCTCAGTGTTCTCTGTTAAAACTAATGGAATATTTTGCTGCTTGTTTCTGTCATAAAACTTCTGACCCACAATCATGGTGTTCATATAACCCCCATGGTATGCAGCATTATTACTGAAACTATGTTACACCCTATGGGTTCAATCACTGAGCTGTGAATTCTGTCAGTCCCTCACCATGGAATATTTGGCAGTTACTGTTCATACAGTACTATGATAGTCTTAGACTGGTGTTTATCCTACTTCCGGTTTCCTGGATCCAGGGCGCTCATTGACTCCACAGGCTGTCACAGAATCCGCGCGTGCGCATTTCGACGTCAAGACCGCTGTGTCTGCGCGCTATGATGACGTCAAAAGTGACGGACGTTCTGCTACAGTTAGTTCCTCCACGTGAAGTAGCGATATCTGGCTGAGAAGTCGTCCGGTCGCGGAGCCCGAGCTATCGGAGGGCAGCATGAAGGAGACTCCGCTTTCTAACTGCGAGCGGGCGTTCCTGCTCCAGGCCATCACCGAGAAGAAGGTGTGAGCGCACCCAGCGTGCTGCTATTAGGGAGAGCCAGCCCCGCACTGCCTCTATATGTATTATATTACCATATCTTATAGCTCTGGGAACCTGCATGGAATACACAGCGTGCTGCTATTAGGGAGAGCTAGCCCTGCACTGCCTCTATATGTATTATATTACCATATCTTATAGCTCTGGGAACCTGCATGGAATACACAGCGTGCTGCTATTAGGGAGAGCTGGCCCCGCACTGCCTCTATATGTATTATATTACCATATCTTATAGCTCTGGAAACCTGCATGGAATACACAGTGTGCTGCTATTAGGGAGAGCCGGCCCTGCACTGTCTCTATATGTATTATATTACCATATCTTATAGCTCTGGAAACCTGCATGGAATACACCGCGTGCTGCTATTAGGGAGAGCTGGCCCCGCACTGCCTCTATATGTATTATATTACCATATCTTATAGCTCTGGAAACCTGCATGGAATACACCGCGTGCTATTAGGGAGAGCTGGCCCTGCACTGTCTCTATATGTATTATATTACCATATCTTATAGCTCTGGAAACCTGCATGGAATACACAGCGTGCTGCTATTAGGGAGAGCCAGCCCCGCACTGCCTCTATATGTATTATATTACCATATCTTATAGCTCTGGAAACCTGCATGGAATACACAGCGTGCTGCTATTAGGGAAAGCTGGCCCTGCACTGCCTCTATATGTATTATATTACCATATCTTATAGCTCTGGGAACCTGCATGGAATACACAGTGTGCTGCTATTAGGGAGAGCCGGCCCTGCACTGTCTCTATATGTATTATATTACCATATCTTATAGCTCTGGAAACCTGCATGGAATACACAGTGTGCTGCTATTAGGGAGAGCCGGCCCCGCACTGCCTCTATATGTATTATATTACCATATCTTATAGCTCTGGGAACCTGCATGGAATACACAGCGTGCTGCTATTAGGGAGAGCTGGCCCCGCACTGCCTCTATATGTATTATATTACCATATCTTATAGCTCTGGGAACCTGCATGGAATACACAGTGTGCTGCTATTAGGGAGAGCCGGCCCTGCACTGTCTCTATATGTATTATATTACCATATCTTATAGCTCTGGAAACCTGCATGGAATACCCAGCGTGCTGCTATTAGGGAGAGCTGGCCCCGCACTGTCTCTATATGTATTATATTACCATATCTTATAGCTCTGGAAACCTGCATGTAATACACAGCGTGCTGCTATTAGGGAGAGCTGGCCCCGCACTGCCTCTATATGTATTATATTACCATATCTTATAGCTCTGGAAACCTGCATGGAATACACAGCGTGCTGCTATTAGGGAGAGCTGGCCCTGCACTGCCTCTATATGTATTATATTACCATATCTTATAGCTCTGGAAACCTGCATGGAATACACAGCGTGCTGCTATTAGGGAGAGCTGGCCCCGCACTGCCTCTATATGTATTATATTACCATATCTTATAGCTCTGGAAACCTGCATGGAATACACAGCGTGCTGCTATTAGGGAGAGCTGGCCCTGCACTGTCTCTATATGTATTATATTACCATATCTTATAGCTCTGGGAACCTGCATGGAATACTCAGTGTGCTGCTATTAGGGAGAGCTAGCCCTGCACTGTCTCTATATGTATTATATTACCATATCTTATAGCTCTGGAAACCTGCATGGAATACACAGCGTGCTGCTATTAGGGAGAGCTAGCCCTGCACTGCCTCTATATGTATTATATTACCATATCTTATAGCTCTGGGAACCTGCATGGAATACACAGTGTGCTGCTATTAGGGAGAGCCGGCCCCGCACTGTCTCTATATGTATTATATTACCATATCTTATAGCTCTGGAAACCTGCATGGAATACACAGCGTGCTGCTATTAGGGAGAGCTGGCCCTGCACTGTCTCTATATGTATTATATTACCATATCTTATAGCTCTGGAAACCTGCATGGAATACACAGCGTGCTGCTATTAGGGAGAGCTAGCCCTGCACTGTCTCTATATGTATTATATTACCATATCTTATAGCTCTGGAAACCTGCATGGAATACACAGCGTGCTGCTATTAGGGAGAGCTGGCCCTGCACTGCCTCTATATGTATTATATTACCATATCTTATAGCTCTGGAAACCTGCATGGAATACACAGCGTGCTGCTATTAGGGAGAGCCGCCCTGCACTGTCTCTATATGTATTATATTACCATATCTTATAGCTCTGGAAACCTGCATGGAATACACAGCGCTGCTATTAGGGAGAGCTGGCCCTGCACTGCCTCTATATGTATTATATTACCATATCTTATAGCTCTGGAAACCTGCATGGAATACACCGCGCTATTAGGGAGAGCTGGCCCTGCACTGTCTCTATATGTATTATATTACCATATCTTATAGCTCTGGAAACCTGCATGGAATACACAGCGTGCTGCTATTAGGGAGAGCTGGCCCCGCACTGCCTCTATATGTATTATATTACCATATCTTATAGCTCTGGAAACCTGCATGGAATACACAGCGTGCTGCTATTAGGGAGAGCTGGCCCCGCACTGCCTCTATATGTATTATATTACCATATCTTATAGCTCTGGAAACCTGCATGGAATACACAGCGTGCTGCTATTAGGGAGAGCTGGCCCCGCACTGCCTCTATATGTATTATATTACCATATCTTATAGCTCTGGAAACCTGCATGGAATACACAGCGTGCTGCTATTAGGGAGAGCTAGCACTGCACTGTCTCTATATGTATTATATTACCATATCTTATAGCTCTGGAAACCTGCAAAAAATGTTTTCCTGGCACTGTAGCTTCCACCTGTGTCAAGGCCCACCCCGTTGGTGCAGAGGGGGTTAATAACCCCTTCTGTCACTTACCTGGGTCCCTCGCCGCTGGCTCAGCTCCGCCCACACCCTGCCGACATCTGCTGGCAGGAGACCTAATGGGCATGTGCAGCAATGGCCGTGCTCGCATTAGGATTTCCCCATGGGGAAGAATTATTCAATGCTTTCCTATGGGGATTCCGGTGACGCTGGAGGTCCTCATGCATGGCGCGAGTATGTCCAGCGTCGTTTAGGCGACCAAAAGTAGTCTACCTGGAAGTCCCTCTAGTGGCTATCTGGTAGACAGCTGCTAGAGGAGGAGTTAACCCTGCAAGGTAATTATTGCAATAATTACCACTGTAGGGTTAAGGGTGATGGGAGTTTGCACCCAGATCACTTCAATGAGCTGAAGTGGTCTAGGTGCCTACAGTGCCTGTTTATAAGTGAATTTCAAATTTCAGTTAAAATAGCCAAATGGGGAGGGGGAAAAAAAATCTCTCAATTGTTTCCAGTTTGGCTACTTGGACCTAAAATTTTGAAATTCATGACAATTCATACTTTAGATTGTAAACCTGGCAGATGTGCAAGAAAACCCCTTTTTAATGTTTGTCACTCGGGCGCCCATTTTTCAAAATACATATTGTTATAAATTAAGGTATATAATACCTTACTTGGGCCCTGGATAAATAAATTTCTTTTGATATGTATGAACGTCTGAGTAAAGGTTACAAACTATTTCACCAGTAGTGCCACTCGCAGAAGTGAGAATTCAAAGTGAATTTCAAATTCACAGTCAAAATAGCCAAACTGGAAAGAATTTCTAAGCCAGCTATGCTTACAATTTTGATACTTTGGCTGTAAATGTGAAATACACTTTGAATTCTCACTTTAGTAATTAACCCTGAATGTATGTCACGTAATGATGTTTTGTCTATGGATGCTGATTTGAAAATGTTTATCTTAAAGGAACACTATAGTCACCTAAATTACTTTAGCGAAATAAAGCAGTTTTAGTGTATAGATCATTCCCCTGCAATTTCACTGCTCAACTCACTGCCATTTAGGAGTTAAATCACTTTGTTTCTGTTTATGCAGCCCTAGCCACACCTCCCCTGGCTATGATTGACAGAGCCTGCATGAAAAAAAACTGGTTTCACTTTCAAACAGACGTAATTTACCTTTAATTGTATCTCAATCTCTAAATTGAACTTTAATCACATACAGGAGGCTCTTGCAGGGTCTAGCAAGCTATTAACATTGCAGGGGATAAGAAAATCTTAATTAAAGAGAACTTGCAATAAAGAAAGCCTAAAGAGGGCTCTCTTTACAGGAAGTGTTTATGGAAGGCTGTGCAAGTCACATGCAGGGAGGTGTGACTAGGGTTCAAAACAAAGGGATTTAACTCCTGAATGGCAGAGGATTGAGCAGTGAGGCTGCAGGGGCATGTTCTATACACCAAAACTGCTTCATTAAGCTAAAGTTGTTCAGATGACTATAGTGTCCCTTTAATGCATATAGTAGTAAAGGCATAAGGATGTTAATTCGCTAAAGACCATATTGTAATGAAGTGAAAATTGAATTGCAAAAACAGCATTTTCAAAACTTCTCAAACTTTGCCTTAGTCACAACTTGGCTATTTTTGCTTAAATTTTGCCAATCTGTTAATTTACTACAGTTCAATGTTTAGTGAGTCTCATACAAATATTAAGATTTAGATCTTTATTACCAGCACCGTAGCCTGTTAAAAAAAAGACTATTATGAAAAACAATGTTTATTTTTATTCTTGTAGCGTCTTGATGGCAGACAAACCTATGACTACAGGAATATTAAAATTACATTTGGAACAGACTATGGCTGCTGTATTGTTGAACTTGGAAAAACCAGGTATGCGTCCTCCAAAATGAACTCTTGATGTATAGAACTAACATGTGAAAATTAAGAACCGTTGTGTATGATGTAGAGATTTTTTTTTTTTTATGTTTACTAAGGAAACGTTTTTAACAAAACCTGCCCGAGAAATCTTTGTACTCCAATTCTTGCATTCTTCCTTTCCAAGATGCATCTTATTTCTTTCTGATTTGGCTGCATATTTTATGCACTTATAAACCTCTTAGCATCAACAGACCTTATGTCAGGGCTGTTATAATATTGTAGAATTTGCGTAATAATTCAACTGAAATGGTTAACTGTAAGTGTTTAAAATGTGCTTCATACAGCAGGAGTGCACAATTGCCTCTGAAAGAGTATCATGCAAAAATACAGTTTTGTGTAAAGTGTTCTCATTGCAAGATTAAACTCCCGCTAAGGGCATACTGACAGCCAGCAGAGATACATCCGCCAAAATGATGGAGTAAAACTCCACAATTTCAATCACATGGTCTCAGACTATCTGGTACAGTGCAACTTTTGTCTGCACATGCACACTTGTCTCCCAATGCTTTCCTATGTGAAAGCATTGGATTGGTTTAGATTATCAATATCAATGATCTCCGCCAAAGAGGCAGAATGTAACGCAGGAGTATAGGGCACACTCTTCACATAAAGCTTTTCAGCAAGCTAAAGTGCTTTAGGGGTCTGGAGTGTCCATTTAAGCAAAGGTAAGAATCCCTTACACTATTTTAAAGTTTGGTAACAAAATGTAATCTAGTGTTTAAACAAGTATAAATGTGTGATAACTCGGTTGTCTTGCTACTCCAGTCATAATTAGCATGGTTTTAGTATATTGTATATGGCTTCTGTGATCTTTCTTGATGTAACTGTTTCTAAAATATAGAAAAGATATTGTTAAAATTGTCTAAAAATGTTTACTTTCTGTATTCATTTGGTTTTTAATTTCAAAAAGGGACCAATGTATCTAATTGAGATGTTTGAATGTAAGCAATATATAGAACAAAATATTCTATAATTACCACTAGGGTGCAGCACTACAGTAGGAAAATTAGATTTAATTAGTAGTTTGTATCTTGGTGAAAACTGTTTATGCTAATGTCTGAGATGTATAAGGTCTGCAGCAAAAAAGATGAAAAGAAAAACCCTACTCGCATAATTACACCAGGGTTTATAAAGTATATACTGCGTTGTTTTTGTTTGTCAGTAAAAAGGATTGCCTTATGCAGACACCTGCACAATCACTAGCTCTTGAATACTCACACTCACACATAACTTATTAGCCACGTTCACAATCTACCACCTCAAATACTCTAAAAATAAAAAATAACTAATTATACTGACTCACGCATAATTACATAACTAGCCATATACCTAATATTCATGTACATCTGGTCTCGATAATGACCCTGTGGTGTCAAAACATAGATTTTTGGCATGTATAATGAAAACTGAATTGTATTCCTAACAGGCACTATTTAATATTGGTTTCTATATTTTACTAGAGTGCTTGGTCAAGTATCCTGTGAACTTGTTGCTCCAAAAATGAATAGACCTACAGAAGGAATCCTTTTCTTTAATCTGGAACTTTCATCTATGGCATCTCCAGGATTTGAATCTGGAAGGTAAGATATAATTGTCACTCGTATAATGTAGTCTAATGATAAATAGGTATACAACTGATTTTATGCACATAAAACCATTGTTCAACACATGGCATGGTAAGCTATTCAGTTTTGTGTTGGTGGGTAGCGTGCTTATCAATAAAAAGAAGAAAAGGAGGAGAAAAAAAAGTGTGTGTGTATATGTGTATATATATATATATATATATATATATATATATATATAATTATACACACAATTTCAATACAATGTTAAACAAAAAACTGCACACTAGTCAAGACTTGTTTTTCCCACCCAAATCACACATTTGCAGTGATGTTACTACCTCAAAGGATTCTGGGTGGGTATATGCAAATTAGTTCAAAGATTCACATTTTGCCTCATTCCATTTTAAACATGGATTCGGTTGAGTCTGTTTGCTGTATACAACAGCTTTCAAACACAACTTAGGAAAAGATGCAATGCCAGTGAACCACTCATGGACTGCTGTTTCATTGTTAATTCAAATTATCAGCATGTGGTTGATTTTTGGCTTGCAATTGAGGCTTGGCAGTACTTTTTTTTATACACTGTTCTGTAAATGGTGCAACATGTTTGCCAGACAGGGCAAAATTACTTAACGTGTCTAAGCGTTTCATAACTCTTTTGTTGTTGTAGGTCATCAGAACTGGTGGTAAAGTTAAACAGATTACTAGAGAGGTGTCTGAGGAACTCAAAGTGCATAGATACTGAATCCCTTTGTATTGCTGCTGGAGAAAAGGTGAACACAAGAACCATTTATAGCTTCTTAATTAACCCACAAATTGCTGTCACAAGGACCCGGTGCTTAAGGCCAGTAATGAATGTTTTGCTTATTGGACATTCTGTTCCATTCACACTAACCGTAGTTAATTGAGTGGGTCTTTGTGTTTTGGAATAAAATCTTTAAACGGGGCTTCATTGACCACTGTAAATCTTACACTTCATAAACTCTTGTTTTATCTTTTAAGTAGATATGCTCCCAAAGAAAACATGGATGTTTCTTTGTAGGTAAATGAACAAACAGCTTGCAAAAGTTGAAGACCTGCTGTCTGCAGCCTTTGCATACCCTCCTCTCTTTCCCCAGCACAGACTCTGTATGCCACGGAAAACACCAATCGGAGGCTTTTAAGTGAGGAGCCTCTTTGCTGGAGTGCACTCGATCACTGCTTTCCAGTGTGTCTCAAGGAGCTGTAGTACAGCTAATTAGCAAGGCATGCACACTGTAGCTCAGTGCACCTGGCACTTACGTTGGCTTTGTGGAGCTAATGAAAGCGGAAGAAAACACCTCCCTACTTCAATTATAAAAATGCTGAATTCTATTGATAAATGGTCAAAAAATGGCACACCAGACACAAAGCAGTTCAGCTGTTTTCTGAAGAGCTCCTTTAAGCTACCTCTGCAGCTTCCTATTCTCCTGCCTACAGCGTACTCCCTGTGACAGTACCTCGTGGAAAATCTTTTTCCTGCTCTTAGGACTGTACAGGGCTTATACAACTTCTGATTACTGCAAGAGCTAAATGAAATAATGGGGCATTGTCAGATTAAAACTCTGCTTAGAGTTTGGAAATCTGATGGTCAGCTCTCACCCTTCAAAGATACCATGCAGAGTGTACTTTAAAGGCTACAACAAACAGCCTGCATGTCTCGTAGACAAGTACAAATTATCAAAAAAGTTACCTGTGCGTTATCCCAAATCCATAGGCACTTTTAAATAAGAGCTTAGTACCATTCGACTGGCCATTAAAGTGTAAGCTCACCTGCCACGTCAAGGCAATTCTCTTAAGTCCTACACTAACAATTTACCTTGCAGCTTTTAGCTATGCAGAATCTCTAATGGGACATTAAAATGAACCCCTACATCCTACACCTTTTAATAGGGCACACATGGGGTGGATGCAGTAACATGGCTGTTTTAGTAGAGAAAAAAATACAAATACACAAAATTAAGCTTTACCTTAGAACTCCCATTATACTCTTGGGCGGCAGCAATGGCTATATTCAAATGGATATATATAAAGGTGATGTCTTCACTACATGTTACGTAATCCCCTTCTGCTTAAAGACTTGTAGGATATGCACATCACACCTTTTAAAAATAGTTGGAGGTACAGGATTATGTGGGGAAATCCCATCAGAGTATTTTTATATTGACTTCTCTTTTTTTACTGTATTATCTGTATAATGCATTAAAAAGCAAGGCATACTTTAAGGTGGAAGTTGCTAAATCTGCTCTAAAAGTTATTTGTCTGACTCTGCTTTACCATTCAAAAAGGCGCTGTTTATGGGGAATTGCTCCATTAAACCACTTTCACTATGCTACCACCCGCGCTGGCTTATCGCTTGGTAAAAATAACTCTTATACATGCTTTTGTGGGAAACGGAACTTGGCCAAATATTCTCATTAAACACATGGCAAAGAGTGTTGACCCAAGTACTCAAGTCTTCATACTGCTTTGTACACTGGGAAACAAACCGGAAATTACTCACGAGGTGGTACCTGTCCCAAATAGGCTACTGCATATTTGCCCAGACTCTTTAAACATCTGATGGACATGTGGCAAAGAAGTGGGCACCCTAACACACACTTTTTGCAAATGTCCTACTTTAGACAGACGTTTGAGCACTCATCGTAAACCTATCACGTTCACCATACCTAACTCACCGAAAGCGTTGCTGCTGGATATTTTCCCTCACACAATGAAAGGGCCAATGAGGTCCTCCTACAACACATTAATAGCCTCTAAAGCAACAATTGCATACCATTGGAAATCTAAGAAAATCCTTTCTATTACAGACATTAAATCTTGAGTTGATGTGGTGAAACAATACATAGAAATGAGTCACCATTTCCTAGGCTTCTTTGACAAATTCAAGAAAGCATCGACTTTGTGGTCCTAACCAAACGAGTCTCCCAGAGAGCACCACTGGGGTCTCCCACTCACTCCCTTCTACTTCCCTTCTTTCCAATCACTCCTGCCTTTCTCCTGCAATTGAACAGTTTGTACACCTACCTTCAAGTACCAGAGACACACAGGGCCCTGACCTGTAGATGCACAGTTACAAGCAAGGGAATCACTGGTGCCTCAAATTTCTAATGATTTCACCCGTAAGTGCTTAGTAACATTTATTATGTTGAATGTTAACAAGTTCTTTGATGACAAATGCTATATCAGTGACTGTGCTTGCCACGTTCTATTAATATGACTTGTACATTTGTATCTGTTGTATCCTGGTGTATACTCCCCCTTCATTTTCTGTGATTGTCTTTAAATGGGAAAATCTATAAAGAATTAAACACTGAAAAAAAAGATATTTGTACTGAAGTACAATATAAATTTACCGTATATATATATATATTAGCGTATAAGTCGACCCGAATATAAGTCGAGACCCCTAATTTTACCCCAAAAAACTGGGAAAACGTATTGACTCGATTATAAGACTAGGGTGGGAAGTGCAGCAGCTACTAGTGAATTTCTAAATAAAATTATCCCCCCAAAATTATATTTATTGAATATTTACAGTGTGTGTGTGTTTTGCAGAGCTTTGGTGGTGGGCATTTTTTTTTAAAATTTTATTATTTATATTTTCTTCGTCCACCCCCCTTTCCCTGCGTGATACATGGCAGGGAGGGGGGGCTCTCATTCCATGGTGGTCCAGTGGATGGGCTGTGTAGGAAGGGGGCTGGCAGAGAGCTGTAACTTACCTTTCCTGCAGCTCCTGTCAGCTCCCTTCTCTCTCCTCTGGTCTGGTCAGCTCCACTGTAAAGTCTCGCCATGTAAATGCCACGGGGAGCGTTGCCACAGTAACCCGTGGCAACGCTCTGACCCCGCGGCTCTCGCGAGACTTACAGTGGAGCTGACAGGAGCTGCAGGAAAGGTAAATAACCGCTCGCTGCCAGCCCCCAACAGGACCGCTGGGCTTGCAATGAGCCCGGCGGTCCTGGTCTGTATTATGGCAATGTAAGTTGTCATAATACAGACAGTGACTCGAGTATAAGACGAGTGAGGGTTTTTTCAGCACAAATATACAGTGTACTCAAATATACGGTAATTACTATTTTACCATACTAACAAGATCACAAATGTAGCAGTGCAGTTATTCACTACTTACTTTGCTAACTTGATTAGTAATACTGAGTAATATTTTGTAAAAAAAAAAAAAAAATTTGTTTGTTTAAAAAAAGGAACTCCTACGGATAGTATTGCATGAATTTTTTTTACTTGAGTAGCATCTGTAAAATACTTTGATTCCTAATCATAAACGTGTTTGTTTTGTTTCGTCAAAATTATAAGCAGCAGAGAAATGTTAAAACACAATTTATGATAAGATATGGAATCCACTTCCTCTGGTATTGCCTTATATCCATTATTCAATTCATGAGAGGACAACTTATATCCATACTCCACACTCACAGAATATATAGTTTAACATATTTTATTAGTCACATTATAAAAAGTAGGGTAATTATACACACATTTGCATAACATGCAATAATCATGCATGCTCTGAATACTTATTCGAATTTGGGGAATGTAAATATTTTTTTTATTTTTCCTCCTATATTCATCTACAGGTGTGGCAAATACGTGTCGACCTTCATTTGCTGAATCATGAAGGAAACATCATAGACGCAGCGAGCATTGCTGCAATTGCAGCACTCAGTCATTTCAGGAGGCCTGATGTGTCCGTTCAAGGTGAAGAAGTCACTGTGGTGAGTTCTAAATTATAAATGTAACTTTTCCATAGAGCATGAGTCCTTATTATGTAAAGCGTCCATGTGTTTTTACCTCGTTGTTAGAGTGAATAATGTGCAGAAAGTACGTTTTCCTACAACCTTGCACAAAAATTGCCTAAATGTAATGCATGTGGGCACAAATGACTGGGTTATCAACTATAAACTCAAATAAAGTAGACCTAGTATTTAATGTCCTATTTGTTAAAACAGTTATCCACCTTTCTGAGAGTGATGATGCACACATAAAAAGATATCAATAAAAGCCTTTTACTAATGAGTTGCTTGAAGATCCGTCTGCAATGTGTTGTTGATGAAAGGTCCCTAGCTTTACAAGCAAAGCATATCTTTTCTATATTTTTATTTACCTGCAAAAGCAGTGTTGAACTATAGTATGTTATCCGTATCCTGTGCGTTATTTATTTCTTTTGTACACTTGTACTTCTTTAAACCTACACCTTGCCATAATGACTGCCGAAAACAAAATATCTTAATTCCTGCTGCAATATATTACCAGGCAATCCATGCCAGCTTCCTTCAACCCTTTAGTTAGTCTTTACTACCTGGATTGATGTGCAAATGGACTATTGCACTGCAATGTTAAATTGTCAGATGACCCCTAGATTACGTAAGAGTGAAGCCAATAAACTCTCTCTCTGTAATGCTAGTTTAATTATCATATTTATATATGTATTTTTTTTTTATTTATTTATTTTTTTTAGTACACGCCAGAGGAGCGTGACCCTGTTCCTCTCAGCATTCATCACATGCCAATATGTGTCAGCTTTGCATTTTTTCAGCAAGGGTAAGTAGAGGTGTGTATATATATATATTATGCATTTATTTTTCCCATTCATTGACTACAGTCTGTTTTGCATTTGTAATCGCAAAGCAGTGACAGTGTACTAAGAGCACAAACATTTGCAGGTATTACATCTGCTAATAGAGGTTAGAGATACAGACTGACCTTCTTGCAAAGATCACTGGGCTGCAACCAGGAAGCTGCTCTAGGGCTGCCAGAGAGATTACTTTGCTGAAACTACAAGGACTATGTCTTTGCTGCTGTGCTGGTGTTTAATGGATGGATTTATTGGATGGTATTGATTATGTATGTATGTATGTATGTGTGTGTGTGTGTATGTGTATATATGTATGTGTGTGTGTGTATATGTATATGTGTATATAGTTGCACTGTTTGATCCTGATGAAGGTCCCTGTGTGGACCGAAACGTTGTTTGTTCTTGTTTCTTGGATGGAATAAACCACACTTTATATTCAGAAGTCCGTGAGTGCAGCCTGCTTTGCTTCGTTTACTACATTTAAGGTCCCTAAAGACTGGCACCCGGCAAGCCTAATAAGGCATATTGGACTACATTAAGCGTGAGTGCAAGGAATTTTCTATTGTGTGTGTGTGTGTGTGTGTGTGTGTATGTATGTATGTGTATATATGTGTGTATATATATATATATATATATATATATATATATATCTCTCTGTCTCTATCCCAGTAAATGGAAAGCACTCCAGGGTCTTTGAGGTATGGTAAAATTTAACTTTTAATTCATAAAAAAAAATAAAACCAACATCAACGTTTCGGCTCACATCTGGAGCCTTCTTCAGGATGACAAACGTCATGTGTGTGTGCTACCTATCTTTTGATCTATCTGGATAAAATGTTAATGTTCAGTTAAATTAACATTTTATCCAGATTTTCCTTTGTAATTTGCTGATCAAAACTGCATTCAGACTTTAAAGAGTAACCCTGATCAGGTCTATCTTAGCTTTACAAATTTACAAAAAAACAGCATTGGAAAACCAGAAAATATACTTTTATACCGCTTGTAGTAAAACATAAACTGGTCATCTTGGGTGTTCCATGCAGCCGTTGTGACTGGGGAGGGGAAGGTAAAAGATCTCTGGGCACGCGAACATCAATCTCTAAAATGTTGTAGACTACTCTATTTATCTTTTTCCTTGTAATCTAAGGACTAGGTGAATTGCAATATCTATTGGGCCAAAACTATATTTCGAGGTGGCATTGAGATCTTTTTGTTTTATTGTAGTTTAGCATTGGGTCACTGAACCTTTTCTTTATATTACTACCGCTAGGATTTAGTTACTTTTGTGTTGGAGTCCTGAAGTCTTTAATTTATTGAAAGTGTTGACTTAAACAAGGGGGGTGGTAACCAAGATAGATAACAAATTTGGGCAGCTACATACCAGCAAGCGACTTGGCAGATAGAAAAAAAATATATTGCATGTGCGCTCCACAAATAATTAGAGGAAACAAAAGAACGTTCCTATAAAATATATATACTTTTTTTTAATAAAAAAATACCACCTGAAACAATGAAAAACAATTACCCTAGATATATTTAATAACTCTTAGGTGGGACATATAACACACTAAATAAACAATGTATCCAATTTTAACATTGGTTCATATACTTCCCAAAAACTGCAACAGTTTCAACTAATACAGAAGCAGCATGTTGCATTCCAAAGGGAAAGTCCATGTGAACACAAATGGCAACTAAATGTTGCAAATCTTAGTGAAAAACCCTTTTATAACATTGCATGTAAATTGTATAAAAACTGTAGGTAATGTTAGATACTGGATAAATACCCCTCTCTAAGAGAAAAATTATCAAATATATATTTTATAGGAATGTTCCTCTAATTATTTGTGGAGTGCACGTGCTATATATTTTTAGTTAAGTGTGCCAAATTTTAGAAAATGCTTTCAAACTATCCAGATATGCTTCCTAATCTGGGTCAAACTGCCCAATGTAAATGGTCTACATACAGTAAATGTTTGAGAAGGGGGTGCATAACTTAGATAGGAACAAGTCATATCAATACCCCTGCTTCCTTGTGTCTGGCCCATTTAAATTGTCAATAGGTGATTATCTTCTAGACTCTAAAAGCTTGTGTGTGCCCTCTGGGTGTGTCTGTAAACAGTAAGCACCATCACACAGCTTCATGTAAAAAGCACCTCTTCATTTGTAAATCTTGTATATTCAGTGGTGTATTTGAAGAGTTCCATTCGTTTAAATATAAACTGATCACATTCTGAATACATGTGCACAGTACCAGGTTTTTGATTCATTGAATTGACTATTGGCCCTTTTTTATTTTTTGTTTTAAAGAAATGGTTTATTTGCTGTTAAATCAAAGTGTAGAGATGTAATCCTAGTGTATGTGATCTGTCACGTAAAATCTGTTAAACTTTTTGTAACAGTTTAGTTTTTAATGTTTGGCTTTAGGACATACTTGTTGGTGGATCCCAGTGAACGCGAAGAGCGGGTTATGGATGGGCTGCTTGTGATCGCTATGAATAAACATCGGGAAATTTGCACCATTCAGTCAAGTGGAGGCATCATGTTACTGAAAGATCAGGTGATCTAATAGTATGGGCACACTGACTGCCCAGATTATATGGAAAACTAATCTACATATAAGGATTTCAAGAAAATAAGTTTTTCTTTCACACTTTCTCGATTTTAAATAGGATTATGCATAATTGAATCACTATGTATGTATGTATGGACATATATTCCCCAAGGTTCCATTCTCTGCCCCCGACTATTTACATTATTTATAAATGATCTGCCTAATGTCTGCAAATCCTCAAATGTACGCAGACAACACAGTAATCTATGCGAGCAAATCCGATCTACCGCAGCTTGAGGCTGTGCTCCAAGACCAGTTTACAGAGGTAGAAAAGTGTATTGCAAAAAACAAACTCTTCCTAAACCCTGACAAAACTGTCATAATGATCTTTGGAACAGTACCTAAATTACACAAGAAAGCGGCCCGATCCTCCTTTTCCTACAGAGCACCGTAATTATGGAACGACCTCCAGCACACTTTCAAATCTTCCCCAAGCCTAAAGTCCTTTCACTCTCTCTACATAACTCAAAACAAAATGCACGTGTTATGGTTGATTATATATTTCCTACCTGTTCTATGTTAAATTTTGTATTCTATTGTACCCTAATGTATCAATGCAATATTTTGTGGACCCAGGACAAACTTGAAAACGAGAAAAATTGCAATGTATTTTTCCTAGTTAAATATTTTATAAATAAAAAAAAATATTGTATTGGGACACATCTTTTATGCAATTAAGGTGTTTCAATCAGACCTATTGCTACAGGTGTATAAAATCAAGCATGTAGCCATGCTGATTATACTAAGATATGTAACAGGGTTGATGTTCCAGGAGGGTTAAGCCAAATGGCAAATGATTTAGGTAAACTAGAAAAATGGTCAGAATTGTGGCAACTGACATTTAACGTGGATAAGTGCAAGATGATGCATCTTGGACGTAAAAACCCAAGGTCAGAGTACAGAATATTTGATAGAGTCCTAACCTCAACATATGAGAAAAGGGATTTAGTGGTGATTATTTCAGATGACTTAAAGGTAGTCAGACAATGTAATAGAGCAGCAGGAAATGCTAGCAGAATGCTTGGTTGTATAGGGAGAGGTATTAGCAGTAGAAAGAGGGAAGTGCTCATGCCATTGTACAGAACACTGGTGAGACCTCACTTGGAGTATTGTACACAGTACTGGAGACCGTATCTTCAGAAGGATATTGATACCTTAGAGAGGGTTCAGAGAAGGGCTACTAAACTGGTTCATGGATTGGGGGATAAAACTTACCAGGAAAGGTTAAAGGATCTTAACATGTATAGCTTGGAGGAAAGACGAGACGGGGGGGATATGATAGAAACATTTAAATGGATTTGGCGGATGCCAGGAGAAAGTTGCCTGACTGCATTTCCTGTACCAACTCCAAAGTTTGGTGGATGAGGGATAATGGTGTGGGGCTAGGCCTCTTCATTCCAGTGAAGGGAAATCTTGATTTCAGCATACCAAACATTTTGGACAATGCTATGTTTCCTACTTTGTGGGAACGGTT
This sequence comes from Pelobates cultripes, assembly GCA_933207985.1. NCBI lineage: Eukaryota > Metazoa > Chordata > Amphibia > Anura > Pelobatidae > Pelobates > Pelobates cultripes. The sequence continues at coordinate 108,386,735 of OW240917.1, read as the reverse complement.
TGGGGAAGGCCCATTTCTATTCCACCATGGTCCATAAAGACTTTGCTGGATGAGTTTGGTGTGGAAGAACTTGACTGGCTTTGACCTTAACCCTGTCAAACACCTTTTGGGATTGACTTGAACAGATATCGTGAGCCATGCCATTTTCGGGCTAGCTAGCACCAGTTCTTTTCATATTGGACATCTGTCGTCCGCAACAGGCATCCAATGGTGACACAACTCCGATGTCCTCCACTAAGCCTTTCTTTCCAGACATCCCTCCCCCTTCAACAAGGAAATTGATGTCAGCAGAGAAGAACTGGCCTGCAGGGACAACATGGCCTCAGCAGCAGTAGTTTTGGAGAGGGGTTCTGGATAGGACCAAAAACCGCAATTTATTGAAACACTGACTTTTGGTTAACCATTCCGATGCTCGTCAAGCACTTTATACCTGTGCGCTATAAGTTTGAGTAAATGACCTCCTATTTTCTGCTATATGTCTATTAATTGGAATCTCAACATATACATTGCCTTGTTTGTTTTCTTGTTTTTTTTGTTTGTTTTTTCTACTGTTTTACCTAATTGTGGATATGTGGTTTTAGCAGTAGCTGTTGGTCAAGTTTTTTTGCTGCCAGTGTGTATTTATAAATGACATCTTATGTCTGTATCTTTCACCATTCATGGTACAAACAGGTTTTGAGATGCAGCAAGGTAGCTGCAGTGAAGGTAGCAGAGATAACAGAACTAATACAGAAGGCTCTGGAGAATGACAAAAAAGTCCGGTAAGTTCTCTGTCAATGCTGCATTTCCCATTCTTGCCATAACATTGAGGTACCTATGATAAACAATTTATATTTCAAATAAAATACCAGTTTAGGATACATTTACTAATTAAAAAAAAAAAAAAAAACACAAGCACAAATGCAGAGTTAAAGTGAACTCTAAGCACCAAAACCACTGCAGTTTATTGTAATGGTTACAGTGAAGGTGTTTTGGAATAGTTTTGTCACCGTTTTCAAGCAGATTGACAGAAAACTGGGCACTCCCATTCCCCAAAACACTGCTGTCTTGAATACTGCCTTGACGGAAGTTAGTTTCACCTCCTCCTTACACATACAGATCCTATTAAATTTGAAAAGCAATTATAGTCCGCGAGTGCTGCTTATTTTTTTTTTTTTTTTTTGCATATTTTTTTCCATATTTAAATGCACTTTCACTGGTTATTAAAGGACCACTATAGTCACTCGGACCACTTCAGCTCGATGAAGTGGTCTGGGTGCCAGGTCCCCCAGGTTTTAATCCTGCAGCTGTAAAGATAGCTGTTTCAGAAAAACTATGTTTACACTGCAGGGTTATTCCAGCATCTAGTGGCTGTCGTACTGACCGCCACTTCCCCAAAGCTCAATGCGAAAATCTCATTGAGCACGCAGAACGTCCATAGGAAAGCATTGAGTAATGCTTTCCTATGGGCATCTTTAATGCGTGCGCGGCTCTAGCCGTGCATGCGCATTCAGCTCCACTCGGGAGTTGATGTCGGATGGAGATGAGAGGTCACCAGCGCCGAGGGAGCGCTGGATAAAGGTAAGTGGCTGAAGGGGTTTTAATCCCTTCAACACAGCGGGAGGGAGACTCTTGAGGGTGGGGGGGATCTAAGGATTATATAGTGTCAGGAAAACAAGTTTAATTACTTGATATTTTTTATTTGATATTTATGACTGACCTATGCAATAGAATTACAATAATGTTAGTATTTTATTGTGGTGAGCTTACTTTTATTAATTATGTTTGCTACTTTTATCCTTTTGGATTGGTGTATAGGAAAGAAGGTGGAAAACATGGTTTTGCAGAATCCATACCAGATCAGCGAATAACTGTCCTAAAAATGGAAAAAGCCCCTGTAGATACATCAGATGTGGAAGAAAAAGCTGAAGAAATAATTGCCAAATCTGAGCCTCCATCAAATATGTATCCTTCACACCAACTGTAATTATTGATGCCTTCCTATGTGACTTTTATTCTTAAAGTAAACTTATCATCCTCAGATGATGTGGGGGAAAAATTGTATATTTGAGTAGACCTATACTTAGTTTACTCTATGCATTGTGCTGGCAAAATTCTCAGCAAGTTGTTAGAATAGAATATATGTGAGGGGAAGCTGTGCGCTCAGCCAACGTGCATCCAAATAATGTTTGGCACACCACAATTCTTAGCATCACATGTACTCTGTATGCCAAAAACATGAACTCAAAAAGTCATGAGTCAGTATTGCTTTAATAAGGACTAACGTTAAAACTACACGTTTTGCTAGCACTGCCTTTTAAGGTGACTTCCTTTCATATATTTTCCATGACTGGTGCGCTTTAAAGGAACATTGTAGATTAGTGTTCATCCTATTTTAAAATGAAATAAATATTACAAATATCCCTGGCTTCCTCTTAGTTTTTAGTGAGAGTGCTGAGTTGATCCCATGAAGTCCTGTCCAACGCTTTGCTTTGAGACAGTTGAGCAGGGTTTTGGAAATGTCTGCACTTGTAAACATTGGAATGCAGAAAGGCAGAAGGGGTCTCGTGGTCTCCACAATTCTATTTTCCAGCAATTTTAATAAACCGTCCTAAATCTAAATTAATAAAAATGTCTGTTTATAAGCATTAGAAATTAAGATGCATGGTACGTTTTTGGGGCTTAACCTTAACTGTCACTAGTGTATCCAAACCAGTGATTTGGGCAGAAGGCACTGCACAGATTGGAGAGGGTTTAGAGAATGCATGGGGAGAGCTTGAGGAATCAGATGATGAGGAGGAGGAGGAGGAAGTGGATCAACAGGATGAAATTGCTGCAGTGGCAGAAGAGGAACCATCTTTGAAAAAGAAAACCAGCAAAGGTGAGTAGTGATTTAGATGTTCGCAAGCCCACTATTTCAGTGGTGACTTTTATATATGCAGAAGGCAGGTAAAAACCCCTTTATACAGAAATAGTTTTACTTATGAGTAATAAAACCATTCTTATGTTCCTCAGATGATGTTATAATGCTGTCAGACAGCGAAGAGGATGAAGTCGTAATATTACAACCTGATAAACCATCACAAACCAGGTAAATACAAGCACAAACTAAAATTCAAATTCTAAAGTGAACTTGGACCCACTGAATAAATATTATTTAAAGTGAATTTACAAAAAAGAAATGTACTATTTAATTTTTACTAATCCCAGGTTACTGTGTGAAATGTAATATTTAATATAGGCACTTTCTTATCTCTCAGGATACAGGAGCAGGACTTTCTAACAAGCTTTAATGTATTCCAAACTAGGTTAATCTTGAATCGATCTGTTTGTTTTGGGCTCAAATCACGTTCATGCAAGGGGAAAAAGACTGATACAAAATCTAGCCTTTGGTTGAGTCAGAAGGTCCAAAGACCTGTCAATAAGTGTTTTAGTGGGGTTAGAGAACAGAGGGCATACATGAGCCCACTTAATAGAAGAAAAGCCGTAGGACCACTCAACACCCAAAAAGCACTTCAGTTAACAGAAGCAGTAGATGCTTGCCTTCTCCCTATTCCTTACCACAGACCATCACAAAAGCTCTTTTTAGATATACCCCCAATGAGACAACACGCAGCAAAAAAAATGAATGCATGTTGTCAGTGGGATTATATCCACTAAATAGTGACCCTCCACCAGCAGTTGTAAACATTGCAAAACAAAAAATGTGAAGTGTGTCATATCTAATATTACTTGGTGTAATTTTAACAGGATCACGATCAAGCACTTTTTGATTGGGGAAAAAAAATGAAGCAAGGGATGCATGTATCATATAAACTTATCATAACAAAGCGATTGCTTTGCGGACAAATTTAAAAATGTTATTTATGTAAATTTGCACCATTGTTGTTTTTCACTTTTTCGTTCATTCTTTATAAAAATATTTGGGAAATGGAAAGCTTTTGATAGTATACAGTGTCCTTTATTTTGCAATATTTCACAGAGTTTGACATACTAGTATAAAAGCTAAAATGCAATTGTTTTGTCACATACTATAGATGTGGCAAAAAAGATAAATACAAATGGTCAAATATCTTGCTTGTAGGTATTTGTAAGGACTGTATTACTAGCTTTACAGCATACATAAAATTGCAACAGAATTTAAAAAGAATGTTTATATTATATTTATCAAATAGAGGGATTTAAGAAAGCCATAACAATCTTTATCGCTATCTGGACTGCTAATCTAATGTGGACTGGTAGAAATCAAACACACTCACACTCACTCTTGGCTTTATCACATGTCATAACTTCAATCTCTCAAATGCTATATTTCTTTTTCAGAAAAGCTGCAGCTGTCGCAGAAAAAGAATCTGCTATTCAAAAAAAGACATCCAGCACGAATAAGAAAAAAAAGAAATCCAATCGATAGTGTGGTGGATTATTTTTCTACACTCTATAGGATATTAGTACCTTGTCTTCTTTGGTTAAAGGATCCCAGCAAGTGAGATGTTTCCTCCCTTAAGTGAAGAATGGGAAATGTGCTCTGTATAAGTAGTTCATTTGTTCTGCATGTGGCCAAATTACCGATACAGGTTTGATCTCCAAGGACCTTAAACAAGTCACATTTGGCCTGCTAGGCTTATGTATTCAACTATTGTGTGTAGTTTATTGCAGTCTTTGCTCTTTCAGCCTGCTGCATACACTACCCCAAACTCAGTTTAGTTACTAAATCGTGACTTGTGGTCAGTTAATAAAGTGAAAAAACAAAATGAGGAAATCGAAGGACGAAAATAAAGCTTATCTTCTCTTGCAGCGTGGTATATCACAGTCAGTCACTGATTAGAAAAGATTTGACTAGAGCAGTGATTCTTTTAGCACTGCCAGTGTTGACTGGACCTAAATAAAAAAAAAAATTGGCTGACACTGGATATTTGTCAACTATGTTTCCCTATTTTCCAAAGTTAGCCATTGCCATCTTTAATGAGACACAATAGGCATCAAAACAATGTTGGCTTAATGAAGGAGTTTTGGTGTATAAATCATGTCCCTGCAGTCTCACTGCTCAATCTTCTGCCATTTAGGAGTTAAATCGCTTTGTATATAAAGCCATAGTCACACCTCCCTGAATGTGACTTGCTAAGCCTTCCCAAACACTTCCTGAAAAGTGAGATTGAATGTTTTAAACTTCCTTTATTGCACAGTGTTTATTTAGAATTTATCTCCTGCTCTGTTAATAGCCTTCTAAACAATAGAGGAGCCTCCTCTTTAATTTAGAGGGACACTAGTCAACAGAACAATTACAGCTTATTGTATTTGTTCTGGTGAGTAGAATCATTTCCTTCAGGCTTTTTCCTGTAAACACTGTCTTTTCAGTGAAAGAGCAGTGTTTTACATTACAGCCTAGTGATGACTAGATGGCTGCTAAAGCTGATTCCTTGGGCAGTGCTGCAGAGTAAGCAGCGCTGCCATTCAGTGTCTCCACCCACTGTATGCAAACACTGAACTTTCCTCATAGAGTTGCATTGATTCAATTCATCTCTATGAGGATATGCTGATGGGCCAGAGCTATGTTTGACTTGTGCTGGCTCTGCCCCTGATCTGCCTCCTTGACAGTCTCAGCCAATCCTATGGGGAACCATTGCAATTGACTCAGACCACCATTTCTGCTGATGTCAGCAGACAGAGGCAGTTCAGAGGCAGCAGCTTCAGACTTGAATACAAGTAAGATTTTACTATATTTAGTGCTCTTGACTCTATAGGGTTCGCTTGAAAGTTCAATATACAGACAGGAAAAAAACATTTACAACAAGTTAACATCTGATTGAAAATGAAGAAAAATTTTCATGGAGTAGAGTCATGGCTAGGGCTGCATGTACAGACAGTAAAAATGATTTAACTCCTAAATGGCAGAGATTTAAGTAGTGAGCATGTAAGGGCATCTATCCATAAAAACTGCTTTATTGTGCTAAAGGTGTTTTGATCCTTTAACTGAAAGGCTTCCACATGCTCCAAATGATAACACAACTGTATTATTACACTGTGATGTTTTGTAGAAATCTATACTGTTTATATAATCTTTATTTTTGTAAATTATCAAATCCGATGGGGAGATAAATATGGATGCTCAGAGTGAACACCAAGTTACGAGCTGAATTATAATAAAGTTTTTGGTATTGAAATTCTGCAGCATGATTTGCCTAAATATTTTATTGATGTTTGCTTGTCGTCTATGCCAGCAATAAACGAAGACTTTCTTTATCTACAAGGTAACTTTTCTGACCACATAAAATAGGTGGCTGAATTTATAGCAACCTGTTATGAGGTTCAGTGTGCATTTAAAAAAAAATAAAAAGATATTTTTATGGAAATTGCATCTTAAAGCTAACCTTTTGAGCCAAATTTTATTGGAAAATAAAAAACCCCCAACAAAAGTTGAATTCTTTTCAAAACTGAATTATATTTAATATTATAGGTAACATGTGCTCCAAGCAACTTCTGCTCATTAGATTGAGCATAAGGTTATATATATATTTGTGCTAGCAAATGTATAGATTAGAAGAAGAAAAAAGTTCTACATTTTTTTTCTTCCAGTTGTCAGCCATGATCCACAGGAACTCCATATGCTCTCCATCCATAGCAACCACAGCGCATGGCTACGGAGTATAGGAACAGAGATACGTGCTTCTGTTCCAACGTTGGCACGCTAGCATCGAAGCCAGCATGCTGACGTCACTGAAGAGATTTGCCCTACTTGGGGATGCATCTCAAACAGGGCAAACCAAAGAAGATGCCAGGTGGTGGGTGTTGCACGAAAGGTAACACCCACAGAGCGGCACTGATGAAATGTTGAATCTTTTCTACATTGAATACATTATGTATCATTGTGATAGTGTATTCGATTTATATGGGGGCAATTTTAAGTTGATTTAAAATGTATATAGGCCTAGGCTTGTCAACAGGTTATAGTTATTTTGGAATTCTATTTGTGACAGACATTGTGATGGCTTACCGTTCCAATCACATCCTGGATGACCCTACTAGGTTACTCGGTACACAAGGAAATCTATATTTCAGGTCTTTCAGCTAATGTGGAAATGGAGTTGGAGAATAATTTCAATATTGATATAATAATAATGCAGATTGTTTCATGAAAGAACAATGTGTGATTTTGAGGTTGTTCCTTTGATTATTTCACTTTAATGCAAGAATGAGATTAATTTAGAATTAAGTAATGCAGCCTTCCAGTTTGCATTGTGACTAGGGAAAGAAAGCCCAAGAATGAAAACCATTTAAAGGGACACTCAACTGCCCAAGTAAAAAATAAATAAAAATAACCACAATTTATACATACCCCAAATGAAAACATGTCAGCATTTAATTAAGCATTTTTTTTTCATTGGGGATATATCTTAAAAGCAGCTTGCAAAAGCTGCATTTTTTTTGGGGGGGGGCCGCTGGCCTCCGCTTCTAACCCTGCCCAGACTATCCACTCCCTAATGCAGCTCAATGAGAAATCTTCTCAAGGCAGGTGCTCAGAGCATTTGGCAGCCCATGGAGTTTAGCACCACTAAGGTAAACAATCCTGGAAGTAACAGGGCCAGTTTTCTGCTTGATAGCTAGTTTCTTTTGAAACCAGAAATTTAAAGGGGGCTGATCATCTTCACACAAAGTATTTGAACAAGCTAAAGTGCTTTTAGGGGGTCTAGAGTGTCCCTTTAAGTTCTCAAATGCTTTGACTATTTAACCCCTTAAGTACACATGACGTGTGACATGTCATAATTCCCTTTTATTCCAGAAGTTTGGTCCTTAAGGGGTTAACCTAGGTTTGTAGTAGTTATTGTACTTTGTGCTTCTTCAACCAGATTAACCTGTTTACCATGTTTATTGTATAAATCTGGTATTGACAAATTTGCTTTGAATGTATGAGCCATGTTTTTTTTTAAACTTACAAAGCTTTATATTAAACAACCACTGCAGTATAGTGTCCCTGCAAACTTTTCAATGTAACTCATGCAGCCACTAGAGGTGCTTCCTGTGTCAGTGCTTTAGTGTGCAGCACCTACATTCAGCGGCTCGACGCTTTGTATGTAGGCTCTGAACGTTCCCCATAGAGAAGCATTGATTCAATGCATCTCTATAAGGAGATGCAGTGTTATGCAGTGCATGCGCAGTAGCCTCCCAATACATTCCTATGGGAAAACATTGGATTGTCTGAGATCATCAGCCAGCCATAGAGGCAGGGCCAGTTGAAAGGAGACCAGCACAGCATATTGGGGGGAGTTTTGTTTTTGTAAAACCCCCTTTCCTTGAGAATGGAAAGGGTCTGGTTGCCTAAACACCCACAATGCCCCTGACTGACTCGCAAGTTGCTTTTTTACATTTATTTATATACCTGTGGGGAATTGTGGAGGTAGGCAACGAGGGAGCTGTAATCTCACTACTCTGCTCCTGCGATGCTTAGTGAGACCAGGGCTGAAATATATAATAACCTGGCCTCACTAAGCGGCGCACAAGGGAGCAGAGCAGTGTGATTATAGCTCCCTTGTTATCCAGCAACAATACACGCAGCCAGCTGCCTCCTCAATCCCCCAGCTTGCCGTCTACCCCGCAGGTACCATGCTAAAATTCCAATGCACCTGGGATTTGTCAAGCCCTGGTATAAATAGTCTCAAACTTCTTCAAAATCTGTTGCAAGATGAGTGTATTCCTTTTGTGATTGTAAGTGCAAGTAGAAAAGGCCACAATGTTACCTCGATTTCAAGGGTTCTGGGATTTTGCATGCTCATAACTGTTAACCCAGAGGGCAAACAATTACTGTGAATAATTTTTTCCTTAATATAGTGGCAGTACTTGCATGGGTGTTGTGTCTTCTAGGAATAAACAGGAATCTCTGTAAAAATCCATCTTAAAATCACATTCAGCCCACTTATTCTTTAAATATAATCTCCAAGGATTACCAGTCACAACAAGAAAACAGACCAAATAACTGCAAAAAGTAAGCAACATGGGATGGGGTGTAGAAGGGCACAGCAGTGCCAGGAAAATTGATGTTTTCCTGGCACTGGAGAGTCCCTTTGAAGGAGGAAAACAAAAACAAAATAAACCACTCACTACGGTAAGTAAAATTGTTTTTCCTGACTTAGATGTGGGATAGAAGTCCCCAAAAGAGTATGAAGATCAATAGACAGTCACCTGAAGCACCTTTCAAGGAAGAGACAACATCTAGCCTGTAATGCTTTATAAAAAAAAAAAAAAAAAAAATTATGACGACCATGTTTCCATTTTACAGATCTCTTCCAGAGAATCAAAAGGAGATTCCACCCATAAAATAGCCATTGCTCTTGTGGCATGAGCTTTGATGGGGAAAAACAATTAAGGTAGATTGACTCTAAGCCACCCAGCTGCTGGTCTAGAAGCCTCCTTGCCTTGAGAAGATCAATGAAAATTAACAAAGATTGTATTCTGCTGAGCAGTGTATATAACATTTAACTCCTGTTCTGAATTTGATGAAGCAGGAAGAATGGGTTGATGAACAGTCTGTTTTGAAATATTTTATAAGGAGCAAAAACCAAAATAGTTTTAGATTTAAAAAAAAATAAATCTGCAGATGATCAAAGTGTTTGTATCTCCTCAACTCTCCTAGCAGATGTGATGGCCACCAGAAATGTTTTCAGACCAAATTTGTAATGGACCTTCACAACTTTCAGGACATCTTGTTTAAAAAAAAATTTAATAAAATGGAAGGTTTAGTAGACAGGTAATTGTGACGCTCACACCAAAATCTTACCAGTGGATGTTCGAATAGAAGAATGAATATCACTTGCAACAGTCTGGCCATCAATCTGAACATCTGTAATGTTTCCATTGGCAGGTCTTTGTTTGCCAGGAGAGGTTCTAAAGTTAGAAGTTCCCAATACAACATCTGTTTTATTCCTGAAAACCAACTTCTGTTTGGGCATTATGGAATAGCCACCAAGACTGTCGGCCCTGTTTTTTTTGTATAATCCTTGCAACAAGAGGCACTGGTTGGAAAATGTAAGCCATGTTTAAATTCCAAGTTATCAATAGGCAGGAGAGTCTTCAGACTGACACGAATACTGCAACCTTCCTTTTACCTTTTCCACTGGAAGATAGTGAAAGGCATCTGGAATCTATTAAAGAACTGAATTCTGGTAGTAGGCTCTATTTGATACTTCCTCCAGTTGATTATACAACTGTGCTTATGTAGAGAGAATTTTATTTTAAAGGGACACTATATATAGTCAGCCAGAACCACTTTAGCTCAATGAAGTGGTCTGGGTGCCAGGTCCCTCTGTTTAACCCTTCAGATGCAAACATAGCAGTTTCAGAGACAGGTCACAAGAGGCGCATCTGCGATGCTGGATGCAAATTTCACATCGATCGCACAGAGCATCCATAGGAAGGCATTGAGAAATGCTTTCCTTTGGACACTTTGACACGGGCGGGGAGGAGAGGTCACCAGTGCAGAGGGAGCCTGGCACTGGATTAAAGTAACTGAATGAGTTTTAACCCCTTCAGTGCCATGGGAGGGGGACTTTAAGGGTGGGGCACCCTCAGGGCACTAGTGTCAGGAAAACTGCTTTGTTTTGCTGACACTATAGTGATCCTTTAAAAAATTTTTAGAATATTTATTCTTTTTAGGAACCAGTCATTGAGGAAAGGAATAAATATCCAAACTACAAGTTCAGTTAATAGAAAACCATCTATGAAGCACCTTCATCACTAGTATTCTGTTATGGTACCAGGAGTGTCATGGCAACCCCCCAGACCTACGAGCACTGCACCCCATCTCCACTACATCCTATGAGAGTCAAACGCCTATAAAGCTACTGGCCAAGAACAGCAGCAGATTGCCCTCAGCCAACATATTAAGTACTATATACCACTGATCAGGATACCTCCAGTTCTTACTAGGAAGTGAGCAGAGTTGAGGAAAAAATAAAAATGAAAAGTCAAGACAGTTTTTGCAACACTATATATATTTGTATGTAACAAAGTCTTAAAATTAACATTCTGGGCACACAAACAACTTAGTGTCACCTGGAGTTTGCTGGCACCTTTAAAGCAGATCTGCCAGTAGTCCTCCAGACAGTTCAGTGAAATGTTTAAGTTTATTGAGAGGCTCTACATTAATTTGCCCCACTATTCAAAAAAATTAAAATAAAACCATGCATTTTACTGCATTCCTTGAATCTTCAGTTAAAAGGGAAGAAAATTAAAAATAATTCCACATCTTTTGCTGTTAATATTTATTGTAAAATATAGAGCCAGATAAACAATGCTAACTGCCCAGTCAGTCAGTCTGCAAACAGCTTTTATAAAAACATATTTAAAGCACATATCTAAAACAGACAATTTACAAAAACGTAAAAATTATAAAAGTACTAAAAATAAACTTTGTTTCATAATTCTGTTATTTGGATAATTTACCAAAAAGTGATTGAGTTACAAAAACAAAGTTTTCATTATTGCAATAACTGTACATGGTTTACTTGTATTACTATACATTAAAAAAAGTCCTTTCCTTGAAGTTATGAGAATATAGACAGTGTCTCTGGAGGGTCAGTTAGTGATACACCATACCACCTACAAAACAAAAATACAGTATTAGTGGTCTGATAAGCAAGTTAATGTGAACTTTGCTAGTAGAATAATATTAGGATTTCAGTTATAGGATTACAGGGCAGCAGAAACCATGGTTAACACTCATTTTTTCCCCAGAGGTGCACTACATTTGGGAGTTTGAGAACTGCTTCTAGTTTTGCAGTAAATGTATATAGCTTAACAGCATGGTTTGCAGAGATTCTATACACAAGTCTGCACAATATGTACTCTTGCACAGAGTTATATTCGAGTTAGGGAAGATATAAAATAAAAAATCCTGCACCATGACTAAAATTAACTGAACCTGCAGGCTTTTACTTATTGTTTAGTAGACATGCTTACTCAGCCTTGCCAGATAAAGCTGCTGAGAAACGCTCTTCCCAACATCACACCAGGTCTAGTGATCAGTAAGACTTAGAGTCTCAGTTGAGCATACTCCTGATATAGAAAGCGCTCAGCCTATGAGTGCACCCATACCTGGTATGGATTGGTACAGAGTGAGATTTTGTCAAAGGATAAGCTTCAGGGGAGCAAGCAGGTCTTTCTACTACAATGAGTAGACAGTTTAGTATTAAGTTCAGTGTAGACTCAACTTGAAGTAGTTATGGTGCATAGTGTTCTTTTAGGCTATAAAAGTGGTCAGTGAGACCAATGGAGCATTCTACATTTTGTGAAAGTGTAACTGCAAGCAGCACTTACTTTTGATGCTTGTATTTCTCATGAACAGCCTGCTGCTGGTGGTTTGCAGCAGAAACATAGGCCTGGTAGAGATCCATGATACAGGGTTTGAGGCTCTCCAATGAATAGTTTGTTAGCTGGACCAGAGACTCCGACTGGTGGAGAAATGAAATTGAGTGGTCAGACAACATTAAGGATCCAAGCCATGACATTTCACATTAGAAATGTGTTTGTGTAGAGATTGTTCACGATACAAAGTTTTTCCCCTTGAATCTTCAGAGAACATTTCAAGCACATAGAGCTTGCGGTAGTGCTTAAGTGTTAAAATTCCTGGACAGGTAATTTAAGTTATATCTTTGTCTTACATTCCTGGTTGTAAGTGGTTCCTGTCTCGCTTGCTTTGAATTACAGTGGAAATTATAGGCTGTGCTGACCTATTTAAATACTTCTCAATGTGTTGTAGAATGTTGCTCATGAACTCTCACTAGTTGCATGCATATGCAGTTTGTGCACCAACCTTCTTAGTGTCCAATAGACTGGGACATTTTGCTCAAAAGGGAAACTTGAGTAGCCACAGTCCTGTGGCCAAGTAGATTTTTTTGACACCTGATTAAAGATATTCAATGCATATCTGATTGTATTTACCAACCAGTCAATTTTTATGGAGCATTGCTTTTAAGGGCATGCGCACCTCGGTTTATAACATAAAGCAATTTTGTACACCCAAGAAGCAAGCTGATACATACCCAAGTTTCATCATTGATTGTGTAGTTTGCGATTACATAGGCTGCTGCAGCAGTAACTGATGGCAGGTATTTGAGAAAAGGATCCGCATCTATCAAGCTGATCTCTCCTAGGTACTATGAGAAAAACAAGTTGCATAAGGTGACAATAAAAGTAAGATGAATGCTGGATGTTAATGGCAGTATGTTAAAGGAACACAAACATGTACTCTGACTAGTGTTAAAACCACCATCTAGCCCATTCTTGCTTTCCTAAATATAGAATATAACTTATTCAAGTCTGCAGGTGCTGGCTCTGCGCCTGCCTCTGACAGATGTTGTGGTCTGAGCCAATCACAATGCTTCTGCATAGAATTGGCTGAGCCTATCAAGGAGGCAGATCAGGGGCAGAGCCAGCACAAGTCAAACAGCATCTCCTCAAATTAGTTGAATCAACGCATCTGAGGAAGTTCAGTGCTTTCATGCAGTGGGTGGAGACAATGAATGGCAGCATTGCCCCAGGAAGCACCTGGTAGCCATCTGAGTGGCCAGTGAAGGTATCCCTAGGCTGTAATGTAAACACTTTTCCAGAGATAAGGCAGTTACTGCAACAAGCCTGAAAGTAATGATTCTACTCACCAGAATACAATAAGCTGTAGTTCTGGTGACTATCACGTCCCTTTAATCATGCAAATGAAGCAAAAGCTCTAACGAGTTTATATTGACCAAGGATGAGATCTTAAGTATTGATATCAAGTTGCATGGTCCCCATTATTGGGGATAGAAACCAGTTTTAAATGGTACACTTGCATGTTCTAGTTCAATAACTAGTTAAGCAAAGACATGTTCACATTTTAATGGAAAGATCTCACTTCTGGATTGTTTCATTTAGTAGTCTATATTGCAGATTGCTTTTGAATACTGTATGCACGCCTTCAAGCCAAGAATGGCGTTTACATAGATTTTAACCTAGTGCATTAAATGCAGTTTATCAGTGTCCATTCTGAAATGGATAGGTATGACACTTACCATACACAAGCATTCAGTTTTGCGAGATACAGGATGTGCTTGGAAATATTGGTTGAGGTACTGTAGAATTGTTGGAGCAGCAAGGTCAAAGGAAAGCACTTTCAGCACCAAGTGCTCCATTTTTAGAACTTGTTTCTTAGTGTATGTATCATCTGTAATGTATACGAACTCTGCAACTTCAGGAGGATAGATCTCTTCAAATTTTCTGTGTGTAAAGAAATCTAGAGTTTAGACCAACAGAAACTGACATTGGTATATGAAGTTATATAAAATACATGCTGTTTGTTATTCAGATATTTATGGCCATGAATTTACCAGTAGAAAGAAAGTGTGTTTAAGCAAATTTTAATGCAATATGGAGAAAGAAAGAAAAAGGCTACTTCTCAGCCTTCCAAATATTGGATTCTAAAATATACGAGAAAATGGTAGTTACTAGAAGGTGGTAAATTTACTAAGGGCACGCAAGAAAATTGGGCGGACTAGATGGGCAGAATGGTTCTTATCTGCCGTCATATTCTATTTTGGACAATATAATGTAGTGGCATTGTTTTCTTGTGGTATTTGTAATATATTGCCTTCTGTATTAATGTCTGGATTCTTAACCAGAACAAGTTTACTTGAATAATGAACGATTGAGTATTTGATATGGATTTTGGTAGAGGTTTAAACAGAAAACCAAAGGACAAGATTCTGTTACAGGCAATGTGAGATGAGATGTTTTATGCAACTTACAACTACAGCCAAATGTACAAGTTATGCATGTGTACAAGACACTGTACACATTCAGGACACTAAGCACCAACACAACTTATGCAAAATGAAAATCTTAGTATATAGATAGTGCCCCTGCAGTTGCACTGCTCAATGCAGTTGCATTATAACCATTTCATCCCTTTGAATGGTTATAGTGCCTGGAGTCCCCGGCACTGTCCCTCCATTCAGTGTCAAGTCATTTTAGATCAGTTTAATATTAAATAAAGGTCCATGGCCACCCATGGTACAGCCCTTTCTGAAGGTGTGGCTAAGGCAGATTATACACATACTTCAAATTACACCATTACTTCATACCATTAGCTGAGGCTCTAATAGGCTAAAAGCAGTCGGCCTGAGCAGCTGCGATTGGGTTAGCACTTCATTAGCCAAATCAGCACAGAGTGGATGGGCTGCTGAGAACTCACTTAGCATTAAAACCAGCTTAATTCTGCATGAAATAGCACCAGGGGATTCTAGACACTAGTCCATTTAAGATGAATTAGATTGTAGTTTCAGTGTCCCTTTAAGTCACTGTTCATACAGCCAAAACAATGCCTCTACTGTAAGCATATAAATTTAGCTTAATAAATCAGGTTTAGAGTGTTAAGAGAAACACTCTTACATTGAACCAAACTGCATTTATAATTACAATGACCATGTTAGAGTAAGTACATAAAATAGGTGGAACACGTCTGATGATTACTTGACTTAGGGGATTTTAAAGGCACTGCTGTTAAAATTCCCCAAGTCAAGTAATCAGATGTGTTCCACCCATTGTATGTATTTGTTTAGAGTGGTAAAAGGGGTTCCCACTCAAGTGGTTTATAGCATTTATTGCCAGCACATTTTTCCCCACATATTGTGTATTGTATTTTCTATGTTAAATGTTAGAGTAAGTAACTAGCGTCCCAACACCCATAAGCATTTAGTAATGGCGTCATGGTGATTGTTTAGGAAATTGACAAAGCTAAAATATATAGTTCAGAAAACTTGGCAGTCCCATTAATGAGTGACTCTAAACCTTCTGTATCTTAAGACTTTCAGAAAAGTGTGCAATGATGTCAGATGTAAGTTTTGCACAAAAAAACTTACATTAGGAAGCCTGGACTCTGTTCTGATAATGTATACCAGTGTGTAATTAGACACAAAACTACAGATCTCTGAATTTTCAGTATCAGCTTGCGCTCCTTGTAGAGTCAAAGTTTGTGGGAATATTTCAGAGGGACATCTGTTAGACTTGTGCATGTGTGATCAGACATCTGTAAGTTTCAGCAGTTTGCCAGAACCAAATTAATCTTGAATGACCACATAACTATCTGGAACTTTTAGCATATAAAAAAAACAAAAAAAAAAGCCCAGAAATGGCCCTCTAACCACTCAAAGGTCTATGGGTTGTGCAGCTCACCGTCCAGGGAGCTATTAGACTGACTCCCCCAAAAGTAACAACTTTGCTATATTACCAGCCTGGAGAGTAACCAAAGGTTACCTGTCTATCCATGTAGCAGGAAGACAAAATTCAGTTTGTGGAATTTATTTTAAGTTTGGACTAGCAGAATTTCTGTGCACAAGTTTACAAGCCATTGATCTGGCAAGTATAAATACTTACGAAGCTAAAAGCATAGCAGCAGTGCCAACCAGTTGAAGTTTCCCTCTGAGTACAGACATTGACGAAAGAAACCTATCAATGTAGTTTACAGCCAGATACAATGTTTCATTTTGCAACTTATACTCTTCTCCAACTTCCACCAGCCAGTCAACAAGGATTGCCCGCATGTTGCTAGTAATGTCAGGCTGTTTATTCAGGTAGCCAGATTTGGGTTTACATTTTATCTGCAATAATGAAACACAACAGTCAGGAAATAGTTTTTTCCAGGGTCATGCAAGTAGCTTCAATTAAGGGACACTAACCACAAAGACAATCTTAATGAAGCAGTTTTAGGGTATAGATCATGCCTCTGAAATCTCACTGCTCAATGATCTGCCATTTAGGAGTTAAATCACTTGTTTCTGTTTATGGACCTCAGGTGACACCTCCACTGAGACTCAAAGTCTGCATGAAAACAATGGTTTCACGTATCTCCTGCTCTGTAATTTGAACTTTAATCACATACAGGGAGCTCCTATATAGAGTCTAGCAAGTTATTGAGGGGAGCTAAATTCAAAATTAGCTTACAATAGAGGAAATGTTTACATTAGATGACTCTACAAGGAGTGTTTAGCTCCTTGTAGAGCCTCCTTGTACAGGGAGGTGTGATTAAGGCTGAACAAACAAAGTAACAACTCAAATGGCAGAGAATTAAGCAGTGTGACTGAAGGCATGATCTGTATAAAAGAATTGCTTTATTACATGGACACTACAGTTGCCAGCACAACTACAGGTTATTGTATTTGTTCTGGCAAGAATAAGATTTTACTGACTTTTTGCAGTAAACAGTCTTTGCAGAGAAAAGGCAGTGTTTACATTATAGCTTAGGGACACCTTCACTGGCCACTTCTCAGATGGCTACTAGAGGTACTTCCTAGGGCAGTGCTGCACAGTGAGCAACACTACCATTCACTGTCTCCACCCTCTGCATGCAGACACTGAACTTTCCTCATAGAGATGAATTGATTAAATAAATGCATCTCTATGATGAGATGCATATTGGCCAGGGCGGTGTTTGAATCATGCTGGCTCTGCCTCCTTGACAGTCTCAGCCAATTCTATGGGGAAGCATTGTGATTAGCTAAGACCACAACTTCTGATGTCAACAGGCAGGACAGAAGCAGATTGAGCACAGCCAGCAGCAGCAGACTTTAAAATAGAAGATTTCACAGTATTTAGGGAAGCAAGAAGGGGCTAGATTTTGGTTTTACTGTGCAGCACTGCCATTCAGCATCTCCAGCCTCTGCATGCAAACACTGAACTTTCTTCATAGAGATGCATTGATTCAATTAAGCTCTACAAGGATATGCTGAGTGGCAGTGTTTGGCTTGTGGTGGCTGCCTCACATCTGCCTCCTTGACAGTCTCAACAAATAATACAGGCTCAGAGAATCACTTCTGATGTCAGTCAAGCAGGCAGATTAGGGGCAGAGCCAGCAGCTGCATACTAAAAAGCAAGATGGTACTATATTTACAGGGTATGGGAGGAGGGAGAGCAGGGTGTCTAGATTATGTCTAACACTATAGTGTCAGGAATACATATTAGTATTCTTGACCCTATAGTGTCCCTTTAAGCTAAAAGTTGTTTTGTGACTAGTGTCCCTTTAACTTCATCTATTAAGATGTGGTCTCAGCAAGAAGATAGCCAGTATCTGTATCAGTGCTGCCACCAGGCTCTGCAGAAGCTAGTCTTAGCACAAATACTTGCTGTAGCCAAGCACCTTTCTGTTCTGTCAGAAGTAGTGAACATGGGCAGTGCCCAGTGGACCAAAGGTTTATATAAAAAAAAAATAAAAGTCAGTCTATTTGTAGTGGGATGGCACCTGAAGTGTTTCATTAATGTTTTTCATGTTTAAAACATTGGAGGTCAACAATCTGGGTTGATCACACCTTTATACACACTAGATCTTAAACATGCTTGCAGCAAACCCCCATTGCCAGCTACATTAAGGTTGTCTCAAGCTTGTAACAGCCAGCATGCCCGATAATCTATTTTTCCCCCCACACAAGAGGTAACAGTGTCCCAGCTGATTGTTTTGACCTCATAACTCAGATTGTATGGATGAAACTAGAGTAGACAGACACTGTCTGAATTGGTGTCACATGGTTCAACAAGGAAGAGTAAATACCTCCATTTCTCGGATATACGTGTGAATTTCAGTTCTGTAGTCAGGAACTGGATTACAACGCTCAGTTTTGTCCTCTTCAACGACAATGGACATATCCATAGGAGAATCTGAAAAGCAGTCATAGGACTCTTTAAAAGTAGTAAGATTCGTGTTTCAGCCACCCTGTACATACATCTTTGTGTTTAGAAGACTTCTGGAGTCCATTGTAATTTTGCAGTTTACTGTTCTATTACTTTCAAATTTAATCACGTTTGAGATAGTTATTTTACAGTTGTTCTGAATACCTAGACAATTGTTTTAAGCTGCACAATGTAACATTAAGATACGTCACCTTCGTTTTGACTGAGGTTTCATAGAGAGGAAACATTGAAATGTTATGAATAATTTAAACTGTGCATGTTACCAATACACTAGCTTTACGTACCAAAGCTGGAATCCATGGGTAGCTGAATTGGCGCAAGGGGTTGTCTAGTTCCAAGAGATATTACCACAGAGTTTAGTTTCCGCAGATTTTCATCCAATACTGGCTTTTTAACAACTGGCTGTTTCTTCTGATTGGCACAGTCTGGCTCATCGACGTGTATAGTGAATGTTGGCTGTTTGCTAGCCGCTTTTGCAGCTGGGATCTTGCCATAATTTTCATCGTTTATGCCCAGAGGATTGTGTACTGAAAGAAACTGAAAAACCAAATGTTACTTTACTTTCTGTTGAAAATACACACCCAAATAGCCACACGAAATCTTGCATGAAAAGCACAATAGCCCAGTAACTTGTTTATTCATATTAACTAGAATTTTTCTGCAGAAGGGTTAAATTGAGCATTGTTTCATAGTGAAGTTCAGCATACTGTAAGCACCATGATCACTTCGTCATTTAAAGGAACACTAGTCTTAGGTATACAAAAGGTGTATTCCTGACACAGTCTACTTAGCCATTTAGTCCACCAGACCTTCTTGCCTCCAGTTAAAAAGCAGAGTTACTTACCCGTTTCCAGCCCCACCCACACTGCACCCCTTTGGCAGAGAGCAAACCTTACACACTCAGCCAATACAATGCTTTACCATAGGAAAGCAATTGGAGGCTACCATGAATGCATGGCAAAACTCCTTGGGGAACATTCAGCGGCTCCATGTAAAACACTGCAGCACTGTCCCAGGAAGCACCTTTAGTGGCAGTCTACGTGACTACTGCTGGATGTCCCAAGGCATTAGTGTAAACACTGCCTTCTCTGTAAAGGCAGTGTTCCCATTAAAATGCCTGCAGGGACATATAGAAACCAGAAGTACATCAAGCTGTAGCTCTGGTGACTATAGTGTCCCTTTAAGTGGTCACGGTGCATTGAGATACCCTTTAAGTCACAAGAGGCTGTTGCAGACGCTAGCATGCGATAAATTCTAGATTAAACACTGTAAAGAGGGATAAAAAAAAAGAAAAAGGCATCATCAGGAAGTGAGTAGAGACATGAGTTACTCTGGGTAGGCATGGCTACAATAACGGATTTAAAGCAGCTCACTTAGTATAAGTGGGCATGTCCCATCCCCTTGTCTGTTGTCACCCACGACCCTTTTTAGCAAAGTTATAGAAATAGGAACCATTTCAGATTTACAAACAGTTGACATAATGGCACTTTTAGTCAATCTCCATGGCCTTTATCATTGTATGATTACATTCACCTCCCTCCAGCCACATCAATATCCTGAAGTGGCACATCAAGGAACCTCGGTGATGTCAGGACAGTGGAAGTGGTCAGTGCATAACGTCAAGAGCAAAACATGGGATGCCCAGTTGCCACCATCTTCTAAACTAAGAAGGCTCTGCTAAAAAAAAAAAAAAAAGGCTTAAAGGGACTTGAAAACCTATAAATAAATGGCCATAAATAATGATGTTGGAGAGAATGATGTTGAAATGGGTAAAGGGCTAGAGGAAGCGATCCCTTTGCCGGGCATTGCCAGACACTGCATGTTGCTCAAGCACAAGTGTCACAGCAGTGGTTGTGCAAATATAGTTGTGTGATGCCAACTACTTTTACTCAATTCAGGTGAGTTCACCCTAGACTTACATGGGGAATGGAGTGACCTTGCAAAGCAACACTGGCAGGTCACTGCAGAGCAGCATGTGTGCAGAGCTCAGACCGAGCCAGCCAGTGTGCTAATGAAGCTGCTTTGTGTTCAGCAGACCATCTGCAGGGACAGCACACTCAGACACAGCTCATCTGCATTTCTCCCAAACGGCGGAAAGGCAACAAATGGACTTCCTACATACATAGACCTGTTACATCGGCACCATGCAGTGTGTTTTACACCCCCATCCCTCCATAGTTAAATTGTAATATCTAACCAAGCATTGCCCAGCTGTATGTGTTCTATCAATGCAGATTAATCACAGTAATTATTAGTCTGGATGAGAGGGCCAGCCACAGATACCAATACCAATCGATAGCTATGGCAGGTTAAATTGGCGGGATGGCTGGCAGCCACACACATGACTCCCAGCCAGACACTATTCACAATGTGTCAATGCTGGAGATCAACACATGGTCATGGATCTCAATGCAGGGAGCCCCCTCCACCTCAGCTGCCGAGTATAATAAGCCCTGAGAGTGATGGGAGTTGTAATATGACCTATGCACCCCGGATACAGTCCCTATCAGCATGCCCCTAGCTAGGCCCCAGCTCCCCGGCTGGCTGTCTCTCTCTCCCCCCCGGTCTCTGGCTGGCCGGGGGTCTCAGTACCTGTGCTGGCTGTGCTCCCATGCTCTTGGTGACTTTGGGCAGGACCCGGCCGCGCTGGTTCCCGTGCAGCACTCCGAGCACGGTCCGCCCTCTGGGGGCCGCGGATTGGGCCACGCCGTGCTTCCCGGGCTGCACATTCTCCTGGTTCTCCCGCCTCAGCAGATGCTCGGACATATCGCGATGTCAGCCCCGGAGAGGGCGCTCGGTGACCGGGTGCTCGGGGAGGGCTCGGCCCGGGGGGGTGGGTGGGTTAGAGGCTGCGGTGTGCGTGGCCCCGGCCCTGCCTGCCTGCTAGTGGAGCCTCTCCGGTGTGGCCGTGTGCCCGGTGCCGCCTGGCCTCCCTGCAGATCCGCTCACTGTGCACAAGGCCCGACCGATCTACTATCACTACTACCCGCCTGCGATAACTTGGCGCTACACCAGGCACTGCTTTCTCAGTTCAAGTAGCCCGCGTCTATTGAAATCAGCCAATCAGAGCACAGCCCAGGTTGACGTCACAGATTCTACGGCGGCCCGGATGGACGAGAAAAGGGGAGAGATCAGCTGTCTGGTCGTGACGTCACTTTGGGGGGTGGAGCAGAACGATTAGAGCCATCTGTGCGTTCCATTGGAAGTGACAAATGCACAAGGGAGAATAGGCGAGCTGCACTGGGCACATGTTCTCAGTTTGGGCTATGGCGGCCCAACATTTGTGATTAAATTATACGTTCCTATAGGGTTATTCACTAGACTCCAATTTTTTTTAGAAATTAAAGGCGAATGGAAAAACTGAGGCAGAAATAGCTGATCTGGAAACAGCATCCCCCAACTCAGCCATTGTTATAACTTGGCTCTTATTTAATTTGCAAAAATCCAGAGTTTAATGAATTGTCCTGCAAATGTGAATTCTTCTGAATTTCAAATTTTAGTCTGAAATAGAAAAGAAATTACATTTGCGTAAAGTGAGAGTAAAAGGGGCACATTTGAACTGGATCACTGCTGACCATATCCAAATGTACCAGTTTTGGATTAATTCTGGTGAAAGTTCAAGCGTACTGGCATGATGAACGATTACTGTGTATATAGGCAATGGCGAAATATATGCACGAAACAAACAAAATTGGCCAAGGTCCAATATTTCTGTGAAAATCTGAACAATAATCTATCAAATAAAAAAGAAGGATATAGGCTCTCACTAAAAAAACAATAAGTGTGAAAGGCAGCAGTGAACCTGCAGGACTTCCCAATGCCTGCTATGTAGTGAAAGTGAAAAAGAAAATAGTGGTAAACCGCGCCGAAAGAAAAGTGATCAAATAATCATATTTATAAATACATATCGTTCTTGAATTCTACAGCATTTGAAAACCTCAAAAAGGAAAGAACAATAAACAATAATAATGCAGTATGTTAAAAATATTATAATGGTGTATAAATAAAGTAGACTGTGAGTGAAGAGCAAACTCACACTTTACAGAGCTGCTAAGAGCTCTGCTGTATAGCGCTGTGAAAATCTGAACAATAATCTATCAAATAAAAAAGAAGGATATAGGCGCTCACTAAAAAAACAATAAGTGTGAAAGGCAGCAGTGAACCAGCAGGACTTCCCAATGCCTGCTATGTAGTGAAAGTGAAAAAGAAAATAGTGGTAAACCGCGCCGAAAGAAAAGTGATCAAATAATCATATTTATACATACATATCGTTCTTGAATTTTACAGCATTTGAAAACCTCAAAAAGGAAAGAACAATAAACAATAATAGTGCAGTATGTTAAAAATATTATAATGGTGTATAAATAAAATAGACTGTGAGTGAAGAGCAAACTCACACTTTACAGAGCTGCTAAGAGCTCTGCCGTATAGCGCCTGGACGGTACAATCCCCGTCTTAGGATCTGAATATACCGGGAGGTCCAAATTCAGCGGTCATATATATGTGGAAAAAGAACAAAATATACAGAAAAATGGTACA
Organism: Pelobates cultripes; assembly: GCA_933207985.1. NCBI lineage: Eukaryota > Metazoa > Chordata > Amphibia > Anura > Pelobatidae > Pelobates > Pelobates cultripes. The sequence continues at coordinate 108,363,515 of OW240917.1, read as the reverse complement.
GTATCATAAGCTAGAAATAATATAGGAAAATGTAGGTATCCTACTTACAATATCCAGAGCAATGACTTGCTCTGGTGATGACAGCTTGTGGTGGTATAATCCCCACCAAGGATATAGCAGGAAAACAGCAGCACCAGAAGATATGCAGAAGCCAAGGGATTTGAAAAAAAAGCATTCAATTTATTAATAAAAAATATATATTAAAATATATATGGGTAAAAGTATATATAAAACATATACTGCAGCTTCAAATCCTATCCTTGACGCGTTTCGCCCGGGTATGGGCTTTTTCAAAAGAGAGCAAAATTGCGCCCCCACCCCCTACCTCCCCTTCTCTCCCCCGATCCGTGCTCCCCCATACCCACCGACACATACATACAGACACACACACAGACAGACAAACACACACATACATACACCCCTGACAGACACATACATACAGACACACACATATATACACGGACAGACACACACATACACACACATACAGAGACACACACACATATACAGACACACACACACATACAGAGAGAAACACACACAGAGACACAGACACACACACATACATACAGAGACACAAACACATACAGAGACACAGACACATATATACAGAGACACAGACACACATACATACAGAGACACAGACACACACATACAGAGAGAGACAGACACACACACATACAAAGACACAGACACATACATACAGACACACACATATATACACGGACAGACACACACATACACACACATACAGAGACACACACACATATACAGACACACACACACATACAGAGAGAAACACACACAGAGACACAGACACACACACATACATACAGAGACACAAACACATACAGAGACACAGACACATATATACAGAGACACAGACACACATACATACAGAGACACAGACACACACATACAGAGAGAGACAGACACACACACATACAAAGACACAGACACATACAGAGATATACAAAATGTTTCCTACCTTGTGACTTTCCCTGGGGGCTCCGCCTGATGGGAGTTAGAGTTCCCACTCTGACTCCTTCCTCCTGCGCGGGTCCTGATAGCTGGGAGGAGTGACCGGGGAATCACTTCCTCCCAGCTTGTGATGTAATCCAAATCCATCAGGTGGCCCTGACAGCATGGGCCACCCGATGGACCCCTCCAAATGCGGCAGCCCCCTGGAGTGCCGTGCCCAGTCGCAGCTGGGACCCCTGCGATCGCGGTATGTACGCCGCTAGCTATGAATCTTTGGGTGCTATCCTTTTGTTTTCTGTCAAACCATTTTGAAACAGTGTGACAAATCAAGGCTTTGCCCAGCACTCTTGATCTGCCCCCAATGCAGCTGATCTGATAATGCATCATCACATGCAAATCCATCCAAACTTGGATGGCCATGATAGGCTGATTAAGGTAGGATTGTATATAGATCTCCAGATGTGACAATAGAATGTCAACTATATTATTATTATTATTTATAAATCACCAACAAATTTTGCAGCGCTGTACAATAGGTGGACTAACAGATATGTATTTGCAACAACTCAAATTGGACGCATAGGAACCGAGGGTGTTGAGGGCCAGGGCTGTATCTACCGCGAGGCAAATAAGGCATTTGCTTTGGGCGGCACTTTCCAGGGGGTGGCAAAAAACAACGCCCCCAAATGCCCAGGCTAATGCCTTGTTTGCCTCATTTTATGGGGGCCACCTTTGGGCCCTCCCCCGAGGCAGTTGTTTCCCGGGCGGCGAGGGAGCTCTTTCCCCTGAGCACTCCTGCTCAGCTCCCTCGCGCAACCCGTAGTGATACCTGGAGCCGGAATATAACTTCAGTCCGGCTCCCGGCATCACTCTGCGGCGCGCGAGGGAGCTGAGCAGGGAGATTACAGTTCCCTCACTGACAGCTTAGTCCGACCGTCCGCTGGATTTACATTTTTACAAAAATAATAATAATTGTGAGTGTTGGGGGAAAATGTGTGTGTGTGTGTGAGTGAGTGTGTCAGTGAATGAGAGTGTGTGTGTGTCAGTGAATGTGAGTGAATGTAAGTGTGTGTGTGCCCATGGGCGTAGGAACCGGGGGGGATAGGTGGGACGCATCCCCCCCAGCAAATCATGCGGGGGGGACAGGTTATGGGGAAATCCCCCCCAGCTCCACCGGCCCCCCCATGCTGCAGCCGCCCGAGCGCTCTGTAGAGAGCCTCAAGAGGCTGCAGCTTTGCCCGGGCGGTGCGTCCATGAGGGCGGACCGGACCGCACCGCCCAGGCGCAGCCTGAGGAGAGGGGCTGACAGGAGGGAAGCGCTTAGCGTGGCCGAGCCCTGTATGGTCCG
>OW240917.1:108305789-108361086 GCA_933207985.1 Pelobates cultripes | reverse complement strand
GGGGAGGGGGAGAAAGAGAGTGACGAGGGAGGGAGAGAAAGAGTGACAAGGGAGGGAAGAGTGACAAGGGAGGGAGGGAGGGAGGGATGGAGGGGGAGAAAGAGTGACAAGGTAGGGGGAGAAAGAGAGTGACAAGGGAGGGATGGAGGGGGAGAAAGAGAGTGACAAGGGAGGGAGAGAGATTGACATCCATCACACACACACAATCGCACATACTGCATCCCGTATATACACAGAAACACACCTTGCAGCCCTTACACATACAAACACAAATTCACACAATGCATTCCTTACACACATATCAGGACATCCCCTACACACTCCACCCCCTGTGAACAAGCTCATTGGTGGAACATGAAGGTGGACCCTGGGACCCAGACCTTGAGCTGTGTAAAGGGCCCCCAAAAAATGGAGCTGCTTCCCGTTCTCCCAGAACATTGATTTTTGTGACCACAGTTACAAACAGCCTCCAGAGAGCCTGTTCTACACCAGACCAGTGGAGCCAGACAGCAGCTAAAGCCCATCATCATCCTCATCTGGTTGTAAGTAGGCAATCTAGCATATTATTCGTGGCACTAATCTCTAATTTACATGGAAAGGGGTTCTAATATAAATGGAAGGGGTAGAGACGGGTAGTAAAATGTATGGAATGGATTTCTGAAAATGTCACTGAATGGCAGTTAGGAAATGTGGTCACCCTAAGTCAGGGGCAGTATTACACAATCTGTATATGTATAAAAAAATATAAAAAGTAATCTGCAAAGTACAAAATGTTTGTGTCATATGTCGTTCTAAAAATTAAGCTAGGAATGTGCATATTTTTTTATTTTTTTAAAATAATTTTTAGAATAATGATACAGACATTTTATTTCTTACATTTGTGATGATTCTTTTTTCCTCTCTATATTCAAGGGACACTATAGTCACCAGAACCACAACAGCTAAACGTAGTAGTTCTGGTGTCTATAGCATGTCTTTGCAGGCTTTTTAATGTAAGCACAGCCATTTCGTAAAAAAGGCAGTATTTACATTACAGATGAGGAATACCTCCAGTGGAGACTCAGATGGCCACTAGAGGTGCTTCCTAGTCGAGACATGAATGCCGCCCTATGAAGTATCTGCGTATGTGCGGCAAAGCTGCGCATGCGCACCAGAGAGCAATGACACTTCTGAATAGAAGCGTTTTATTGCTCCCTGCTCGCACCCTCCTATTTCGTTATTTTGACGAAATAGGGGGCGCAGCATCAGGAGGATCCCGGCGCTGTATCCAGGTAAGTAAAATCCCTTCCCTGTAGTGACCCTTTAAAGTTATTATTTAATCATTTATATACCAACTGCAAATTCCGTAGCGCTGTGCAATGGGATAAACAACTCATAGTTTACGGAATAAGAATATACCCGGTGAGTAAAAATGCTATCCCCCCAGATTTTTTGGGGTTCCTACGCCCATGTGTGTGCCAGTGAATGTGAGTGTGTGTGCATGTGTGTGTGAGTGAGTGAATGTGTGTGTTAGTGAATTTGAGTGATTGTGTGTCAGTTAGTGTGTGTGTGTCAGTGTATGTGAGTGTGTGTCAGTGGATGTGTGTGTCATTGTGTGAGTGTGTGTTTCTGTCAGTGAGTTTGTGTCTGTCAGTGAATGTGTGTGTGTGTCTGTCAGTGAGTGTCTGTGAGTGTGTATGTCCAGTGAATGTGTCTGTCAGTAAGTGGACGCGTCTGTCAGTGCTTATGTGTTTCAGTCAGTGAGTGTATGTGTCTGTCAGTGTGTGTCTGAAAGATTGTATGTGTCGTCAGATTGTGTCAAATCAGTGAGTGTATGTGTGTGTGTTTCAGTGTATCTGAGAGTGTGTGCTGGTCCGTGAGTGGGGGTCTGTCAGTCAAAATATGTGTTAGTTAACAGGAAGAGGTGTGGCCTTGGAAGGACGCAGCAGGTAAATTTAAATTAGTGGGTGCCCGAGATCTGTCATCTGTCATACACCACTGTTTAGGGCCCTGCTCAAATAAACATCTTACATTCTAGAGGGAGTGGGGTAAAATAGCAAAAGAGGTATGGATAGGATGTTTTTCATGTATGGGAAAAAAAGTAGGTTGCTAGAATAGTTTACAGCAAGCATGTCAAACCCACAGCCTGCATGCGGCCCACAATGAATATTTTTGCGGCCCGCAAGCTTGACATGCTTACTAAAGCAGAGTAGGCACCTGCTTTCCCCACATTGCAGGTACCTACTCTGCTCATTTACCCAGCCGGGGGAGATGTCTCTGGTGGCAGCGAGGGAGCTCATACTTCTTGCTCCTCACTGCTCATCTGTAGTGATGCCGGGCGCCGGAATATGACGTCATTCCGGCAACAGGCATCACTAAACTGCGCGTGCAAGGGAGCAGTGAGGAGCAAGAATGCTGAGCTCTCAAGAGAAGATCAGGGAGAGGTCCCACACCAGCTGCCAAAGGTAGGGAGCAATAAATAAAATTATGTGAGTATGTGCAAGAATGTTGAAGTGTGTGTGTCTGTCAGTGTGTGACTGTCACTGTGTGTGTTTGTGTGTGTGTGTGACTGTCACTGTGTGTGTGTGACTGTCACTGTGTGTGTCTGTCAATGTATGTGTGTGTCTGTCTGTCTGTGTCTGTCGGTCAGTGTGTCAGTTTGTGTCTGTCAGAGAGTATGTGTGTGTGTGTGTGTATGTCAGAGAGTGTGTGTGTCTCTGTCAGTGTGTGTTGGTCAGTGTTTCGATGGCCACAGCTGGACAGTGGAGAACCTGGCGGGGCATGCAACACCACATGATGTGACATTAACATGCCCCACATTCATAGGTTTTTAAGGAGTAGCAGGAGGATCTGTTTGGCACAGTATGGGTATACCAGAGGTTGGGTATACCAGAGGTTGGACTCCGGAGTCGCATACTGGCAGCGGTGCCAGTGCCAATGTGAGTGGAGTCTGCTTGTTGGCTAATATTGTTTTTTTTTTTTTTTTAAACAAGGGCTGGGGTTTACTAGAGGGGGAAGAAAGAAGGGGTGAAAGGCTGCGCTCAATTAAAAATAAGAAGATAAATAAAATATAATATATAAATATAAAATGTAAAATATCCCTGGAAACTCGGAAGGATTAATCTTTGAGGACTGTATATACAGCTTATCTACATATCAGTGAGACGTTTTTTATGCATTTTATTGGTCTTTTCAAGTTTGATTCTTATTAGTGCACGGACTTTGCTTTATCCCCATATTCATTATCTTTCTTATTGTATTTTTTTATTGTATTATTTTATTTCATTATTTTATTATCCACTTATTTTACATTTTATATTTATATATTATATTTTATTTATCTTCTTATTTTTAATTGAGCGCAGCCCTTCACCCCTTCTTTCTTTTTCTATATCTTATTGAGGGTTCTTTAGGGATTCCCTTTTGAGGGTTGCAGCTCCTATCTTTTGCTATCTAGCGCAGACTCCTCCCCCCTCTTTTACTAGAGGGGGGTGCTGGGATTTAATACAGAGGGGGGACTGTGAATTAGTACAGAGGGAGGGCTGTAAATTAGTACAGAGTGGGGGACTGGTATTTAGCACAGAGGGGGGGGGACTGGTATTTAGTACAGAGGGGGGACTGGTATTTAGTAGAGGTGGATGTTATTTTTTTTTATACTGTACTTTTTAAAACAAACCTACGTTTCTATGAAAACTTAAGGTTTGGTTTTTTTTGCGGCCCACCTAAATTAAACCTTGTTTATATGGCCCGTGCTAGCCTTTGAGTTTGACATGCTTGGTTTACAGAAAAAGGGTTTGTTTATTGGATGACACAGTTGCAGGAAAGGAAGCAGGGTGGGTTACCAAGGTGTGGGGAGGGAAAGCTATTAACAATGTAAGTAACTTAGACTGGGTGAGAGTCCAACAGAGCAGTAAAGGGAGTTCCATAGGAATGGTACAGCCCTAGAGACGTCTTGCAGGTGGGAGTCAGAGGTTTGAGTACGAACTGAGAACAGACAGAAATCTTCGGCAGAGCGTAGGGGCCATACTTGTGTATTAGTGAGGAAAGGTAGGTATCCGCAATGTTATGTAGAGATTTGTAAACAAGAACCACAATTTATTTGAACTTTTTAGTTAATCTTGAGATAGTTATTGCTGTCGAGTATGATGTCTAAAAATGAAACCAATCACAAACTATTTATTCTGATAGACTATAAATGAATGTAAATAGACACTATAGTTAGGGAAATGTCACTGCACTTTGGCAACTTCCAATCAGTGTCAGTGGAGTGATTTTGGAAGATTCCCTCTAACCCAGAAGCCATTACAGAAGTCCTGCGGGAAGTTTTAAAAATACCAATGTTGCATATTGCAGCACAACCAAAAAAGTGTTTTAAGACTCTCATGCTCATATGGAGTATTTGCTGTATGAGTCATGAATGTATTTATTATTGTAATGTTTCATTTAAATGTTCTATATTGAATTTTGTTTTCCTCATTCAATGTTTTCAATCAAACTATTGCAACATAAGCCTTAGCAGTGTCATTTACATACCATATATATAATGTTAACAGTATGACATATTCTACCCTGTATTGCATTATAATATGTATCTCTTTTTTATTAAAGGAGGTCTGATCATTTGTATTATCATTATCATTCTCTTTTTTCAAAAATGTTGCTGCAATTATACAAAGGCACAATTATTGAACGTTTTTCAAAGACTGGATATTCAATTTCATTGCTTTTCAGTATCTGGGAGAGTATCAACAGTAATGTTATGTAAGTACTGGGTGACCATTGGTCTTGAATAGCCAAATTTCATACCTGGCAATATTCCCTGCCCACCTTCCAGGACCAAAGGTTGGCAGGGAATGACACGCAGACACCCCCAAAGACACTCCCCACCCAAAGTGGGAATACCAGTTTAATGTACCTCTAGGGCAGTCCACACGCAGAGCCCTGCTGAAGAACTCTGGCATTGAGAAAATGCACTGTATTTGTTCAGCACATATACCTTTATGGGTTGGTCTTTGATCTCCCCTGTTTGCCTCGCCCTGTGGCCATTGCAGCCTACCAGGCATTTGCCCTGGTTATCCTGATGGCGAATCCAGGCCTACAGATACTACATCCAACTTCAAATTTTTTTTAACCTTCATAACCTCTTGGTAACGGACACCGTAAAAATTAAAAGTAAGGTTAATAGTTCCCATCGTCAACCGTTTGTCATTCCTCTAGGTAGCACGCACGTTTGTAATAGACAAATTTTACCTTACAATAGTCTGTGCGAAAAACCACTTCTGTCTCTGAAAACTGGAACTATCATTTCTATTGAAAAAAATAAATTAAAAAACAAAATGTAGTAAAACACCTAGAACTTGTGTTAGTGTTTGTTTTTATTTGTTTTCCAATAAAAGTTTTTATTTAAATTTTCCCAAGACTTATCCAACACAACAGCCATAATTAAACACTCATGAAAAAGGAGCAATAGGGCACATTTCCACAGTATATTGCATAGACACAATGATGGTAGATCAGTTTACTAGAAAACATAATGAGTAAAACCCTGCGTTGCCCACAGTAGTGTAATTACAGTAGAGAATTCTTCCCCAGATAGACATTACATTTGTAGAAACTCTTTGCAGCTTCTTCTTAACACAATGCGCCCTGACCTAGGCAAACACTATAAAAAGGAAAGATACAGCAGCAGCAAGAGGAGAGAGAAAGAAATGGTTAAAAGAAGAAAGCACAAAAGAATAGAGCTAAAGCACATAAATAACATCTGAGAAATGTTCCTGTTTGGTCTCAGGTGTCACATCCTCCTGTGAAGCTCCCCTTATCCCCTAGGCAGACCTCCTTACATTATCAACCCCAGATTACACGACACAGAGCAGAATTCCTCCAACAGTCCCCAAATCCTATCATAGGTTTTCTTGGTTTCTGTAACAGTAAACCGTCCTTTCCCATGTGTTATTTTGAATCAGAATGTTAAGAACTGTTGCTACAGCAGGAACTTCAACAGTCATCCAACACCTGAAAAGTGCCTTCTTAGTTGCTAAAAAGATTTGACAAATGAGTAATTTATGTACCTGAGACCAGGTGTCCCGGAAATAAGGTGTCCCAATAAGGCCGTTCCCAGGGAAGGTGGTGTGTGGGTGTTAAACACCCTTGATATTATTGCGAAAACTGAACTCCATAGTGTTTGGACTTTTGGCCAACTCCACCAGACATGGCCATGTGATCCAACAAGAACACACTCCCTCCAATATAATGCTGGTTGACCTGGGATTATATGAGCCCAGGATGATTTTATATAAAAGTTCCAAGTGTGAGGCATTATAAGTGCGCCCCTAAGGTTCTCATGGGAGGAAGCCCACTCCTTTTCTCATTTAAGCCCTATGCTGGTAAGAGTCTCTAAGGATTTGATAGCTTATAGGGATACTCTGCCTGGCAAATGTATATTTATGCATTAGTTATATTAAGGGAAGAGAAGCGAGAGGTTTAAATCTGCTGCATGTGTGCTTAGAAAATGTATAATTTGCAGGTACTTATAAGTCTTGTGGTGATAGGTCATGTGATTCACATAGGTAGCATAGAATGGTTACCATGTAAACGTCTCAGAAAGTTTGAATTCCCTTGGTTTCCCAGAGTAGTGCTAACAAGCTTTCAATTCAATGCTCTAGATAGGAAATGAGGGTGAGATGAGAACAGATGCAAATGTATTATAATAGAGGCCCGAAAGGTCATCTGGGCCAGGGCATTTTCTGGGTTTTAACATTTTGATGGCAACCGTAATCTATGAATATAGGGGCTGATAAAGTATCTAAATGTAAGTTTGAAATTTAGAGGAGATGCAAATGATCCAGAAATGCACAGATCATAGGATGAGTGGCGTGGTGTAATGTCTGTCATCTTTGAGATTGTAGAGTTTGGAGTATAAAGTTGCGAACTTCTCAGCGATGGTAGTTGGGTTATACAGGTTAGGTCATTTCACAGAGTGTATAAATGCAATAGTGGTGTGTACCCTATAGGCCCTTAGTTTGCAGGTGAGGTATGTACGTATGTATGTGAGGTTCTTGTTCAATTTGGTGGAGATGCAGTTAGAGAGCTCCTCTTTATGAGAGGCTATCAAATTCAATAAGGAGTGGGTGGAAGACATTTTGCAGGTTTGGGTGTAAGAATCCAACTCTGATTCAAGTTAAGAAATATGTTTAAGATGTTCCCTTTTAAGAATTTTATGAATTCACCCTGAAAGCAGATTTTGTCCGTGTTCCATAGTGAAGAGGCAAAAATGTCAGGTATGTATTCTTTGAGGTAGGCGGTAAAATACACCTGAGCTGGTCTGTCAGCCAAAATAGAATCATTAACACTCCATGAACCCTTTGCTTGGAATGTGTTGTGTGAAAGCAGGGCTAAGGGAATAGCATTATGGTCTGACCCATGCACAGGAGTAACTGCACACTCCACTAAATTTTGCAAAAGATATCTAACAAAAAAAGGTCAATTCAGAAGTTATTGTGACAGGCCAAATAGAAGGTAAAATCTTTACGTGGAGAGCCATGAGAGTGACACATGTAATACAATGTGGAGCCCAGTGATAAAGCATTTTTTGGAGAGTGGACCTGGCATGGTACTCGAGGTATCCACCAATGGGTCGAAGGCGATATTAAAATCATTACAAATCACGAGTTCTTTGGCTTTAGCCTTAATTTTGTTAAAGAGTGTAGTGAGTAAATTTATTTGTTTGGTGTTAGGGTGTACAGATTAACAATTGTATACTCTTGATTATTGATTGTGTAGATCAAGATGAGATATCGCCCATGAACATCTAAGATCTTAGATTGTAATTGTAATGAAAGGAATTTATGAATTAGAATAGACACTCCTGCCGATTTAGTGGGGCCGTGGATTGATAGCCCACAGGACAACTAGGGAAGTGCAGGTACAAGTGTTTTAACCTAGCGAGTTTCTTGGACACAAACCACCTGTGGCTGAGACCTGTGCATTTCTCAGAAGAGTTGGTGTTGCTTGATTGGGAGGTTTAAGCCTTTAGTGTTTAGGGAGAGAATTTTAAGTGTCATTGTGATGTGGTAAGATGAAATTGTGTGGTAAACTCGCAATTCCATGCCTCTTTATGGAACTTTGAAATAATATTCCGAGTGCCATGCCGACTCCCCTTCCCGAGCCTCCAAAGGTCCCACTTCTGTTGAAATCTGCAAGAGACTAATTCACAGTTAGCACAAAATATTGACAAAATATACATCCACAAAGGTGAGAAATAATGTTAGAATGCATCTGTAACCTCAGCATTCTGAGGAAAATGATAAAGGGCAGTAACATGAAATTTGAAAGACAATGCAGTTGAGGCCTATAAGAAAGACATCTGTGAGCAAAAGTCAACCTATCGGGGAGAGAAGCCCACTCAGCAAGGGCAGCCTATCAGGTACGTTGGTAGTGAGAGAAGACATATAGACAGTGGCGTACACATGACCCATGGGGCCCCGGTGCGAAAAGTGATCCGTGGGCCCCCCCGCGCGGGCCGGGCCGCAACACATGGCGGTGGGCACCTGGTCGCAGGGGTTACAGGGCTGCGACCCCTGCGACCGCGGTATGTACGCCAGTGCATGCAGATGCACACACACTTAAAGGACCACTCTAGGCACCCAGACCACTTCAGCTTAATGAAGTGGTCTGGGTGCCAGGTCGAGCTAGGGTTAACCCATTTTTCATAAACATAGCAGTTTCAGAGAAACTGCTGTGTTTATGAATGGGTTAAGCCTTCCCCTATTTCCTCTAGTGGCTGTCCCATTGACAGCCGCTAGAGGCGCTTGCGTGCTTCTCATTGTGATTTTCACAGTGAGAGCACGTCAGCGTCCATAGGAAAGCATTATGAATGCTTTCCTATGTGACCGGCTGAATGCGCGCGCAGCTCTTGCCGTGCGTGCGCATACAGCCGACGGGGAGGAGAATCGGAGGAGGAGAGCTCTCCGCCCAGCGCTGGAAAAAGGTAAGTTTTACCCCTTTCCAGAGCCGGGCGGGAGGGGGTCCCTGAGGGTGGGGGCACCCTCAGGGCACTATAGTGCCAGGAAAACCAGTATGTTTTCCTGGCACTATAGTGGTCCTTTAAAGGACCACTACAGACACCCAGATCACATCAGCTCAATGAAGTTGTCTGGGTGTCAGGTCCCTCTAGTTTTAACCCTGCAGTTGAAAACATAGCAGTTTCAGAGAAACTGCTATGTTTCACTGAGGGTTAATCCAGCCTCTAGTGGCTGTCTCACGGACAGCCGCTAGAGGAGCACACTGAACGTCCATAGGAGAGCATTGAGTAATGCTTTCCTATGGGCGGTTTGAATGCGTGCGCGGTCGCATTCGGAGCTGAGAGGCTGAGGGATCCTCAGCGCCAAGGGAGTCCGGCGCTGGAGAAAAGTAAGTGCTGAAGACACACACACACACACACTTACAGTCGCATACACACTAGCTAACAGACACACACATTTACTGACAGAGATACAGTCAGCGACAGACATACATACACACTCACTTACAAAACATACACTCTCATTGACAAACACACTCACTAACAGACATCAAACAGACTCACTAACACACACACACTCAGTAAGACACACACAGTAACACACTCACTGACACTCACTAGCAGACACACACACTAACACACTAACACTCACACTAACACTCACTCTAACACTCACACTAACACTCACACACATTAACACTCACTCTAACACTCACACTAACACTCACTCTAACACTCACACTAACACTCACACACACTAACACTCACTCTAACACTCACACACACACACACACTAACACTCACACATGATTTTTTTTAATATAATCCCCCCAGCCTCCTTACCTCTTGGAGTGCTGGGGGGGATTATTCCCTGGGGTCCAGTGGGGCTCCTGGGTGGGTGGCCGGCCGGGCAGGCAGGCGGGCGCACGAGGGAGCACTCAGTGCTTCCTCTTCAGCTCCCTCGCGCGCCGCATAGGGATGCCGGTGCCGGAAGATGGCGTCATCTTCCGGCTCCGGTATCAGTGCGGTGTGCGAGGGAGCTGAAGAGGAAACACTGAGTGCTCCCTCGCGCGCCCGCCTGCCTGCCCGGCCGGCCACCCGGGGTCAGCAGGTCCAGCCTCAGGGGGGCCCTGGGGTGGTCGGCTCCTGGGCCCCCCAGGGGAAGAGGCTGGCCCTGTGGGTACATACCGGGTCGCAGGGGCGGCCGGGCCCCCTGATGGGCCGGGCCCGGTCGCAGTCGCGACCCCTGCGACCCTGGTATGTACGCCAGTGCATATAGATAAGGTGCAAAAGGAGAAGAAAGAGAAAGCATGAGAGCAAAGCCAGCATTGAAAGAACACTAAATTAGTGGTGGTACATCCCAGGAACAAAGTGCCAGTGACCAAACTGCAAAAGCACAGTGTGGGGTAGGTAGGTAGTTACATTCAATGGGTCCTGGCAAGGAGGGCCAACTCGTTATATGAAATTAAATTAAGCATTACTAAGGAATGACATTGGGTTCAAGAAGCCAGACAGAAGTCTGAGGCATCAAATAAGGGCAACAGCGACTTTTGGGAGCCTGTGCATACGGTCAAGCATAAATAGAGATGGCTGTAAAGATGGTAACAATTCTAGCAGGAAGTCTTTGACAAATTCCCCCAAATTAGAGGCCTTCATATCTTCTGGTATTGCCCTTATGCGGAGGTTGTTCCTCCTTGTCCTGTCTGTAATTTTGAGTTTAAGTAAGTGTACCTCTTACCTTAGGGCTAAGTGTGCATCTGAAAATGAATTGTGGTGGACTATTATTTCACCCACTTTATCTTCCATCTTAGTAGTTCTGGAACCCAGGTCTGAAATTTATTTCTTGATGTCTGCTGATCTAATATCTGCCTTAATGTCCTTCAGTTCCTTCCTGAAGTCTGATAGGAAGTGTGTTATGTCCTCAGCCAAGGACTTGGCTGCTCCAGCCTGATGGCGTTACTACTTGAGGTTTCATGTTTGGACCCCTCATCAGACTCAGAGGCGTCTGACACCATCTTAGGGCTTCCCTCCACATATTTCAGTGTGGTTTGGGACAAGGGTAGCGGCAAAATAGCAGACCACTTCCCCATCTCTTTAGCCTTGGACATGGTGTGAGGTTGCAGGACAGATGAACGGACTGATTGTGCCTCAAACATGGTGTTGTATTGTGGTGCAATTGCGGAGTCGATCCCAGCAGAGCCGCCTCAACATGCGACCCGCTCCATCAGTGCCCAAGTTGCACGCACTTAATGTTTTTTTTGTTTTTTTTTTAAGTGATGATCCATTTAACCCCTAAAGGACCAAACTTCTGGAATAAAAGGGAATCATGACATGTCACACATGTCATGTGTCCTTAAGGCGTTAAAAAAATAAATGTATATTAAAAATTTAGCAATTGACTTCATAATCCTATTCAGTTCTGGCATAGCCTGGGCACACAATGCACATACAAAGGATGACAAAAATATTGTTTCATATTTTCATCTTCCACTATATTCAGTGGTGGAAAACTTGGTTCCAGGTAAGAGCTAAAGATAGCAGTGAGGATTTCTACATTTACTGGTAATTTTATTTCTCTACAATTCAGAAACACATAAATGATCCTTGCTTACACTCCAAGTCTTTAGCTCTCTCCTGTAGTCATGGATGGCTTTGCAAGTGGCCACCAATGTTTTTAAGCCATGGGAACCATCCAACTATGACTGTAGATACATATTTCAGGAGCTATTTTCATTTAAGCAACAAGCCAATATACAGGCAATCCAGAATATTTGCTTGTAACTCCAATTCAATTACAGGGTTACTCCAACCAAAAACATTGTTCTAATAAAAAATTGATTTTGATTGGAGTAAACCTTGCTGGCGGTCTCTGTACATATAACAATTCTTACTGAAATGCTGCACATTCAGATTCCAAGCCAGATCAGAGCAAATAGGGAACCGAGGTAAGAGGCAAATACAATCCAACATGATATTGAGACTATCAGGATTATTTGCTAGAGTGTAAATTGTTAGAAATTCATTGTGAAATCAAAGTCAACTAACAATATCAGGTAAAAAAGTAAAGAAAAGACAAATTGGAAAAATGTTTTTAGTTAGACAGCTATGTTTTCCATTCCCCTAATTAATGTCTGGAATTACAATACCTTTAGCCTTGTTCGAGGGCATAAAAGATGAGCCTCTTGAAAATCTTTTTTACAGGGCTAATGTGAATCCTTTTCTGATTGCTTTACTCTACTGGGAATAAATTAGCATGAAAACAGAGCTTTACAGTCACTTACTTACTCTCCATTGAATTGCCATCTTAGAGAGGCTGGGCGCTCCCTTGAGTATTTTAGGTATCCATGAAAGGCTTTGCTGTGATGTAGTTTGTTCCAACAGAACAACTAGACAGGCTATGAGACGGGAGTCGGTAAACGAAGCAGCAGTACCCAGACAGCCTGATATAGAACCTGTAACAATATGCATGGATTTGAGAAATAGAAAAGTTGAGTACATACTTTTTTCTACACAAAACAGTCTAAGTTTAGCCATGTTATCACGCTGCAGAATATCCATAAAAAGTGCAACCATGATTTCTTACGCATCTTTTTAATGGATTTCACACACATATTATACAGATTGCTCACAAAAAACATAAATGCCATCCATGTTTTTTTTTTCAGTAGCAAAAAACATGCTATATGTGTTGAATAAAGTCCAACACAATCACCTACAGCTCAAAGATGTGAGAAAAAGAAGATTTTTTGTCCGAGTACCACATTTTTATACTAGCACGTTTTGCTGTGGATTGAAAATCATTGGCAAATTTGGTTCATCTGAATCAATTTATCTGAAAAACAAAATTTTGAGTGATTTGGGTTTTGTACATGTTCCATTTCAGTTCCGAAAATGTTTTGTTTCGCATGAACCCAAACACGTGTAAAAATGGGCCAATCTGTGTACTACAATATATATATATATAATATATAAATGTTTGCGCCATTCTGTTCACAGATCAAGTGAGAAGTAACCAAAAGAGAGTGAAAAAAGGAGGAGCAGTGCAAAAACAAATCTATATCTATATAGTATACATATATTAAATATATTAATTTTATATATATATATATAGATATATATTTTTACTGTTCCTCTTTCCCCCCCCCCCTTTCTTTGTCTTTTTTCACTTGTTTTGTGGGGAAAAAAAAAATCAACATTTACTCGCTTTCCCCTAACCATCAATCATCTCTTTTTTTTTTGCAAAGGACAGACTCTGAATCAGGAAAAAAGTAAATGATGTCCATTTTGTTTGGTGAACCATTCACATAGCTTTTTGGAATGTTTGACAAATCACTGATTGTCCAAAATTCAGAGAAGTCACATTTAGTTTAAAACCAATGCACAAGCCTAGTACTAAGCCATGGTGCACAAAATACTGGCACAAAACTCATAATGTATTGCATTTTTATCACCATGGCATTTTGCACAGAAATGTAGAGGACTTTGGGTGAAACCCTAAATTGCATGCAAAATTCATAAATTTTGCCAAAACCCCAAAATGCATGTGATGTATGTGCCACGTGTATGTAGACTTAAAAATGCATGTACGATGCAAATTCAATGGCCTGCTTGCCCTTGCTAGGCCATTGGAACTAAGAGCTATAAAACAAACCATTTGTAGTTTTTGGTAACTCAAGCATCTGTTGTGTGTCAGCAAATGTCAAAAGTAGATTCTTGTGTGTGCTATGAGTTAAAGAGATATTAGTGTCCTCGTGTCCTTGTTCCATGTGATGCAGAAGAACAGTTGGATAAACAGACAAAAGGCATTTGACAGAACAGGAAGATGGAAGTTATCCTGCATGTAGGAGGTGCTAAAGCTACTGCTATACTCAATAGAAATACAATACACTCAACTGGCATCTTTGAGTTATTTTGAAGTCTTGAGTTGTTACAGAGTGCCATTGAGCACTGCAATATCCTGAACAGCTGCCTTGTAAGCCCTGTACTGATGCTGAGGGCAGTGACGTAACCAGAGTTACAGTCACTCAGGGCTGAATAAAAGATTTGTGCCCCCAATCCATGTACCACCCCCCTCTCCTTCCACCCTTTAATTCACCCTGTCTCTCAGGTTAATTCAACACATGTAAAAACTATAGTATTTGTTAATAAGAGCATTACATTTTTTATGAATAAACTCTTCTTATTGCAATAGAAAAAAAAATAACTGGTGACAAATGTAAACATGCTTTATGTGTTTGAATGTATGTATGTATGTATTTATTTGTGTGTAGTGTTGGCATGTACTGTTGCTCTTTGAAAGTAGTGGTGTACTTGTGTTTAAAAGTGTTTGTACGTAGAGTTGGCATTTGATTGCTATGTATGCTCATACACTGACCCCCACATATACCAAGAAACACACAAACAGATACTCAGTGACTCATACATACACAGATACACTCACATATACACACACAGATAACACATACATACATAATACATACACACATAGACACACACAGATAACACATACATACATAATACATACACACAGACACACACAGATAATACATAAACACACAAATATCATATATGCACACAGGTAACACATACACAGATATACACACATAAACAGACATATACACACAAAGATCACAATTTACAGATTTTTAGCCACTCCCTGATTCCATACCATTTTGGTGCAGTGAGCTGACTTCCCTGGAGTCCATTGGCATCTGTCTGTGTCTGATGGAATTCAGGTCCAGACTCCAGGCTCTTCCTCTTCTCTGGTCCTCTCTTTTCTTACTTTTCCACATGGTTTGTTTGAAAGCTGGGGGAAACTGACTTGTACTCACTTCCTCCACAGAACAGGGGGCTTGGTTGTGCTGTTTCTAAATGGGTCCCCTGATCACAGTTGTCCATCTTGCACTTGGGGCCAGCCAATGCGCCCCCCTCCTGTTTATTGTGTGCAGGTCAACCACACTGTTTGTCACTAATTTCATGCTTTTACACATCAATTGCCTTAATTTAATATACGCTTTTCAAATGATTTAATATTTGTGGATGAACTTTTCAAATATATGTACCACTTAAGGACCACCTGACGGTCTATGCTGACATGCAGTGTAGGACTTTAACGCCGAGTGATGGCATAGACTGTCATACAGTAACGCTACCAGCAGGGGTTAAATCTCAGCTGGTACCAAGGAACTCCAGGTATCTTTTGATACATTGGTGTCCTGCTCAGCCCCAGTATTTCTTTTACTGCTCCCAACCTGCCACTTAAAAAAGGGGACCCCAGGTATCTGAAGTATAATGATTTGAAAATAATCCAAAGCATTTTTTCCCTGCATATCATCATAATACTCAAGCAATGAGTGGACAGGCATACTCTGTACTGAATACAGGAAATAGAGCAGGTATTTCACACACTCACAATCAATCTAACCACCCATTTTAGAAATTCAGGGACACCTCTTTAATATGATAGTAGCACACAAGGCCTAAATTATAATAAAAGGAGGAGACATAATGCTGGCAGCATTTTACACCATTGGTAGCCCTGTTTATTTTTTATATTGTAAATTAATAATATAGTTGAAACAACTACACTACCGTGTTTCTCCGAAAATAAGACCGGGTCTTATATTAATTTTAGTCACAAAAAACACACTAGGGCTTATTTTCAGGGTAGGGCTTATTTATTTACAGTACCGGTATGTACAGCTTTTTCTCTTTGCACTCATCTTGTCTGGGGATCAAAATACCGTACTGTCTAATTAATCCACCCCCCTCTAATTAATCCACCCCCCCCTTTAATTAATCCACAGCCCTCTAATTAATCCAGCCCACCCTTTAATTAATTCACCACCCCTTTAATTAATTCACCCCCTCTAATTAACCAGCCCACCCTTTAATTAATTCACCCCCTTTAATTAATTCACCCCCCTCTAATTAATCCAGCCCACCCTTTAATTAATTCACCCCCTCTAATTAATCCAGTCCACCCTTTAATTAATTCACCCCCCTTTAATTAATTCACCCCCCTCTAATTAATCCAGTCCACCCTTTAATTAATTCACCACCCCTTTAATTAATTCACCCCCTCTAATTAATCCAGCCCACCCTTTAATTAATTCACCCCCCTCTAATTATTCCAGCCCACCCTTTAATTAATTCACCCCCCCTTTAATTAATTCAGTCCCAGACATAAAATATCTACTCACATTTCAAAGATTCCTTGCCCGCCGAGTCCGACCACTGGGTGCCTCACCGCCCGGAAATGGATCCTTCCGCTGAAGATCCGTGAAGGCAGACTGACGGCGCTGCGAAAGGTCGTCATCACGTTGCGCGATGCCGCGGCCCGCAACGCTCCTCCCCCTCCTCATACGGTAGAAGAAGGAAGTCTCGCCGGGCTGCAAGGTGCAATGCCTAGGTCTTATTTTCGGGGTAGGGCTTATATTGCAGCCCACCCCGATAATCCAGCTAGGGCTTATTTTCGGGGTAGGGTGTATTTTCGGGGAAACAGGGTAGTGACAGTAGCATGTTATTTCTGATCATAGCCATTTAATCCAAAACACAGTTCCAGAGCAGACTGAGGGCAAAATAGATTATCCAGAAAACATGTTTGGCAGGGCACACAATGTGCTAATTTTGTACTACGTAGCATTCATAAATTGCAGACGGTAGGTGAGTTAATCATTGACTATTCTTATGTAATTTACGGATATCCTCCTGCTGCATATGAATGTTACATAAAAGCATGGAAGACCATAAAGTAATCATAGGACCAAGATGTTACAGGGGACCAGTGTACTATTTTACTTCAAAATTATCATCTGTATTTTGAAGGAAAAGTATTTTTGGAGCTAGATATTGTAAAGACAAGGGCTATTTTCTTAGAGAGTAATGTTCAGGGCTGGATTAACATAAGGACTAATCGAGCTGAAGCTCCAGTTCCATGCCCATGGAATTGACCCATTGATTTAAAAAACAAAACAGCAATTAAAAAAGAAAACTGTTCTTCACATGCTTTTGCTATGAGCAGAGGGAATATGGGAATATAAGAGGGCTGCAGGTGACAAAATTTGTGTGGGCTGGCTGACTATAAATTAGTTAAAGTAAAGCTGATTTTTCGCACTGTACAAATGCTCTTGCTGCTTCGGTATCTCTTAACATTGTGGCATGTCCTCTTTCTGATATACTCACTGCATCCACATTTTTCTCTGTCCCAGACTGCATACCAAAAGCTTTTGACTGCTAGTATAAAGGGAAGAAGAGGAGTGGACAAGTGGGTGCTGGGACACCAGGGAACTGTCCCCAGACTATGTAGAGGGAGCGCACCATTAGATGCATTTGCATCAAGCTCAAAGAGCTGAAACAGTACTGGCCTACGCAATTTGCAGGCAGCATGGCATGCAGGCTGACCTAATTCTTTTGGCAAACCAGCTCCATTCTTGGCCAGGTACGGCTCTTTGGTTGGTGCCAGTGGCGTGATTCTCATCACTGGCACACCTCCTTTAACCCCAACCCACTGACGTCCCACTTCAGAGGATGCCTATGTTGGAAGGTATGGGTTTAGTGGAGAGATTTAACCAAAGATTACCATAGTGTATGTGTAATACATGCATTTGGGACGTATGACTGTTTCACTGTTTTCGGTCGATAAGAATCTGTAATTAGGCCCATGATAAATGTCAGCACCAAGCTAAATATGCTCTTAATCTGGCCCGGGAATTTTCACAGTACACCAAGCTTAAAAAGAATGGATTTCCAATTTTATAGTATCGTATTTAGGTTGTTATAGAGAATTTTAATTGATAAACACAATTGTTCGCATTTGTAAACTAGTAAGAAGACTAATGGCTCATTTAGAATATCAGTGTTATTATACACTGCTCAAAAAAATAAAGGGAACACTTAAACACAATGTAACTCCAAGTCAATCACACTTCTGTGAAATCAAACTATCCACTTAGGAAGCAACACTGAGTGACAATCAATTTCACATGCTGTTGTGCAAATGGGATCGACAACAGGTGGAAATTATAGGCAATTAGCAAGACACCCCCAATAAAGGAGTGGTTCTGCAGGTGTTGACCAAAGACCACTTCTCAGTTCCTATGATTCCAGGCTGATGTTTTGGTTACTTTTAAATGCTGGCGGTGCTTTCACTCTAGTGGTAGCATGAGACGGAGTCTACAATCCACACAAGTGGCTCAGGTAGTGCAGCTCATCCAGGACGGCACATCAATGCGAGCTGTGGCAAGAAGGTTTGCTGTGTCTGTCAGCGTAATGACGAGAGCATGGAGGCGCTACCAGGAGACAGGCCAGTACATCAGGAGACGTGGAGGAGGCTGTAGGAGGGCAACAACGCAGCATCAGGACCGCTACCTCTGCCTTTGTGCAAGGAGGAACAGGAGGAGCACTACCAGAGCCCTGCAAAATGACCTCCAGCAGGCCACAAATGTGCATGTGTCTGCTCAAATGGTCAGAAACAGACTCCATGAGGGTGGTATCAGGTCCCGACGTCCGTAGGTGGGAGTTGTGCTTACAGGCCAACACCGTGCAGGACGTTTGGCATTTGCCAGAGAACACCAAGATTGGCAAATTCCCCACTGGCGCCCTGTGCTCTTCACAGATGAAAGCAGGTTCACACTGAGCACATGTGACAGATGTGACAGAGTCTGGAGACGCCGTGGAGAATGTTCTGCTGCCTGCAACATCCTCCAGCATGACCGGTTTGGCAGTGGGTCAGTAATGGTGTGGCATTTCTTTGGGGGTCTGCACAACCCTCCATGTGCTTGCCAGAGGTAACCTGACTGCCATTAGGTACCGAGATGAGATCCCCAGACCCCTTGTGAGACCATATGCTGGTGCGGTTGGCCCTGGGTTCCTCCTAATGCAAGACAATGCTAGACCTCATGTGGCTGGAGTGTGTCAGCAGTTCCTGCACGACGAAGGCATTGATGCTATGGACTGGCCCGCCCATTCCCCAGACCTGAATCCAATTGAGCATATCTGGGACATCATGTCTCGCTCCATCCACCAACGTCACGTTGCACCACAGACTGTCCAGGAGTTGGCAGATGCTTTAGTCCAGGTCTGGGAGGAGATCCCTCAGGAGACCATCCGCCACCTCATCAGGAGAATGCCCAGGCGTTGTCATACAGGCATGTGGAGGCCACACACACTACTGAGCCTCATTTTGACTTGTTTTAAGGACATTACATCAAAGTTGGACCAGCCTATAGTGTGTCTTTCCACTTTAATTTTGAGTGTGACTCCAAATCCAGACCTCCATGGGTTGAAAAATTGGATTTCCATTTTCTTATTTTTGTGTGATTTTGGTGTCAGCACATTCAACTATGTAAAGAACAAAGTATTTCAGAAGAATATTTAATTCATTCAGATCTATCATGTGTTATTTTTGTGTTCCCTTTATTTTTTTGATCAGTGTACATGAAATTAATTCTTCTATACAGAGAATTCAAAGCTGTTTTTAAGACAAAAGTTCCTCTGAGCTAGCAGATCAGGTTGTGCTTATATAAAAGGTTAATTGTTTGGGACTCACAAGTCCAAAGTGATCTGCCCATTATAACAAGGGTTTCTGTGGTTTTCATTCTGCATTCTAGAATCACTAATTGTTTTATAATTGAATACAATTAGAACATTTTGGGAGGGAGCATTGGCTGCTTGTTATTTCCTATTTGTCAGAAGAACCCAGTGGGCTCCTTAGCAACTACCGATTTCTATGCAATGCAATTTCCTGTTAAACCTTGTGGAAAAAAAGCTCAAAAAGTACTTACTATGCCATACGACTTTAGGTTTTGTGTGTGTTTGTTTTCATGCAGACATATATTTGCAAGGTTCCATTGTTATCTGATACGAATGAGGAAACAAATATGTCAAATACAGGGCTGGATTTAGTGTGTCAAGGCAAGACTGAGGGGCAGTTGGCAGGACATTTATGTTTACATGTGTTGACTACTATTTAGGCACAGTTGAAATTAGTGATTGACTACACAATGCAACTGTGCTAAAATAGATTAATATAGGTAAGTGCTACTCTGGGATCAAAGAGGAATTTACAGCAGGGAACAAAAAAATAAAGTAATTAAAAAACAAACAAACCAAAAAAAAAAAAAAAGGTGCAGAGCTGGTGGCCAAACATTACTTCCTACATGGACATTTAAATGTAAATATAAAAAAAGTGTTAGGGCCTTCCGAACTGAATGTTTCCAGAGGGAATCCAGAAATTGGACCCCTTTTGCCTTCTATTCACCTATATAGGCTGAAAACCACTAAAACTGGGGTCCTCGTGACCCCTTGGCTATAAAAAAAAGTGGGATGGGAAGTATATTTTCCACATTGACATAGTATAAATTTCACCCAAGGAATATTGCAGCTAACATGTTTGGGTTTGTTCTACACAGGCTATGCTGTCTGTGTTCAAAGGGACAATGTTGTGCCAAATGCAACACGGTCCCTTTTTAATGTATACATTGTGCTAGTCAAATGGTCATTAAATGATTATTCATATTAATTTAGCAATTAGACATAATTTGAATCTTTAGGTACCTAACTCAACTAAATGTTATTTACAACGATGTACACAACTATGGATGAGTTTGTTACAATTTTTGTAGTAGTAGAACTAACATTCTGGTAAATGTATCTTTTAACCCATGGCATTGTTTAGTTGTTGGCAGTTTTGCCACCACATTGTATAGGTTATATTTGTGTACCTAAATCAAACATATCTTTACACTTTATCTTTAAACTTTATCTCTACATATTTGATGAGGTGTGTGAAAAGAACTGCACAAAGGCTGTTAAAACCCAAAGTCAAGTAAGACGTCTATTATAAATACCAACGTTAAAGCAAGAAACATAATTAAGCCTCTGGAATATTGTTTTGTTTATTTTTTTTTATTTTTTTTAATGCATTTGATGGCTAAAAACAAAATGTGTATATCAGTTTTGGTGATGGTGGGAGGGGGGAGAACCCTGCCAACTAGTGTTATAGTTACCGGTAAAAATGTCTAAATATACATTTTAGTTGATCCAACTAATTCTCTTTTCACAAAAGGATTACAGATTGCAACACAGAAAGTGCCAAAATCATTACAGAGTATCAATTACTATTACTATGTAGTCAAAATAATTCATTTTATTGTTCTCTCTGAAAACTCAACAGGCTCTTAAATAAAAATGTGCTAGATTTTACATTCTAGATAATGAAGTACATAAACAATTCTTTAAATACCTCTATTGTTAGAAACAAGAAGTGTTATACACATCTAAGCATTATAAGGTAGCTCTGTTTTTAACTCTTTATTTTGCTAATTTATTTTAATTACATGTACAAACCATCAAAACTACAGCAGTTCTCCTAACATAGGAAATACACTGTTCAAATGTATCATCTTACAGGTGGAAAAAAATAACATTTATGCCTGAACATAAATTGTCAGCTCGTTTGAGCATCAACCTATTGGTCCCGCAACATTTTTTAATTGTCTCATTTATTGTAAAATTGTTCCCTTAATAATATTGTAAAGTGCTGTGGAATAAGTTGGTGCTATACAAATGCCTATAATAATAATAATAATAATAATAATAGAAAGCTTTTAAACTGATTGTTGCCAAAGATACATAAACATCTCACAAGGCACAGACGGCCTACGGAGCACAAAATAGGATAAAATAAATACTGTACATGACTGCTTTTGTTCACAGTACTCTAGTGCAATCCAAATTATTTCATGCAGTATCGAAAAACTTCATCAATGCAGCCTGGTCATAGTTGTCCAAAATCTCCAACAAAAGAGGTACTTTTGTTTTCACATTTGTTCCTTTGAATTTGAATTTGTCAATGAAAAGATCTGTTATCATGCCTGAAAAACATTAGGAAGGAAATAATAATAATATTGCCATCAATCCATACAATAGATATTACATGGAATGCCACTCATATTCATGGGTGCTCTAACCCAAAACAGTGGAAAAGGCACATCTTTGAAACTCTCTACATGTTATCAGACATTTGATTGTGGTCATCAGTACACTTGGGTTGAATTGGATGCTACTGATTTATCCAGCAATTTAATGCATTGTAAAAATGTTAACACCACCTATTGGTTGTTCAGAGCATTCTCTAAATTTTTCTTTTTCTCTGTCTCCATCTATTGGTTGATGCTGTAGCACATCAGTTTTGTGTTATTGGAGTGTATATTTTTTGAGTAACCCTAGTAACCAATAGCAATTCTAAATCCCTTATCCCCAGAGGTGTATTATTTATGTGTTGCCTGTATCACCTTAAGTTATTAAATATTGTATTTTTCATTCTTTATTTTTGTCGGCATAAGATTCATGCAGCAGAAACAATGTAGATGCCAACAATATAGCAGAAGCATACTAATTTCATATATGACAGACAGATAGAGCCCATTCTATATTATATACAATAGAGCCTATTCTAGGTTATATAAGTGGAGTAGAA
Organism: Pelobates cultripes; assembly: GCA_933207985.1. Classification (NCBI taxonomy): domain Eukaryota; kingdom Metazoa; phylum Chordata; class Amphibia; order Anura; family Pelobatidae; genus Pelobates; species Pelobates cultripes. The sequence continues at coordinate 108,338,608 of OW240917.1, read as the reverse complement.
AAAATATAGAATCATACGATAAAACACAATTCCTGGCTAAACATGGCAGCAACACTTATCGGTAAAGCTCCTCCCCAACCGGCATGACAGGAATAATTAATTGATTAAGTAACAGACTCAATAACAGCCCCCTCCCCTCTAATGTCTCCTGTCTTTTTTTCCTGTCCAAGCTGGGATAGTGAGGTGGGCAGTCTTCTCTTGGTAAGAAGTTTGCTGGGGCATATTGTTAGAAGCAACCTCAAGGCCATTTGGCCTCCTTTTTATCTTTATTCGGCCAGTTTATGCTTCCTCTTCTATGCTCAAAGCCGCTGCGAATGAGAGATGTGGAAATTTAAAGAAATTTTGGCGTTCGGCTGGATACTGCTTAAATCTCTCAAATAAGCTGACTGAGCTTATTATTACCTGTTTTCAAGGTCATTTTTTACAACCATTTTGATAGGCTTATTTCTTAATTTTATCAGATGGTTTCTTCTCCCACTTCCCCTATATGTAACCGGTCTTCACCACTTGGTCTTCCATTTGGTCTTTCTGCCACATATTTTCACAAACATTCTCATTCCTATAGCAGCATCTCTTTGGGAAAAAGGTGTTATTGTTGTACCATACTTTGTCAAAATCAAATCTAAAGAAAAACATTTCAATTACACTTCAGACTCTTAAAGAACATGTGTGGATGATAAACTGGAAGAAATAAAATCTCATTCCATCTACAAATATCCACTTTCTGGGGCTAGAAATGGATTGCTTATCTCTTTGCCTCCGCATTTCGCGTCAAAAGGTAACAAAAATTAAGGACTGCGAGTAATAAACCAGCCTACTGATGCAAAGAGTCAGTCATGGTACTGTCTAGGCCAAAATAAAGTTACGATGAACGCTTAGCCAATATCTGGCCTGCATTATGGAAATCTGCATAGATGAATACCACTGAATACTTTGATTGCATTGATATTGCTGTTAGGACCTGCGTGTCCAGTGTGCTTGATGTACCTTTCACGCTTGTTTTAGCTCAATTTTGCCATGCTCAAGAAACAGCTTTAAATGAAAGGAAAAAAAAAAAGATAAAGATCAGATGAAAAGGGGAATATCAAGTATACGAAGAAATCCAGAATGTACTATCCAAAAGGCATTGATTATTCAGGGAAATCTGACTGCTTTAATTCCAGCAGTAAAATGGGCCACAACTAGAATAAGACCGTTACAGTGAAAAAATTTACAGGGTTGAAATAAAAAAGACTTAGAGATGATAATCATCATTCCAGAACATGTCTTAAAGGAACAAAACTGATGGATCCACTCAAATTTTCTATCTCATACCCTCTGCATCAAGTTTCCTCGAGTCACCAAAACTGAAAGCAGTTTTAAAATTTCAGAGAAATGAAGGCAGTACAGAAAGCACTTCTGATCTTTCAGGATTACAACAGAGGTCACGCAGTAAGAATTCAATCAGACAACCTCATCACATTAACTTATGTAAACAGACGAGGAGGCACAGAAATGAGAAGTTTGTCAGTACTTTACTCTCTAATTATCGAATAGGCAGAACATAATTTAGAAGACATCTTTGCAATATACAATGGCGGTATAAACAATACAATTGCAAACAATCTCAACAGATCATAATGGAAGCAAACAGATTGGTCCTTAAGTAGAGAAATTACTGAAAGATTTGGGTTTCCTTTAATAGATCTGATGGCTATTTTGATATAAATATTCTATAAGCCATCTGGCAATTACAATCTCCAAGAAAATTATTTTTTCCTACATGGGATCTATCTTTGATTCTTGATGCAGTTTGTGATGCTCCATTTGAACCAATGGAAGACATTACTTGCTATCTAGAATGTTATCTTTCAAAACGGCATTCCTAACAGCAATCTCTTCTGTTAAATGAATCGTCAAAATTCAAGCATTATCTTCTCCTCCTGAGTTTTTTTACCTTTCATCAGGATAAAGTGGTTCTACACCCGAAACAAACTTTTTAAACCTAAATTTCTCTCCAATTTTGGACAATCCGTTGTTTTACCATCGCGATGTCAGTCAACATCTCCTACAAAAGAAGCTTGGCTGCACTACTTGGATGTTAAAAGAACATTAGAAACTTATATACGAAGATGCCCCTTTTTCAGAAATTCAAATCATCTCTTAATTAACTTAATGCGGTTTCACAAAGGCTAGGAAGCTATTAAACAAACTATTGCTTGATGGCTTAAGGACACTATCAGTATGGCGTACAAGATAAAAGGCAAACCACTTCCAACAGGCATAACAGCTCATTATACCTGAGCTATAGCTACTTCTTGGGCCGACATTTTCAGGGCAGCAACATGGTTGTATTTCTACACTTTCATCCGCCATTACAGGCTAGACATCTTTCGGGAATAAGTTGCTACAAGCTGTGGTTACTTGATCTGACCCTACCTTTTGTTTGGTTCTTTCTACATCCCTAATGTACTACAGCTATAGGACAGGAGAAACACAAATGTTACATACCATAAATTCTTTATTCCTTAGTATAGCGGCAGTACAGAATACCCTTCCAATTGTGTAATAAATTTGTACTTTAACATGTATTTCGGTCTTGTGTATTTTTTCTTGCTATAACTGACCTGCAGAGCACAGGGGGAATCTTTGAAGATACAAGGGAGCAATACTAAACTGTTTTTAATTTTAGGTAGAGGCTACTTGTTCCACGGTAAGAACATGTATTGCCATTATACTAAGGAAAGAAGTAACATTTTTATTTTTTATTTTTACAAGATAAAGTCAATTTACATAATACATAGGTCTTTGTGTTTATATTTACATAATGTAGAGTTTGTTATGTAGAAGGGGCTTTGAGGCAGCATCCAAACAGTTTCGCCTGTAAAGTAATAAGTTACTTTTTGTAAATTCCACCTTTTTGTGCAAATATTGCCTATGATCCTAATCTGCCTGCCCTTGATTATTACTGACTAATATTTTGACTATAACCATTGTGATACTATGCTCAGGACAGCCATACTGATGCAATTCACTGTTTGGGAGATCTGTCTCCATCTCCAGTGTTTTCACTCAGTACTTTCTTGAACAGTAGTGAAGGGCTCTGTGATTGGGTCCATGCTGCAAAGGAATATTCCAGTGTGGACCTTCAAGTAGAAGCACTAAGCACTACCAAGATCACTGTAGATGTCTGAGTATGTTTAATTATATTGTGATGCCTTTTATTTCTTTTAGTTACCACTCTTCACGTGATTAGGATCTAAGTAATGATGGACTATGCCTGCCCAGCAACCCATCGCTGGCCTGGTAATTCCAAGCTAACCATGGTTATTATGACACCGATATACCACATTACTTGTTCTCAAAAACAGACCAGAAATCCTTACCATAAAGTCTTTCAAGATGCGCAGGTTGCTTCTTATATTCCTCCTGCAGCTTTTCTGCATCTTCTAAAATAGCACGGTATTCTGGGATCAGGAAGTCCGTGTTCCCCTCATGGATCTGCAGCTCCTTAACACAAATGTAACAAATAACATGCTGTAAATTATTATTTTCCTTCAAACATGGTATTAGGGTAGAACTGCTTCTAATGGATTTCTGCACAGATGCGGCTTTTGTAAATCTGAATTTAGTCAGATATTATAATTGACATGTTTTCAATTGCTAACATTTCCAACCATTTTTAAGGAAATGATTAGAAAAGACAGTAAGAATTAGAGCATCTGTGGCCCTATCTAACAATTCTGTAGGATATAACCACAACAAGCTGATGAGTTGCTTGCAGAGCGGAGCATGATTATCCTAGTGAAAGACCAATTTCATTAAATGAACTCTCCAAATCACCATAAACACTACAGCACACTATAGTAAAACTGTTCTAATACGGTTTGACTTCTTACCTGGGGCCTACCAGGTGAAACTCCCTGCCTCTAATACTTCTGAATGAGAACCAGAAGCTCCCTCTCTGAGCAAAGCCCTGTTGCTGCTGGGCGTAGCACATCTGATGCTCTCAGCCAATGAGCTAGCCCTGCACCAAAGAGCTTAGCTCAGGACTCTACCTTAGGAGTTCTGTCTCTCCAGTGGAAGCCATGAAGGTGGGAAACAATGGCCAGTAGACTCCAAGTAAGAAGTCAAACCTTTACTAATCGGTTTGACTACTTACTATGGAGGGACGCCAGGCCACTCCTGGCACCATAACCACAAAAACGCACTAAAGTGGTTGTGGTGCTTGGAGTGTTATATTTCTAGATCCAGCCATTTTCCAGGCATTAGTACACTAACCTGTTAGACAGGTTTCTTTAATGTCTGTAAAGAAGAACAAACCTGCCATAAAAATGCACTTAGAAACCCCTGCTACATGCATGTGTGTTGAGAGCCATCCTCTGGACTGTCCTACTTCACTGACTGGAACTTTGATTAGCAGTGCTAGTGATTAGCGTCTTTCCGTCATATAAAAAAGGGTGAATTACCCCTTTAACATTTGTTACTTAATACCAGTGAATCAAGCTATAACAAATAACAAACTATTACTGCTGTAGAAGGTACATTTCGGTACTATGCATGGGGTTTGTGGGCATACATATTAACCAGATTTAAAAAAAGTAATTTAAAGAATGAATGTTATACAGGGAGTCTATCATGCATTATGTACTGGTTCCAAAACAAATAGATCGAAGTTTCTTTTAAAAAAAACAGACAACTAATTGCCAAACCAATTAAAACTATTTAACACATCACACAATTCGTTAGTATATTGAATAATGTAAAAATAGTATAAATATTAAGCATTATTCACATACCTTGAGGGCATCAATTAAATGAACTTTTTTTGCCAAGAGTAGCTGATACTCTAGCTTTGGGTGAATCATTTTCAGTGTGTGGCCAACAGATTCTTCTGTAATGTCTAGTCAGATTACAAAACAATTAGCTATATTGACTAGGATTAGAGATCACAGCTGAATAAACCCAATTTTACCCTTGTTTCAGCTCTACTCAAAAGAGACTAGAATAGTAATAACAAGAGGTACATTCAACAAAGTATCACATATTTCTAATCAATGCTTTTAAAGGAGAACAATCACCTAAACATTATCTTGTAATATAAAGATCCTTTCGTCAAGTTTTGAAAGGAAATGGATTCTTTGTTGAATGAAGTATATAGAAATAAAAAATATAAAAAAAACTCATCCCTAACTTTAGGATCATTCAACCATATACATTGGGTCAGACAGTGCTTTAAATTAACAGTTAGTCTGTTTAATGATGTCACTGTGCAGGGAGTGAAGAAGGGAAGACCATAGAGACTATATAGAGGATTTCAAACATTGTCTGACCCAAGGTGTATGTATATGGATGGAAGGGTTAGCTTAAAAAACAAAAAAGCACATAGCATAACAAACAGTAACCTAGCCTGCACATTAGACCTGGGTCCTGAGAATGCCCCATCATTTCTGATAGTCAATATCTAATGTGCAATTCAAGTAATTGTGTTTAGTGTATAATTCCCCATAATTCAAACTTTGTTTCAAATAAAAGCAGAATTAAAAAATGAATAAACAAAATGTTGTTACCATAAGATATATTAAGGTTAATCTTCCTTTTAGTGGCTTCTTTAGAGAGTACATCTTTCAATATGGAGATTGTAGAGATATTATCAGATTTAAAGACACCTTCTCCTTTTCTGAAAATAAAAAGAAGTAGAATTAATTGCTTACATTTTTATAGGCTTTATATTTTGCAATCCTATGGGTATGATTGTTTTATGTTGTTACACTAAGCTCAGCGACTGCCGTAATGATAGAAACAAAACAAATCCATTTATATTGTTTTTTTTTGGGAGGGGGTAAAAGGAATTTTAATCTAAGATAGAAAAAGCAAACTGATAATTAGGCAGTTGTTGACAAAGGATATAAATTGGAGTAAATCAACAGAGACATTACCAAGCTAGAATTCAATGTATTAAACGCTCATCTTAAACCTATAGGGGTCATTGCAGTCAATACTGAATGATATCTTCCAAATAATAGCAAAATGCAAACAGAGACAGAGATAAATATGTAGCAACGATAGGGGTCTAACTTGACTCACTAACCAATACTTTTTTTTCAGAGACTTATGTAAGTACAAGGGAGACCCCTATCGTCGCTACATATTTCTCTCTCTCTATATATAATTGCATTATCCTATTATTTGGAAGTTAGCATTAGTCAATATTGACTGCAGTGACCCCTATAGGATTCAGATGAGCATTACGTCTTTTCCAGCCAACGTTAGAAATTAAGTTAGTTAGACTCTAGCTAATTGTTATAGACTACAGATGTTCTTCAGGACATTGTTAGTATTTTCAATTACATTTTTAACCCCTTTCTTTCATTATGTATTGACAAATTTTAGGATCTCATATTAATAAAAGTTATGCTTTAGACATCACAACCTTATATTTGCTTACTTGGCACCAATGAGAACTGCGGTCTAAAATTGTAACCTGAAAGACACTAGAGGGAAATGGCTTGTAGTACATACTATGAAAACTGCTACCTCTTAACTTTCACAGCATACAGGCTTTATTTAAATAAAAACTGCAAACACCATAACCACTGCAGCACAATAGTGTGGTGATGGTGCCAGGATAACCGTTGATTAGAACATAAGGTGAAAAAGCCTTAGGGTGATGTTCAGTCCAGCTGTATACATGTATGTTAGGAAACAGTAGGCTTTCTCCTTTTACTTAGCTAAACCATATTAACCTACTGTTAGTCAGTGGCTGGTGTAACATGACAGTAGTTGATTCTATTAACTATTAGACAGCCTAGGTTACCCAATAGAATTGCATCCCTTTTAATCTCACTAAATTATTACTTGACACACACTGGACATATTTACCTGTAGGAGCACTCGAGTTGTGTATCCAGGAATGTATTCTGAAAATAAAAAGTTATGTTCTCTCCCACTGGAGTTTTCTCTGGAACTTCAGGCAGACAAAATACCACCCAGGAATGTATTTCAGCAAAGCTGAACTGGCCAGTGAGGCTCAGAGTATTCATGGGTCTGAAATGATAATACGGTTAATCATCAGTTGTCCCTCACAATTTCATAATGACAGTTAGGTGTTTATACCTAGTGCTGTGTTAACCATATCCTTTTAAACACAGTGTTAAATTATTTCATCTTAAATGTATTACTGAATGAAATAAATGGCAGCTGTTGTATTTTCATTGTCCACGCCTTATCTTTTTGACAGACCACATATTTTAGGTTTTAGTTATATGCTTTGAAGAGATAAAAAACAAGTTTGTGATGCCAGGTTCTTCACTATGCCAAATCCCCAGTAAGTGCTGATTTTAGTTAAATTTCACACTCTTTGGGGTAACCTTCATGCACAAAACTATTTTAAAGGACCACTATAGTGTCAGGAAAACAAACCTGTTTTCCTGACACTATGTCATCCTTGGGGGATCCTCAGGGTCCCCTTCCCGTGGCACTGAAGGGGTTAAGACCCCATTCAGCAGCTTACCTTAATCCAGCGCCGGGCTCCCTCGGCACTGGTAACCTCTCCTCCCCCACCATCAGCTCCCAAGTGGAGCGGAATACGCATGCCCTGCAAAAGCCACGTGCCCATTCTCACAGTCCATAGGAAAGCAGTTCTCAAAGGTTTAAACCCTTCACATGTAAACATAGCAGTTTTAAACTGCTATGTTCACATGTGAAGGGTTTAAACCCGAGGGACCTGGCACCCAGACCACTTCATTGAGCTGAAGTGGTCTGGGCGACTATAGTGTCCCTTTAAGATATAAGCCTCTGAGATAATTAGGACTTTGAAATCAGGCCATTGCTATGGTTTGGAGTTCATTTTATATTTTATATTCTGTGGTTCTGTATGGAACATTTCAAAAAGTTTGCATTATATAAAATAAATAATAACATTTTTACCACAATTTATTTTAAACATACACCAAAACTGTGTGTTCCTTAAAATCATACTAATTATTATGAACACCTTACACCTGCAAACAAAAACATCCCTACTCTTAAAAGAACACAGAATACAAACCTGTATTCCTAATGCAATAATGCTCTCCTCTGCATTTAGTTTAGGGTCCCCCCCAGCAAATCTAAATTAAAATGGGAAAAAATTGTTTATTTTCAATTGCAACAATCCAGTCCTGCAGCCGCTAGATTCATTTCCTGCAACGTCACACTGACTCTTCTCTTTGCCCCATCCATTGAGGAAAAAAGTGAACGCGCTCCTCCAATGAAATGAAAGTTAGCAGTGAGAACCGAGTTTGACTCTGTTCTCACAGTGGAAATGCCTCTAGTGGTTGTCAGGAAGAGGCATATTTATGTATTATGTATATTTATTTATGCCATAGAGGCATATTTAATCTTGCAAAGTAAGCATTGCTGCATCTACTAAAATGGCAATATTTTATATTGCAGGATCAAAACTAAAGGACTACTGCACTCAGACCACTTAAATGACATGAAGTAGTTTGGGTGCCTTTACTGCACCTATAACCTTAATTAATCCCCACTGTTAACACAATCACTAATCATAATTTGTCCACGTAATTAATATTCCAACTTGAGTCAACAGCTTTAATGAAGTCCTAATGGTTGCTTTGCCTTTTATTATAGTGTGAAAGTTTATTAAAGGGACACTGTAGGCACCCAGACCACTTCAGCTCATTGAAGTGTCTGGGTGCAGGGTTCCTATTGCACCAAGTGCTGCAATGCTAAACATTGCAGTTCCAGAGAAACTGCACTGTTTACTTAAGCATGGTCAGCCTCTAGTGGTTTTTTACTAGACAACCACTAGAGGGCTTTCGGGATCGAAGGCCCAGTATCTGACGCTGGACGTCCTCACGCGAGTGCGGCATGCGCACTAGCACCCCCTTGTCAAGGGACATTAAAGGGGGAGGAGCGTTGACCCAGCCCCGGGGGACATCAGTGCTGGAATCAGGAAAGGAAATACATTTTGTAATAATTTTTAACCCTTTATTCACCAACTGGAAGGGGGAGGGGAGGCGAGGCAGCGGGAGTGATAGTGCCAGGAATATAGCTTTGTATTCCTGCCACTATAGTATCCCTTTAAGGAGAGTTTATTCTAAGCTGCAGTTTGCCAGTTTCAGATTTCAAAATACAGAGCTGAATACTGAATTTCTATAAATAGCTTACAATAATTACAGGGAAGCAAGCCAAAATTGATCATTAAAGGGACACTCCAAGTATCATAACCAATTTGACCCATTGTATAGTCTATGGTCTTTAAGTCATAGATGCAGAAATATGTAAATTTAACTGCAGCTATATGCCCACCTCCAATCTTTGTGACATAAGATGTCAATGTTGTACTCGGAAAATTGCAGAACACAGAAACCAGAAATTTCTTTGTTTTGGTATTTGTTGCACTTTATTTCCACAGTGCAAGAAGTAGGAGGGATCAATGTAAGGCTCTAGTGTCACTAAGAAAAACAATATTCTAACATGCTCCTCTGTCTCCTTTGTGATGTGAATCTTAATTTAAAAACAGCACAACTTAATATCTTTTATCTTAGTAGTGTACCTGCTTTCATCAATTACATGAGTCCTTTGATGTAAAGAAAGCGGTTTGATTTGGTACTGACGGATTTGGCAGGCTTTGGGTTGAATTCGAGGCGTTATATATGCTTGCAGGGTTCCATATTGTCCTTCTATGGATCGCAGCTGTATAAACAATAAACAGCATAGCAGATAAGCTTATATGGAGCAACAATATGTTTGCTTGAAATGTGCATGCAATGCAAAGGTCTGTTTCTGTGCTTGGAAATATAAATATACTTCTTCCTTTCACTGCTTACAATTAAATATCCCCTACAAGTAATGTAATTATTTTACTAAGGTAAACCAGAGAATGGAAATTAGAATAAGTTTATATTTTATAATATGGCAGATTTGCTGTTCCATGTATGTAAGATACATATATAAATGTAGTTTATGTACATATAATGCAGACGCAATTCCAAATATATACACACATGTTGCAAGAATAAATATTAGGTATCTGTGTAAATATAAATTTGTCTGTGCATGCACATATCTGAACTGCCACACAAGAAATCAGAGAATATTACAATCTACTGTATGATATTTTATTGCTAATGAGCCGTTGAATGATGATGAAATTATCACAATCCTAACATTCTGTTACATTTCAACAATAGTTTTGCCATTTTCTGTTTAGTGGAAAACCTTACATTTATTTTCAGTAAGATGGCAAGAGCTCGGCCCACTGTCAAGAAGTGTCAGGCATAAGAAAAATGCTGATACAAAGCAGTCCCTACTTTGTCTCATATCTTTTGACTGGGTTGGAATTTCAGTGAATATAAATATTTCATAAAGATTCTTCATGAAATACCTATTTTGCAGGGGGTGTGACAGTGCCGTTTTGCATGTATAGCTGTAATACAGATAAGGCAAACTGGATTATCAAAGAAATAAGGTATTGTTTTTTTTGGTTACCTTCAATTCCATCCAAGTTGTGTTTGCCTGGCAGCGATAGGTAGCAAGAAGGAAGTTACCGTTTGTCTACAAATGAAAAGGAACATGTTACATACATAACAATATATGCAACTGTTATCCTGTCCAAGTTACTCAATGGTAAAATATAATAGTAAAGTTTAAACTTTAAAGTTAACCAATCACAAAGAACTAATGATTGAACCCTTGGCCTAAATCATTGTGTCACATATAGGATGAATATACAAAAATATATATTCTCACCTCTGTATCACAAATGCTGAAACTGACAATAGCAGAATTTTTATCCACATCTAGCAGATCCACAGGGACATCACTCTGCAAAAATGAAGACCAAAAATGAACACATGGTGCAGATAATGGAACAGGTATGAAAATGTCCACAAAGCCATCAGGCTATATTTACGCATGCAGATGTATTTAATCAACACTGAATTTTAGTGGATTAACTACATTAGGCAACTACAGGTGATTTGGAAAAAAAAAATCTCCAACTCAACCAGTCACAGCATGGCTATTTTTGTGCAAATGTTTCCATTTGAATTTAACTCACCAAAATTCGGTGTCTAGTCTAGTGAATAAATCTGATGGTATCGTAACTTCTTGCTTCCCTATGTGTCTCTCCTCATCTTGATTACTTTTGTCATTCACACAATTCTGACCACTGCATCTCATATTCTGAGACTGACTTTACATTAATTTTTCCAACAGTTTACACCTTAGTAACCCTGTAAACATTACATATAGGTTATACTGCATGGGCTGGTTGTTCTGTCACAATTAAAACCTTGCAAGTAAAACGGCATTACAGCTATAATGCCACTATGGAAGGAATACTTGCCTGGAGCAAGACACTGATTATGTCGCTCTAAGCTGCATTTTAACTTACATCCGCTATTCAATAATATAATGGTGAAGGGTATAAAATTAATCAAATAGAGTTTCTTGGTGTGAAAGTACAAGAAACAAGACACCACAGTTCCACTTTCCTGCTAGCTAATAATTTGGACGTATCAGATTGTCAAACATATTTTTTATAGTAAAGCTTAACTTCTGGTAGCACCAACCTGTATCAATACATTGTCAATGGCCATCTGGACTTCAAGAATAAGGCTGTAGCTGGCATCATCACGGTTCAATGTAAACTTATCATTAACACTAAACACAGGCACAGCTGAGACTGCAGTGGAAGACTGTGAAGACTGCTGGTACCTTTCACGTTCCTGTAGAACCTTAAACTGTAGTTGTTCCAATTCAGACCTAAGAACATTAAACAAAGAAAAGAAAATGTCTGTATCATATCTAACTTCATCTTTGAAATATAGGTTTTTTAGTTATCTGAGCCTTGGTAACTGCATGTGTAGTGTTTTCTTTAGTGACAGATATAAAAAAATGTCAACAGTATGATTCAATTAATCAAATTAAATATGCAATCCCAAACAGTATGCATACATGGTCAAGAGGTTTAGTTGGTGTTTACCTAAACAAAAGAATGGGGAAGATGTATAATCTAAGACACTGTGACAGTGGTATGATAGTTGGTGTGGGCAAGTTGTCATGGTTTTCAAAAAAAATGGCGGAACACTGTAGGCACTATACCCATTTTATCTTATTTAAATAATTATAGTGCATGAAGTCCACTGGTATTCTCATTGTTAAACCATTTCCAGCACTTTAGCACTAAAAAAGGGTCCATGGCCACTACTGGAGAAATGGCTAATGCAGAGATTACACAATTCCTTCTAGCCATACCAATCCATACCAGCAATGGGTGCTATGAAAGGCTGAAAACGGTCAGCTGACATTCCCAGCCAATCACAGCCTCCCATTGCTGTTTAGGCTAATGCTTCAAGCAGCACAGAGAGGATGGGCTGCCAAGGACTCTCATTAAATATTAAAACTATTAAAAACAATTAATTGTTGAATAGAAGGCCCACGCCAGGTACTTCATTAAAAAGAAGCAGTTACAGTGCCAACAGTGTCCCTTTAAGCAAAAATCTGGAAGTCATGACCTGGTTTTGTGACTCTCAGTTTCTGTTTATATGCAAGTGTTAGGGTCTGAACTTAAAGTAAGCGACAAGGACCCATGTTTACATTCTGTCAGAGGATGGAGGCTAGAGATTGTGGTGTAACAGTGTTTGTAATATTTTCTTGGTACAAAATATGTAATTTAATAGCAAATAAAAATAACTTCATTACACCCTAAATATTACGGTTGATCATACATGTATCAGCCACGACATTAAAACCACTGACAGGACAAGTGAATAACATTGATCATATAGACACAGTGGCACCTACCAAGGGCTGGGATATATCAGGCAGCAAGTGGATAGTCAGTTCTTGACTTTCATGTGTTGGAAGCAGGAAAAATGGGCAAGCAAAAATATTTGGGTGACTTTGACAAGTGCCAAATATTGATGGCTAGATGACTGGGTCAGAATGTCTCCAAAATGGGAAGTGGTTAGCAAGTGGTTAATACCTAACAAATGTGGTGCAAGGAAGATGAGCCACCACCAGGGATGCCCAATGCTCATTGATGCACGCAGGGAGCAAAGGCTAGCCCTTCTGATTCGATTGTCTGATTACACAGAAGAGCTACTGTAGCTCAAATTCCTGAAAAACATAATACTGGCCATTATAGAAAGGTGTCAGAACACATAGTGCACCCCAGTTTCTGCATCTGGGGCTGTCAGAATATCCATGATGAACCCTGTTCACTACTGAATGGGGACGAGAGTGACAGAACTGGAGCAATGGAAGGAGGAGACCTGGTCTTATGAATCACACTTTCTTTTAGATCAGGTGGATGGCTGGGTGTGTGCGTTGTTTACCTGAGGAAGAGGCTTTGGCCTCCAAATTCCCGAGACATCAGCATCTGTGGGAAGTATTGGAACAACAAATCCAGGGCTTAAAAGATCTGCTGCTAATATACCACATGACAAGTTCAGACGTCTTGTGGAGTCCCTACCTCGACGCATCAGACAAGTTCTGGCAGCCCGAGGGGGACCTACAGAATGTTACGCAGGTTGGTTTTAATGTTGTTGGGGTGATCAGTGTATACGCTCCTATTATAACCAACAGCTAACCATTTGATGATGGATTAATTCATCTAGATAATACAGAACATTACAAAGCACTCATCACCTCACGTTCATTCTACAAATGACAATATTCATATCTCAATCCAACAGAACACCTTTTGGACGAGGTGAGATCACAGTCAGTAAAGGTTTCCAACATCTTCAAACAAAGGTAATGTTTCCAACATCTTGTTGACTACATTCTGCAAAATGGTCAGACTGTAATGGGGAAGAATTGGGTTCAGCCTGGCACAAACTGGAACACCTTAGAAAAAAATGGTAACCCATGACACAATAGATATATTTAAAGGATCATTATATTGTCACCCTTGGGGGACCCTCGCACTAAGGGTCCCCCTCCCGCTGGGCTGAATGGGTTAGAACCCCTTCAGCCACTTACCTTATTCCAGTGTCACGCTCCCTCGGCGCTGGTGACCTCTCCTCCCCCGCCGTCAGCTTCCTCTGCCGATGTCAGCGGATCTGAATGCGTACGCGCGGCAAGTGCATAATATGCCTCCAGCGACGCAGATGCGCCTCTAGTGGTGGTCCGGAAGACAGCCACTAGAGGTTGGCTTAACCCCAAATGTAAACATAGCAGTTTCTTTGAAACTGCTATGTTTGCATCTGAAGGGTTAAAACCAGAGGGACCTGGCACCTAGACCACTTCATTGAGATGAAGTGGTCTGGGTGACTATAGTGTCCCTTTAACGTGTTTGAGATGTGTTCTAATTCCATGGCAGATATCCATTTCTTGACACCATAAATCTGCGCTCAGCGTGTGCATATATAGGCAAATGGATTTACTACTCCAAAAATTAGAAAATTAAACAAAACTAACCTGAGAGAAGCTATCTTGTTTTGCATTTCTTGGCTTATTTTTATATCTTCACCAGGGCCGGCCTCCTTATATACAGGCTCTGTGGTAAGTCCAGTAACCCATCCTGAGTAACACAAAATGCAAAGACGAATCTTGAAGTTTACCATTATGATATATAGGAACACAGCCTGATGAGCACCGTAGATACGAATAACAATTCACTAATAAAATAATATTTTTAATTATAACGGTCTTTTTTTTCTAGGAAGTTAAAAACACAAACAAATGAAAGTGATTCACAAACTATTTACCTTCTGAAGCAGTGCTCAGAGATGCTGTAATATGAAACTAAAACAGCTCATAATAGTACATAGTGTTAAGTACAAAGATCTACAGAACACAAACCTTTAAACAATATATCTATTGGAACAGTGAAGATACAAAAGAGAGAATTGGTTGATATAACTGGGCTGAAAATAAAGCAGTGGTGGTTTTCTGAACAATCTCTAAATAGATTTCAAAAGCACAGTGCAGAGAAAGGCTTAGGATATGGAGCAAGTATTTCCGCTGCAGCATATACCACTCTCTCACATAATCCACAAAAAAAAAGAGAAAATATTAAAAATATATTAATAAAAAGATCAAAGGTTCTACAAAATATATATTGTAGAATTAATCTTAAAGGACCACTCTAGGCACCCAGACCACTTCAGCTTAATGAAGTGGTCTGGGTGCCAGGTCCAGCTAGGGTTAACCCATTTTTTTTATGAACATAGTTTCAGAGAAACTGCTATGTTTATAAATGGGTTAATCCAGCCCTCAAATCCTCTAGTGGCGGTCTCACTGACAGCCGCTAGAGGCGCTTGCGTGATTCTCACTGTGAAAATCACAGTGAGAAGACGTGAGCGCCCATAGGAAAGCATTGTAAATGCTTTCCTATGAGACCGGCTGAATGCGCGTGCAGCTCTTGCCGCTCGTGTGCATTCAGCCGAAAGGGAGGAGAAGAGGAGGATCAGAGGCGGAGAGGAGGAGGAGGAGAGCTCCCCGCCCGGCGCTGGAGAAAGGTTTAACCCCTTTCCTCTCCCCAGAGCCCGGCGGGAGGGGGACCCTGAGGGTGGGGGTCCTTTAATATAAAACCTTGCAAAGGAAAATCAAGATATATTGTACAGAAATGTGTGAATCAAAGATCAGGGCTCTATGCATGAGTTTTGTGACAGCAATGTGAGATCAGACTCACTGAATGCAATTTTGCAAGACTGTTGATTTTTGCCTTGATGTAATATTTTTGGATAAACTTTAAAAATTATTTGTATGGTTATTTACTAAGTGAGAGTTCAAAGCACATTTCAAATTTAAGGTCAGATTAGCTGAACTGAGAGCATAGCAGTATAGCTGACTTAAATCATTTTCCAGTTTGCCTATATTAACTTTAAATTTGAAATTCACCTTGAAATCTCAGATCAGTGAATAACGCAGTTATATATATATATATATATATATATATATATATATATATATATATACATATATATACACACACACACACACATACACACACACACATATATACATATATACACACACACACACACATAAACTATTATTTTTTTCAACAATAGTAAATAATTTGAAAAGCGTATCCAAAAATATTTAATTGAGGTTGTAGTTTAGTACAGAAATACTATAAATTAATGTTGAATACAATGTTCACATGTTAATAATAGCTATGCTTAGAAAACTAATCTAATAAACATGTATTTCTTTAACTCACCGGAATAAGTGGCTAGCACAATTTCATCATAGCCATCCTTCCCAACACATCCTCCTTGTATTGAAGTGATGCTTTCTGTCAAAGCCTGGAAAATGCATAATGTTCATTATCATATCGCCACGTTATTGAATAAAATATAAAAACTCACTTAGAAGGAGATCCCATTGACTTTGAAATAAATTAACAGGCAAAACAATTTTAACAAAGAGGCATAAAACAAATCTTATATTGTGTTTCTCCAAACATTTTACCAGTTTTTAAAATATTTTTTTTATAACCCTTCTTTCATGTTAATCATTAGAAGTGGAGAAAAAAAGAAGTATGTAGAATTAAGTGCTAAAATAGCCTTATTGACAATATATAATAAGTTTAAAAGCACATAAAACTGAAAAACATTAATAAAGCATATATTAAATCTGCTGCATTCGTAAAATAAAACATAATATGTAGACTTATTGTGCCCGATCAATCTATTTTTTTCAAGTGTGATGTAATCTGAAATAACTGCTATGGATGAAATGATAGATAAAACACTACTTTCTCAGTGTTGCATGCCAGTCTAAAGTTGGACCTGCCAGTTAAACAGAGTTTATTTCCATGCATACTACTCAGATTTAAATATGGCGCATGACATAAGATCTGACCACAGAGGTACATTACATTGCACTCCTGAGACCTTCATTATCATTATGGAATGCATGGACCACAGATCATTTACTATATAGACTATTGATCTACATAGTGACACTATGTGTCTCCTGGTAGTAAATTTCTGCTGTCCATCCATGATCGTAAGAAGTGGGCATATGTTTATACATTTTACAGCCTCTTTTATATTGCTGAACAGATGTTGCAAAAAAAAAAAAAAGAAAAAGCACAATATTATAAAAAAATATAAATATATATTTATTAAAAAATATATACTGTGTGACTAGTATATAAATTACTAGACATGAATTTGTTGCATTCATTTTAAAACAAATCGATCCGTTCAGAGAAAATTATTTGCCCTGCTTGTAAATAACCTGATGAATCATCAATCAAATTAAAATAATATTTTCAGTGAAAAACGAATAATAGTTTTTGTTTGAATCAATTTATTGAAAGACGAATGCAACAAATGCACAGGCCCATCATTTACCACTTCTGGGTAAGGGCTACCTCCATCTAGTGGACACTTATATGTAAACTAGAAGCAGTGTGTAACTCTAAACAAGGTCTGCAATAATTTAGCTTGTGTCTTACTACTTACTTATTAAACAAGAGTGTCTGACATATGTTGGAACTTTAAAGTAAACAATTACACTAGCAAAATTATATTGCATTTCTGGCACACTTGAATGACCTCAGGATCCATTTGTATTTACTTTATCGACATCAGAATGATAAAAGTAACAGAGTGAGAGCTGTGACAGAATGAATCAGAATGGAAGTAGGATACACTTTTTTTTTTAAGATGTAGAATTCCAATTTATATATTATGCTTACATTATTATTATTATTCAATTTGTCCTGGTTATATGGAAGTGCCAAGGTTTGGATAATCAAAAAGTTCAGAGGACTTTCATAGATCTATGCAGTGGTATTTTTTTCTTATCATAATATTTCTTTAGAACACATTAAAATAAGTAGATTTTTTTTATTGCACTTCTGCAAAGTTAACAGTAAACTTACATGTTCAAAGCAAAGAACAGGCTCATTTGCACTATCATATCCATATACCTCCACGGAGCCGTCATCACGGCCAATAAGTAAGTCCTTTACTCCATCGCCCAAAATATCAAAGTTATCAATGCACAAGACACCTGGAACAACGGAATACAATAATAAGTCACTGGACTGGTTAATAATTTATTTGTTTGAATATACATATGGAGTGGAGATTATATTATTATTCCTACTGCTTTTTCGAGTGAGTTGCAATGGATAGCAAGGGGGTTCCCATATTACTATGCAAACGTGTCAGAAAAGCATCATAATTTAGAATCCTATAAAATCTAATTCCTTTATATCCCTAAACCCTCCTTGTTCAAAAAACAAACCTATCAAAAGCAAAAATTAATGTCACAAAGGACAGGATAATAAAATAATATATAATAAGTCTAGGCTTGCAATACATATACAACAATCTATCTCTATCAAAGCCACCAATGTATGGTTACATGTAAAATACATTAAAGAATAAAAAACCTTCACCTAGAAGGACAGCACATAAAAGAAACACAAATTTCGTGCACAGACCTCCTCTTTTTTTCTCATTGAATATTTCCCACTTGGGTACTGGCAAATTCTTTGTAATTTGAATTAATCCAATCTTTCCATCCGATGTTCCATAGAGAATTTCCTCTCCACTTTCACCTATATAAAAAAACAATTGTGTTGTATAAAGTGTTAATGGCAAGAAAGCACTTTACATATGGTTGTATATTGGTGTTACAATCTCCCTCAAAATAAATCCACTACTGTGTATCTTCTGGTAGCGGAAATCAATAAACGTAATAATGCTATTTCATCACTATTGAGTTCTGTATGTTATTAATAAATAACATATATTTCAAAGTGACAGAGCCTTATTTTAAAGCTGAAATAAATACTAAAACTGTTCTAAAACAATCGCAATGAAGTTGTTATGGTAAAAGGAGGTACCAGGCACCATCTTACCTGAAGTGGTTAAACTGTTAAAAAAATCCTGTCATATACTAAAGGTAAGGATGAGTTTTTACTCATTTTGTTTTTACATATACTAAGGATTATGTTTTAAAGATCTTTGAGGTGACAGTAGTCCTTTAAGGTCACAGTAACCAAACGGAAAGCCTAGTTGGCTTAGAGAATTTTTACATTTCCATTATTCTGACTATAAATTTTAAATTAACTTTGAATTCTCACTTTAGAAAAAAAGAAAATACACTGATTGAGAGAAAGTTCAGGGCAGAGCAATCAGGTGCTGACTTAGAACCGTTAACTGTTCATTTACAGTTTACACCCTTCAGGTAAGAGAATGCCAGAGACCACATCGCACCATAACAACTTGTTATGATGCTGCTCTGAGTGGTTATTTAGAAGCTTTAACCAGTTTCTGATTACAATTACAATGCAAGTGTCAATAATAAATAAAATATTTTTCATAATAATAATGACATTAATAATAACAACAGTAATATAAAAAATATTTAGAAGGATGAACTTAACTTTTTTGCAAATTTAAAAATATGTTCTTTGGAATTATCATCATTACTACCAAAGTTAATAGTAATCATTTTATTAACTTCAGAAAGATAAATGTAATTGAGAAAAGCTGTGATATTGTTTAAAGGGACACTCCACTGCTCAAATACAAATAAAAAAGCCACTGTTTAGTAGCTGCTTCTAACCCAGACAAGATTTTCTGTGGCTATCCAATCAGACTTCCCTATGAAGCTCACTTAGAAAATTGTCCTGCCTTTTGAGTTTAGCTCTAATGAATGAAATAACCAGAAAGAAAAAGGATTGGTTTTCTCATTGACAGCCAGGGGGTTGTAATAAGGTTAATTCATAAAAGTGCCAATTTCTATTAAAAACTAAATTTTTTGTAAAATAAATGTTTTTGTTTAAAAAAAAAAAAAAAAAGCAAGTTAAAGTGATTGTGAGTCTGGAGAGTATATTTAATAAGAGGGGAAGAGCTAGGAAGAAGACAGCATAACATAAATCAAAGTCTGCCATAATAAAACTGTATGTATAGTGCACATGATTAATGTGTGAAATGTCAAAGTTCCAAAATCCCTATATTAGCCAGCATTCTATACACGTCTCCAACTCACTTACCTCCATTTCCATCATTCAAAGTCAAAACAGAAGGTGCACCTGGAACTTCAACTTCATATAACAATTCAGAACCCTAAAAAAAGTTTAAAAGTCATTCAACAATAATATTAATAATATTATAATTAACTCTGTATATGCTTAATAGAATATTAGAGCGCTATCTGCCTCTCTGCTGACTACGATTAGTGTGTGTTCATATTGCCATGGAAAATATATTTCAGAATTATTGATAGACCGACTGCATTAAAATAATTACATCTTAGATTCAAGGCTTACTCCAACCACTATGACCGATTCAGTGATTTGAAGTGGTCATGGTGGAGAGTCAGTTTGATCAGTGTTCTGCTTGAAAAACTGCCCTTACTGAGACATTTGTAATTGTGTGTGTTGGGGGCTAGTTGCACCCCCAGCACAAGTGACAATTGGCAGCCCGGAAGTGCTCCTGCAAGTGGAAGCTAGCTCTCTCCTCCCACCCTTTCCTCCCTAAGGGTGCTCCCTCGGCGCCACATTTGTTTTTTAAATTTTAAAAAAACCTGCCCTTCCCTCACTGGCCTGGAGTGAGAAGCCTGTAAATCGACTTTGTGCGGCCCCAGTGATGCCATGGAGGAGTGCCCGCAGCTTCCACTGGCCCTTGTTCCAGGTAAAAGCTTAAAAAATTTTTTTTTTAAAGGTTTTACTATGAACTGAGAGGAGGGGCATTCTCCACAGTGCCCAACAGGGCATATTACAACGGAAAGGTCCCCCCACTCAAAAGGGTATAGAAGCCTATTAACAAAAAACAAAAGCCCCATAAATATATTATCATATATTAACCTTTCGTAGATTTAAACACAGATTGCAAAGTGTTTAAAGAAATATTGCAGGCTGGATTTGACCCAGCATGTAAATGCATAATATAGTTAATGCATTAACAATGTGCAAAAATCTAAAAACAAATTGAACCCCCCACCCCCTTAAAATGCTACCCTGGACAGGAAGAAACTAAAAAGCTTTCAGACAATCCTGAATTTGCCCTTAACTAGGGAATGCTGAATATCTATCTTAAACACCTGCACAATACAATTTATGTGATGCACAGTTCAGCATTTTCATTCATGAAAAGAAACACATGACAATGTTTCACAACGTGAGGTAAAAGAAAATTATAATGAAAATAACACAGAAGGTATAAAACTGTGAAACATAAAATTACCTGTAAAGCACGAAGTACTCGATCCTGACATGCCAGAATAGGAGTAATGCGTTCTAATTTTTCCACTGGCAAACAGATGACATCACTGATTTTATCTCCAGACAGGTAATAGTGTTGGTCTTTACAATCACAATAATGGTTGTAGATATAACTGGCACACAGAAAGAGGTCAGAACCAGAAATATGCCTAATGAAAAAAAATCAGAACAAGTTAACAATTCTTAAATTGCAACTGAAAAACAACCAGGCTTTTGAAAGCTATCTAACTGTTCTCAGCTTTGTTTTATTTTTACACTGCTGCAATAAATCATTTGCACTATAACATGTATACGTTTTCTTTATTAATAGGTAATTAATGACATATTTCCTCTATTTTAGGATGAATCACAAACGTGAGATTGGGAAACAAAAAACGATCAAGTTACTGCCAAGGGTAAGGAATAGTTACATTATCTTTAAAATATTGTGGTTTCTGTAATGCACAATTCACAACACAGCACACGTAACCTGACTCTTTATAGGTCATCAATAAAGTAGCTCTGTTGCGGATTAGCATTTTTTTTATAGCATAGACAATGTTTTACAGAATGAAAATGCAATATTAACTTTATGCTCATGCAGAAGAAAAACTATGTTTGCATTAGAAGAGGTTTATTTACAGAAGGACATAGAAAGAAATTATATACTAAAAAATTGATACAACTAAATTTGTACTTACATAGCTTTGATGCTTTCAGTTAGGTTAGTCTCAAAAGATAGAAACTGTTTCCCTCTCTTAGTGAAACCTCGAACTTCAGATCCAGCTGCAACAAAAACTTTCTCCTGAACTGTACCAAGAGCTCCTCCAAGTTCCAGCCGTGAAATCTTCTGCCCTGGCAGTGTCTTGAAAACTGGCTACAAAGAAATAAAGTAAAAAAAAAGTAAAATATATCGGCACATATATGTCCTTCTTCCCATCAGTTTCTGAAGGTTATTTACAAAGGTGAAAGCAAAAGAGTTCCGCATTATTCTGTCAACCCTTCCATTATACCAGAGTTGTTAGAGTAAATGCAACTATAGCATGTGTATACAGATTTTACTAAATGCAACTATAGCATGTGTAAACAGATTTTACTATATGCCAACATCTGAAACGACGATCTGAATAAATTAACTGATCATTGTTTTAATATAATATCCTCATGATGAAGGCATAGAAGTAAAATTTGCAACAACATAATGTATACGTCACTGGCATGGTTTTCAGCACCAAGAGTTACAATATACTTTTTTAGGAATTCAAAAGTGGGGAATAAAGGCACATATCTGTAACAGCCATTCCATGTTTTACTCTCCCAATGAACCTCTCAGTTTCAGCTTTCAACATTGATAATTTTTATATGCATTGTATAGTAGGGAGTCCAGTTAGGTTCTTTGTAATAGTTGCACAAAAAAGACCGTTAGCTAATGTGAGAACATTAAAGGACCACTATAGGCACCCAGACCACTTTAGCTTAATGAGGTGGTCTGTGTGCCTGGTCCATCTAGGGTTAACCCTTTTTTCTATAAACATAGCAGTTTCAGAGAAACTGCTATGTTTATGTTAGGGTAATCCAGCCTCTAGTGGCTGTCTCATTGACAGCCGCTAGAGGGCTTCCGCGTTTCTCCCTGTGAAAATCACAGTGAGAAGACGCCAGCGTCCATAGGAAACCATTGTGAATGCTTTCCTATGGACTGGCTGAATGCGCGCCCAGCTCCTGTCGCGCATGCGCATTCAGCCGAAGAGGAGGAGGAGAGCTCCCCGTCCGGCGCTGGAGAAAGAGGTAAGTTTAACCCCTTCCTCTCTATCCAGCCCGGCGGGAGGGGGACCTCAGGGCAATATAGTGGCAGGAAAACGAGTATGTTTTCCTGGCACTATAGTGGTCCTTTAACCACTGACAGTCACTTAATTGCACTTTGCTGATTGGCTGCATGTCTTTGCTGATCAGTTTATGTATCTTACCACAGCTTCACTCTTCTTGATACCAAAGCATGTAACAATTCCATCTTGGTCCCCAATCACCACCTAAAGGAAATGTAAAAGATTAATTACAAACATGTGTAATGCACCTCAAATTTCTAACAATGTTATTCTCAGGAATTATTGCAAACTTTTTAAGTTTCTCAAAAGGATGTAAAAAAGCCTAAAATCAAAATGTCAAATTTAAAACTGAAATTGAATAAATGTTACAATGTAATTGTTAAAAGTAATAACAAAATATGTCAAGGATACACACGACGCACATTTCTGCAGCTAAGAGATCTATCTGAACAGAAACCATAGGAAATTACTGCAGTAGTGAAAATCAGGTTTATGAATTCCATAGCAAAAAAATGCAACATAATGTCTGTATGTGTTTTAAAAAAAAAAAAAAAAAAGTTTGACATTTTGGAAAAGACTAGTGATATAATGGCTGCATAAAAAGTGTGAAAATCCCCCTAGTGTGCAGTTTAGAAAGTTTGGTTCAGTGTGACAACGGTTTGATGTCCAATAGAGCAAAACTTGCAAATGTCTTGGTAAATTTTGAGCAACTAGAAAACAATATATAAAAAGCGTAGGCATGTGAGATATTACCAAAATAAATCTTGTCCTTAAAGTACACAAACTGTCATGAAGGAATTAAGGTGCAAAACGGTATGAGCACAAGGGTGATAAGTAAAAATCACAGTAAAGGGTAACATGGATTTTAAAACATTTTCTGTATGCCCTTTCGTCTGCTACATGTGTGTTACATGTGTATAGTAATTAAAATAATAGACATTTCTTGTACAACCCTGTACCTTTTGAGTTGCACGCCGCCCAGAAGTAGGGAGCAATTTCATTGTTTTCTGCGACGTGACTCCTACCTGGTAAATGGATGGGTGTTTAGTATAGTGATAGTTATTTAGGATATAGTTACAAAGTCAAATAGTCACAAACATAAAAACTAAATGCGATCTGAAATTCCCTCATATAATGAAAATCTGCAGCTTATAGATAGTCTTGGTAATTCTGTGTGCACATCCCATTATGCAGAGGTTTATTGGATATGTAGTTAGTACTGATCAGTAGTTTCATTACTGAAATTACATTAATGAAATTACTCTGTAATAAGTGACTCTACTAGCTTGCTCAAAGCTCTAGTCAGGTTCCATCATACACTGCTGCGTACATATGTGCTTTTTTTTATGAGAGATTCTGCAAAGGTCAGTTGCTGCTCATGTAACCAGTAAAGAGTCTCCAGGCACTCAATGAGTTCAAACTATAGGCAGATCTATTCGGTAAAAAAAGTGACAGAGCAGCAACATTTCGACTATTACGAGGTTTTATTAAGCTATTAGCTTGAGTACCTGGAGACTCTTTCCTGTTTGCCTTACTGTTGTGGGATTTGCTGGTCCTGCTTCAGTGCAACGGTGTTGACTGGAAGTGAGTGCAGTTCCTCCCTTGATTTTGATAACACACTTGGTGCTTATATGGCATGCACACTATACCGGTTGCCAGAGTTAATCTTTATACTATTGCTGTTACATTATACAGTTATGGGTATATTCATGTCAAACTCTCACAGGGTGAATGAGAGATATTTGAGCATGACAGTAAAAAGGTTAACAATATGGAGATCCACAATGTTGATGGATACGTCTTGACATTATTTTTTTTTTTTAGAAATACAGACTTATTTAATGACAAAATATAAACCACCCAAGAATAAAAAAAACAAACACCCAGCCCCTCCCTCCAGACCGCAACACGTCTTAATCACATACTTACTAGCTGCTGCCAACCTACTTATCCCTATAAACTGATAAAGCACAACAGCACCATGCATTAGGAAATGGATCAGAAAGGAAAACACTCTTAGAAAAATTGAAGAATATGAAATATGAAATACCCCTTCTTTCTCTCTACCTGGGTAGTCCGGCAAAATTTTATAAAACGAAAGCAGAGTATTCTCTCCCCCTCTAGGATATACTGGTGCAGTTTGAGCTGCATCGTGAATAACTCTGCTTCTAACCGACCTTAACCGGTATACCTCTCAGAAATTCATGTTCTAATTAAGTAGTACTCGAGTGTTGTCTAAGAGTTATCAATGAGCAATTTTGTATGGGTGCTGCATTATCCTGTAATAGAATGATTTCCCACCTCCCCTCCCAACTACTCGGGTTTTCCACAATCGACAGTAATGGACTCCACAAGAGCTTCCTAGGACGTACTGGGTTCATAGCTGTTGTACTCACTGACCTGTTAAATGGTTAAAATACTCTGATGATATTGAGTTTCATGTACCATATAAATGGCAGACCCAGCTATTAAAGCCCCTCCACCGAGCTTGTCATTAACATTCGACCAACATACTCACAATCCCATGAATCAAAATATCACCAACACCTGATGGCTAACTACTTATCCTCAAACACTATACTATATATTCGAAATATTATCTCGAGTCCACCATAGCATTAGGAGGGCTTGATCTTAGCCCAGATATACAACTGGAAACAACCAAATATGGCTATTACCACCTGAACACAGCCCTCGAACTTCCACCACCCTTATAGCCTTCCACAAATATTTGAAAGCAGTCTATTTCTTATCTGTTTCACTATTTAAATGTTTAACTAATGCCCTGTTTACGGTTCGGGTCGTTACAGCCTGGTACGCTATTTTGAGTGTTTACATTATGAAAGTGGCCCATACAACCGAACCAAACCGCAGCATTCCTGGGCCCCCTTCACATGTAGGTCCATAGATAATGGTACGGTACAGTTAGGGCTGAGCTACTGGCATCACACTATACAATCCATTGATTGGCAGACAGGAAAACATCAATGCTCACGACAAATGACATACTAGGCATTTGGTCTAAACCCCGTGGTGGTCCGACTTGCAGTGGAAATGCTCACCTGAATAGGCTGCACCATTCTAACCCTTCCGAACTGTATCGACCCGAGCCATACCACTTAGTGGAAACAGGCAAAACTATTTTATTATTGACAAGTTGTACTGTATCACCTGAAATCTCAATAACTGTACTAATTATTACCAATTACCAACTTTGTAACTACATGCATAGTATTGTAACTGCCTGAGAATATACAATAAAAACATGAATGTGCTATCTTTATTCTATACATGCTTCCATGAATAAACAAGGTATTTAAAGTGTGCATTTTTCCAAGTGGCAGATTAAAACTAATTTAATGCAGCTTAACAGTAAGGAGGAAATTGCCTCTGTGTAAGAACTATCCTTCTCCTTGACGACAGGACATGGATTAGTTAGCGCTGTACCTGGAGGTAATCCATGCGGTTTAATTGTAGCTCCATGTTGCAGAGAATCTGCTGATCTTCTGGTCAGAACGAAAATTAGGCACTTCTCTTTTAGTTCATTTCTTTTTGTAAAATATTTTTTAATCTGCTAAAGCAATAAGAATTAGTGTAAAAAATACAATGGATAAAAAAAAAAAAAAAATGCATTTCAACATGGTTTTAAAATACAGAGCAATACAATGAAAAAAAAAGAAACTTCATAAAAATATGCAATTTCTACGCCAACAGTATCCAAGCACCGGATTTAGCAATAATCAGCACCTCCAAATCAGCTGGGATATTTAATCAATCTAACTCTAACTCTCACAGCGGGTTATCTGCCACTCCACCATTTTGCTTAAAAATAAATAAATTCCAACTTTTATTATTTTGGCTTTGAATTCCCCCATGTGGGAGGGTACGGTAAGAGGCCGGCCACTGTGTCCATACAGTGACAGTGTTTATACAGAAAGCGGCTGCCCAAGGCTCACTTCTGGCACTAAACCTGTTAACTTCCCACAATGCGCTGCGCGGCTAATACTAGGATCACTACAGCGAGCACACAGCACAATGTAAACAAGCGGCAGCGCGATATGGACACCCGGTTACTACAGCCGTAGATATTTACCAGCCGGTGACGTCAGCGCTCCGGTGTCCGCCTGGCACACCCGCGAGAACGCGCACACTAATACCGGGAGCGCTCCGACCGAAACCGTGCCTAGCAACCGCCACCAGGGTAACCGGCGCGTCATGGGAGGGGATCCGAGGCGCGCTGACGCCACTGATCACGTGACCAAGTGATCTGGGCGTTCCGAAGGCTGGTCACGTGAGGAGCATAAACAAACATAAGCAAGCTGTCAACGCATGCCATGGGCAGTGATGGCTCCTGGTGAGCAGACACCGTGTGTGTGCGCCTCGCTGCAGGGTTTATTCACTAAACAGTATAAAAAAAAAATCAGGTTAAAGGACCACTATAGGCACCCAGACCACTTTAGCTTAATGAAGTGGTCTGGGTGCCAGGTCCCTCTAGGGTTAACCCTGCCTGCTGTAAACATTGCAGTTTCAGAGAAACTACTATGTTTACATATGGGTTCATCCAACCTCTAGTGGCTGTCTCATTGAGAATGCTTTCCTATGAGACTGGCTGAGTGCGTGCACGGCTCTTGCTGCGCATGCGCATTCAGCCGATGGCGGCAGGAGGAGGAGATTCATCAGCGCCGAGGGAGCCCGGCACTGGAGAAAGGTGAGTGTTTAACCCCCTTCCTCTCCATTTAGCCCGGCAGGAGTGGGACCCTGAGGGTGAGGTCACCCTCAGGGCACTATAGTGCCAGGAAAACAAGTTTGTTTTCCTGGCACTATAGTGGTCCTTTAAAATTGCCAAGATGTGATAGTGGAAGATTTTCTTTTTTTAAATGGCCCACTTTGGCCTACAGTTTCTGACATGAAAGGTTTCTAAAGAGACTATGAATATATGGTTTATTGTACAGATAGTCAGTTGAAAATGTTGGTTTATTAAGCCACCTCAGGCCCAGTGTCACTATACCAGCTGCTTCATGGGTGCAGGACTCCCAACAAGTCATGATTTCAGGGTCCTGTCCTGCAGTCCTAAATTTGTTCCCTTGTATCTCGTTTATGGGGATACCAGGAAATGTCCTAAGAAAACATAATGTATATCAAAACCACATAAAAGAGAATCAGCCCGAAAACAAGTGAAGTGGTGGAAAACAACCATAAAATAGAACCTGTACGTTGAAGAATGGCAGAGTGTTATCTACAAAATATAAATACAGAACATAACATAGTGTATACTGTATATTACAAATGTATGTAGGAATAAAAGGTGGACAACCACTCACATTTACCAGAGCCGTACCAGGCTCTGTATAGCAGGCTCACAGGTGCCAATTCAGGCTAACAGGATTCCGGATAATGAATGAAGAAAATTCCGTAGTAAAAAAGTATTAATTTTTTATTAATTTTCTTTTATTACCTTTTTTATTAGGTATTTTTATATGAGTTATACTTCTTTTTTTGATTATTTTATTTATTTTCTATTTTGCTCTATTATTTGCTAACCCCTAGATCCTCCCCTTACTTATACAGATATATGTTAAGGATAAGCAACAAATATATGACCAGCCAAATATTTCTTGTATTACTCTGTGGCTTTATATTTGTTTGCTATTTTATATTTATATATATTTTTCTCTTCTTATTATGAGCTCTTTTTGAAAACGTAAGTCTCTTTCCGATACCGGAAATAATGGAACGCTATATGCGTTCCATTATGCGTTCCAACTGACGAAACCGGAAGTGACATCGTCCGAAAATACCGGAAGTGACGCATGCGGAAGAAAAACTACGCACAGGTGATTGAAAATGCCGGATGCATTTAAAACAAGCCATGAGGACTTGAGGAACAGCACTGGAAGAAGGCTACCAAGCCGAAACGCGTTTGCGGCTATTGACTGCTGCTATTTACTACTTGTATTGTAATTTTTTATTTTCTTATACTACTCCATTGGTTACTTTGGTTTGGGTAAGTGGATACCTTTTTCTACATATCTGTTATTGGGTTCCACCCCCTTATAACCAGGAGTTTGTTTATTATTATTTTCTATAAATAAATATCCTTTTTTACTACGGAATTTTCTTCATTCATTATCCGGAATCCTGTTAGCCTGAATTGGCACCTGTGAGCCTGCTATACAGAGCCTGGTACGGCTCTGGTAAATGTGAGTGGTTGTCCACCTTTTATTCCTACATACATTTGTAATATACAGTATACACTATGTTATGTTCTGTATTTATATTTTGTAGATAACACTCTGCCATTCTTCAACGTACAGGTTGTATTTTATGGTTGTTTTCCACCACTTCACTTGTTTTCGGGCTGATTCTCTTTTATGTGGTTTTGATATACATTTCTTTTTACATTTACTCTTATCTAGTGTCTGGGAAACACTGTTGTATCAACCACTTTGTTTTATATATTTAATATATTTCCAATTTTGTGAAGCGCCTACCCACTATCTCTTATCTTCTAAGAAAACATAATGCCTGCAAATCTTAAACTCAGGACCACGAGGAGACCACTAAAACAGTGCTCCTGGTATGGTCTGTCCTGAGTGCTTGATTGGCAGGCAGCTTGGCATGCATTTAAGCCAGGCACACCATTGTTTTTGGACCTGCCACCTATCTGGGAGTGTCACCCCCTTTGGGCAGCATTACTGTCCCTTTCCCTTTTACCCTTCCCACTGGTGTCTGTCTTCTTCAGAAAACGCAGATGTTGGGTGGTATGTCCAGGATGTTATAACAACCACCTCTGGTGCCACATGCACTTTGTACACACTTAGATTTGATTTCTCCTGCTTGGTAACACTTCCTCAAGCAATCCTCCTCCATAACACTGACTGGCTTCTTGTTAGTATGCTGGTGTCTGAAGTAAGTGAAGTCAGTCACTCGATTTCTATACTGCACTAGCTAATCCTAGAAATGCTGGCTAACTAAGTAACCATAGTAACCACAGGGCACACTCTGCCTCTTAGTCAGTTCACAGAAGGGTCTATGCCTAATAATTGATATGTGTGGGAAAGACCTATTGTTCGATATATAGATAAAAAATTTTGGCATTTAAAAATGTGCAGAAGCTACCATAAGGTGGCACAGGTGCCAGGATCCTGCTGAAAAATCCATTAGAGCACTGTAACGTTGATTCACCGTGGCAGATGCCTGAATAAAATATACGTTTTTTTTCACTATACCTCTAAGTCTCTGAAGTGCTTTCTTTACACTATTTATTCTATATTAATTTGCTGATAAGCACCTGGCATATAGTTGATAACAGGAGTGCAAGCATTGGAACCTTATATATATATATATATATATATATATATATATATATATATAATGTGTGTGTAAAGGCAGTATGCCTGGAGTTGCAGGTATGTCCAGCCTATATATATTCCCTCTACCTAAAGCAACCCTCCCCCCCCCATCTATCTCCAGGCTTCTGACGATGCTTGGAACCACATGTAGCGTAATCCCCAGGTTGCTAGGTTACAGCATACAACTTACGGTTTGTGGGTTTCCCAGCTTTGGAAGGAATTCCCGTCAACATCAGAGGAGTAACTAGTCAAGCTTAAATTCCCCTGGTGTCCCTTCTCATCAAAACTTTTTCCTCTACTACTCGTGGATCGTTTGCATTCGGCCACGCTGCATATATGCAAATGCATCTGGTAAACCTATTATATAGTATATTCATAAAATATATTGTATGTGCATTCTTATGTTTTCCTAATGACATGAGTACGCTGGAAATTTAAACTAGAGGGATATATTTTCTCTTAACACTGTATGTAATGAAGACCAGGTTAGCCGATTCTGTAGCACAACAGATTATGTATTGGTTCTAATAAGAGACCATAAGCTTGCCTAAAGTATCACTTTAAACTTAAAGAATCACTGAGGTCATCAGAACCACTGTGTCTATAACATGTCCCTGTTTCCTTAGCACAGTAAACACTGCCTTTTCAGAAAAAAGGCAGTGTTTACATTACTGGCTAGTAACGCCTCTAGTGGTAGTCACTCAGATGAGGTGCTTCCTTTGTCAGTGCTGCACAGTGTGCAGCAAATATGTTCAGCGTTTTCAATTTTCATGGATGTGCTGAACATTTATTATTGAGATGCTTTTAATCAATGTACCCAGGGCCAGACAGGGAAAACAAAGCAAAAAATCTATGCCAGCCCCATAAGTCATTGCGCCATATATTGTCGCATGTAATATGTAAGGCTATATCTTCCCACCCCAGATGATTGAGTAATATATACATATATCAAATATATATTGCTTTTTCTAATATAAAATATTGGTCCTTTCAGAGTAAAACGTTTAATTATACAGTAATCATACTCACATGCATACACAGACCATCTCACCGACACACTCAAGCTTTTTGATACACAGACTCAGACAAACAATCTCACTGATATATATAAGCTTATTGACATAAAAACACAAGCTCTCTCACTAGCAGGCATACAAATACATGCAAGCAAGCAAGCTCACTCACTAGCAGGCGCGCGCACACACACACACACAGCTTAATGTAGTGGTTCTGGTGTCTACAGTCTGTCCCTGCAGGCTTTTCAATGTAAACACTGACTTTTCAGGAAAAGGCAGTGTTTACATTGCTTCCTAGTGACACCTCTAGTGACAGACACTCAGATGGTCACTAGAGGTGCTTCTTGTGTCAGTACTGTACAGTGTGTAGCACCTACATTCAGGGTCTCCACGCTCTGGAGGCGCCGAACGTTCCCCATAGATATACATTGATTCAATGCATCTCTATGAGGAGATGCTGATTGGTGTAACGTTTTGCAGCCAATCCTATGGCAAAGCATTGGATTGGCTTAGATCACCAAGCTTGATGATCTCAGTCATAGAGGCAGGGCCAGTCGAGGGGAGACCAGCAAGGCTTGGGAAAAAAAAGGTGAATAAAAACACTATTGACAGACACTCACATATACCACGACAGACACACACACACACCCCATGACACACACACCATGACAGACAAACAGACACACACACACCATGACACAGACACACAAACATATCATGACAGACACACACACCATGACACAGACACACACACCATTACACAGACACACTTTACATGACACAGACAGACACACAAACACACACCTTGACAGACACACACCATGACACAGACACACGCACATATCATGACAGACACACACACACCTTGACAGTAGGAGGGTCTGGGAGGGAGGGTCTGCTGCTGATTGGCTGGAATGTGTCTGCTGACTGTGAGGTACAGGGTCAAAGTTTACTCAATGATGACGAATAGGGGGCGGACCGAACAACGCATATGTTCGCCGTCTGTGGTGAACCGTTCGGGACATCACTAATAGTAAATGTTTTGTTGATACAGCAATCGAAGTGGATTCTCAAGAAAGCCTCTTTTTGCTGTATTGGAATCTTTTTAACATCTCAGTGATAGACATCTCAATGACATCAGGTGCTGTTGTGCTAAAAATGTTAGGTAAAAACTGTGGAAAAATCTTTACATTTGTTATATATAATAATATAATAATGTTGTTTGTATAATAATGATAGATGAAATAGTAATATAGTTAATCTTTCTAGTGTTTTGTTTTAGAGATAAAAACCAATGTATATGATTTACAGACAGGGCCGCCATCAGGGCATGACAACCGCAACGGTTGTCATGGGCCCGGCGGTCCTGGGGGGCCCGGACTGCTAAGGTCGTCCAGGCCCCACATTCAGTGGGTACATACCGGGTCGCAGGGGGCCCTGCGACCCCGGTATG
>OW240917.1:108174283-108281811 GCA_933207985.1 Pelobates cultripes | reverse complement strand
ATACAGGACTTTTTTCTCATGCTAGAGCTCTTCAGCAGAGCTCTGCGCAGCAGAGCTCTGCGCATGGTCTGCCCTGGAAGAGCATTGAACCAACATGCTTACTTTGAGAGGAGGCGCGTTTGTCATTGGTGATGACAAAACACACCTCCTCTGCCCCGCCCCCTTTTTAGTGGGCCGCTGTGTTAAAAAAATGCCCGGGCCGAATTTTTCTCCCAGTCCGGCCCTGGCTGCCTAAAATGCATTCAACTAACTCTTTCCCTGAGAGGATGACCGCAGACCACTGGATAAATGAGGCCAAGCCAGCACTAAGCCTCTTTCCCCAAAGACCCAGTAAGTAGCATTTACATAAGGTGACTACCAGGGCAGTGGCATAGTTAGAGGGTGGCGGAGAGGTAGGTCCACCCCAGGCGGCACTCTTTGGGGGTGGCAATTTTCACATGAGACACAGGGCTGATGTATCCATAAGGCAGCTTAGGCAGCCTTAGGTCGCAATGTCCAAGTGACCAACAGGAGGGGAGCGCACAGTGCTCTTCTACTGCCGGTCAATTCATGTAGCATAACCAAGCTCCACCAGCACCTCCGGCCTACAGGCTCTGGAGCATGCCGCAGGCTGTTTGAAGGAGGCGGGGATATAAATCACATCATATCCCTGTATTCCTCACAGCGCGGCTGGCGTGCCAGTGCCTTAGTGATGAGGTGAGTTGCAGGATTATTTTTGGTGTGTATTAAGAGGGGTGGCAAACTCAGGGACTGTCCCAAGTGGCAAAAGTATGTCCAAGGCCTGTTTCAAACCTTCCCTTCAGGATGTCATTTGTTGAAATTCCATTTGCTGCTGAAATTCAGGCCTGCAGGAGTTCATCTGTCTTCATGATTGTTTAGTTTGGTTTCCCACCAAAGGTAAGTACGTTAATAGTTTAGATTAAAGATTACTATAAATACCTTGATTTCTGTGCTATCATTCCCTTTCACTTGCTTACAATGGGCTTCCTTCGAACAAACAGGTCACTTTTAATAAGTTTTTGTTGATCATTTAGGTAAGTGCATACGTCTAATGATGCATTTTACAAAAGAGTGCTGATAATGGATATCCTGGCTCCATAAAGTCTGCCTGAATACCACAGAAAGGGTCTGTTTGTATATCATTTTGGAGTTTGAGTGCAGGGGTTTGTATGGAATGTTTTTTTGCAGGGGTGTGTTTGCATGCTGTGCTGCTGTTTGCTGTGATGTGTGTACATACACTACCACATATATAAATACTTACACAGATATACATACACATTAACACATAGATACACATAGATACACATACACACACACTCATATACGTGCTGACACATACAAACACATAGATAGACATACAGATGCACACACCGATACCATAGGCGTGCACAGCCTATTGCATTAGGGTATGCACCCTAAAGCACAAGCACAGGCCGCGTGTACATAGGCATGCGCAGCCTATTGCATTAGGGTGTGCACCCTAAAGCACAAGCACACGCCGCATATATATATATGTATGTATGTATATATATGTATATATATATATATATATACATATACACATATATACACACATACACACACTGCTGTGTGTGTGTGTGTGCTGTGTGAGGGTGCTGTTAGTGTGATGTGTGTGTAACAGTGCTGGTAGTGTGCTATGTGGGTGTGTGCGCGCTTGTGAGGGTGCTGTTAATGTACTGTGTGTGAGGCTGCTGTTTGTGGGTGTGTGTGCGCTTGTGAGGGTGCTGTTTGTGTGTGAGGGTACTGGTAGTGTGCTGTGTGTGTGTTTGTTAGGGTCCTGTTTGTGAGGGTACTGTTTGTGTGCTGTGTGTAAGGGTGCTGTGTGTGTTTGTGAGGGTGCTGTATGTGTGAGGTTGCTGTATGTGTGTGTGGGTGCTGTATGTGTGTGGGTGCTGTATGTGTGTTGGTGCTGTATGTGTGTGGGTGCTGTGTATGTCTGTGGGTGCTGTGTATGTGTGTGGGTGCTGTGTATGTCTGTGGGTGCTGTATGTGTGTAGGTGCTGTGTATGTCTGTGGGTGCTGTATGTGTGTAGGTGCTGTGTATGTCTGTGGGTGCTGTATGTGTGTAGGTGCTGTGTATGTCTGTGGTGCTGTATGTGTTTGGGTGCTGTATGTGTGTAGGTGCTGTGTATGTCTGTGGGTGCTGTATGTGTGTGGGTGCTGTATGTGTGTAGGTGCTGTGTGTGTGTAGGTGCTGTGTATGTCTGTGGGTGCTGTGTATGTCTGTGTGTGCTGTATGTCTGTGGGTGCTGTATGTGTGTAGGTGCTGTGTATGTCTGTGGGTGCTGTATGTGTGTTGGTGCTGTGTATGTCTGTGTGCTGTATGTGTGTGGGTGATTGTGTGGGGTGGAGGTGGGGGTACATTACTTGATGTCCCCCCTCCCTTCCTACCATATGCCTGGGAGGGGGGATCCTTGTTGCTGCTGCTTCCATCCCTGGTGGTCCAGTGGAGAGTGAACTCTAGCCCCAGTGACAATGCTCATATCTCGGGAGAGGAACCCGGCGGAGCTGCCGGCAATAGCTCCCCGGGTCCTCTCCTGCCTCCCTCCCTGCATGTGGGTCGGTAGGGAGGGAGGCTGAGAGCAGAGCCGGCGCTCGGATAGCGCCGGCTCTGCATGAGCCAACAGGGGGCATCCTGAGATCTCCCCTGCCGGTCTCAATATACATAGGCGTGCCACGGGGATTAGGGTGTGCCCAGGAACACCCGGCACACCCCGTGCGCACGCCTATGTGCTGCCTATTATAACAGCGGCTGCCCACGACCCCTAAACTAACACTGTTGGTGTCAGGGGTCCACTTGCAGCACTCACCCTCAGTCCATCGCTGCCCGCGGTCTCCCCTCCTCCTACCTGTCGGCAAGTGGCGTCTTCCCTCCGCTGCGCGCCGCTCGCATCCTCCTCCATGCCTCCCAGCGGCAGCATGTATAACGCTGCATGCTGGGAGGTCGCACATTTATGCAAACGCTGGGGTCACTCGCGTGACCCGGCGTTAAAGCAACAGTACCACAATCACAGTGGGAGGCGTAGATATCTCCCACGTGTGATTGTTAATTCTGATTGGAAGTTATCCAATCAGAATTAAGCAAAGGATATTTATACTTACCTTTCCTGTCTCTCAGTGCCCTGTTGTGGTCTTGTGATACCTGTATTGCAGTTTGCTCGTGTTTCTCTCTGGTTACTGATTATTTGGCTCGTTATTCCGATTTTCCTGTATTCTCCACTCCTTTGACCTCGGCTTGTTTCTCGTTCTCCCGTTTTCTGGCTCCCTTTACTTGGCTTGTCTCCTGACTATTCTTAGTGTGCTTAGCCCGGCCACTCTAAGGACCGGTATAGCATCCTTCCTCTCTCTGACCTGTTAGCGTGTTAGGTTCCGGAATCGTGACATTACAACAGGGCTACCATGGAACCTGCTGACGTTCCACAGCTGTTAGTAAATCAGAAGGCTAGAATGGATGGTTTAGACCATCGTATGGATCAGTTTGCCCAGGCTTTACAAACCATACTGGTTCGTACTGCCCACTTGAAACCTGCCGTTCAAGAAGCTGTTGCTGTTGTGCCAGAACCCATTCCCGATCCAGTACCCGCTCCTGCTCACGTGGTTCACATGACGCCACCACAGCGCTATAGCGGTGATCCAGCATTGTGTCGTGGTTTCCTCAACCAAACTGATATTCATTTGGTGATGAATCCTCCTTCCTACCCCACTGATAGAACCAAAATTGCTTTTTAATCAACCACTTGTCCGGGAAAGCTCTAGCATGGGCTAATCCCATGTGGGAGAATACGTTCCCAATGTCCTTTGCAGACTTTTTGACAGCTTTTAAACGTACATTTGATCAACCCGGCAGGGTTGCTTCTGCTGGCAAAGCTCTGCTTAGGGTCCGACAGGGTAATAGATCTGTAGCGGATTATACTATTGAATTCTGCACTCTAGCAGCTGAAGTGGTTTGGAATAACGACGCCCTCGTAACAGCCTTTCAGGAGGGTTTGGCCACTTACATACTAGATGAAATAGCATCCAGGGAATTGTCGGTTCTTCTGGATAATGTAATAGATTATATCATTCTTATTGACAACCTTATTAGAGAGAGGTGTAGTCAAAGAAGGATGAATACATAGGGGTTACCTGCTTTACCCAGTACTGCATTACTAGCATTACCTCCCCCTAATCAACCATCTCCCGAACCCATGCAATTGGGTGCTGTAGGCTTAACTGAAGCTGAAAGAACGTATCGCAGAAGGGAGGGCTTGTGCCTTTATTGTGGAAAAAGGGGGCATCTCCAAAGAAACTGTCCTAGTTTGCAGGGAAACTACAGCACCTAAGGCCTAGAGAGGGGTCGGCCTCGGGTGTTATGGTTTTTTCCCCTCATGTGTCCATCTCCAGACCATTTATTACGGTCACTCTTTTGGTCACTCAAACCACTATAACAACTAAAGCCTTGATCAATTCAGGTGCTGCAGACAACTTTATGGATGAGAACTTTGCTAAAACCGCAGCCTTGACTCTGATCCAAAAGGTCACACCCTTGGCCGTTGAGGCTTTAGATGGGAGACCACTTGATAAACCTCTGGTGACCCATGAAACCCAAGAAATGGTTATGGCCGTGGGTGCCTTACACAAGGAAAGGTTAACCTTCCAAATAATTGACTCCCCTACAGCTTCCATCATTCTGGGCTTTCCCTGGTTAGTTAAACACAACCCGGTGCTTGATTGGGGTTGTTTAGATATACTCTCCTGGGGGGAATCTTGTCAACAAGACTGTATGGCCCGTCTACGTCCCGTTTGCTTACTTAATGTGCCTACAGCTAAACCACTTTCTGTTTCTGTCCCTCCTGTGTATGCAGACCTTGCATTGGTCTTTGAAAAAATGGAGGCTGATAAGCTACCCCCACACCGGGATTATGATTGTGCCATAAACCTGTTACCTGGTACTATGCCCCCAGGGCCGGCGCTACCTATAAGGCGAACTAGGCAGCCGCCTAGGGCACCATATAGGAGGGGGCGCCCTGCGCCCCCATCGCCAGTCCTTTAAATGTAACAGCCGCCTGAGCGCTCTGTAGAGAGCGCTCAGGCGGCTGCCGCACTGCCTCACCTGCCTCACTGTAGCGTGGCCGAGCTCCTTTCCGGTCCGCGACCCAACCGGACTGACAGGAAGTGCACACTGAGTGAGGGGTGGTAAGGACCACTGAGGGAGGGGGGGGAGATTCACTAAGGTGTTTGGGAGAGGGTGGACCACTAAGTGGGGAAAGGACCACCAAAGGGGGGTAAGTAGGGAGGACCACCAAGGAGAGGGGAGGAGGGTAAGGACCACTAAGGAGAGGGGAGGAGGGTAAGGACCACGAAGGGGGTGGGGGGAGGAGGGGAATGTCTACTAAGGGGTTTGGGAGAGGGAGGTCCACTAAGGGGGAGTGAGAAGACCAGCAAGGGGGGGACTACAGGGGGCCAAGGGAGAGCACTAAGGGACAGCAGGGAAGGGGAAATCAATAATTGACAGGAGGGTGAGCACTATGCAAAAAATTAAAAAAATTAAGAGCTACTCCCCTCTCAGTCCCTATCCTACCCCACAAACCCTCTCTTTTACACTACACACATACACACATACACAATGCATCCCCCCCCACAAACACACACACAGAAACATACAATGCATTCCTACTCACACACAGACACACCCGAAACACACAATGCATCCCTTACGTTCACACAAACTCATTCTCTTACACACAGAAACAAAATGCATCTCTTACACAATCAAT
Source organism: Pelobates cultripes (assembly GCA_933207985.1). Taxonomy (NCBI): domain Eukaryota; kingdom Metazoa; phylum Chordata; class Amphibia; order Anura; family Pelobatidae; genus Pelobates; species Pelobates cultripes. Next base: position 108,276,034 of record OW240917.1, on the reverse strand, counting down.
GCACCCCTTACAGACACACACTGCATTCAAATCTTTCTTTTGCCTAGGGCGGCAAAAATCCTTGCACCGGCCCTGTATGCCCCCTAGGGGTAAGGTCTACCCGCTTTCTGAGAAAGAAAACCAGGTCATGGAGGAATACATACAGGAATCCTTACATAAAGGTTTTATCAGAAGGTCCTCCTCTCCGGCTGGTGCTGGTTTCTTTTTCGTTGCCAAGAAAGAGGGCGATTTGAGGCCATGTATAGACTACAGGGGTCTGAATAATATAACAATTAAAAACGCTTATCATATCCCTCTCATCACTGAGTTGTTTGACCGTGTTAAAGGTTCTAGATATTATACTAAACTAGACCTCAGGGGGGCTTATAACTTGGTTCGTATAAAAGAGAATGATGAATGGAAAACAGCGTTCAATACACGCAGTGGGCATTATGAGTATCTAGTCATGCCTTTTGGACTGTGTAATGCTCCTGCTGTGTTTCAGGACCTCATAAATGATGTCCTTAGAGATTTACTGCATGTCTGTGCCGTGGTTTATCTTGATGATATACTTGTATATTCTCCTGATTTGGAGTCACATCATGCCCATATGAGGATGGTACTTAAGAAATTGCTGCAGAACGGTCTTTATTGTAAATTAGAGAATTGTTTATTTGACCAAAAATCAGTACAATTCCAAGGGTATGTCATTTCTGAACTGGGATTCAGCATAGATCTTCAAAATTATAAGCTAAATTGTCTTGGCCTCTTCCCCAAGGCCTTAAGGCAATACAGCGATTTATAGGCTTTGCCAATTATTATCGGAGGTTTATTAAAACCTTTTCATCAGTTATTTCTCCTATCACGAAACTGACTAAAAAGGGTTTGCACCCCAGGGTTTGGACTCCTGAAGCCGTTAAAGCCTTCGAGAATCTCAAAAAGGCATTTGCCACTGCCCCTGTGCTACACCATCCTGATCCTTCCCTTCCCTTTGTTATGGAAGTAGACGCTTCAGAATCAGGTGTAGGAGCCGTATTATCACAAAGACTATCGCATACCGAACCCCTCCATCCCTGTTGTTACTTCTCTAAAAGGCTGTCTGATTCGGAAAAGAATTACGACGTCGGGAACAGGGAACTATTGGCTATTGTGATGGCTTTTAAAGAATGGAGGTACTTATTAGAAGGAGCTAGACACAAAATCCTGGTTATAACTGATCATGAGAATCTCTCCTATATAGCAGATGCTAAAAGGTTGTCCTCTCGTCAAGCCAGATGGTCTTTATTTTTTTCACGCTTTCAGTTCATTATCACATATAGGCCTGGATACCGTAATGTCAAGGCTGATGCTATCTCCAGACAATACGAACCTTTGGAGTCGATTGCCCCCGCTCCTAAACCCATTGTACCTACATCTAAGATAATAGCTGCTACCCGTTTAGTTATTTTGTCTCTTTTCCTTGATGGAATCAAGATATACCAATCCCAAGCACCCTCTGAGACACCTGTTGGTAGATTATACGTGAAAGAAAAATATAGAAAGAAATTGTTAGCTTTATTTCACACCGCCAAAACGGCTGTTCACCCAGGGGTTACCAAAACATACAAGGGTCTCCTTCAACAATTTTGGTGGCCCTCACTTAAGCAAGACGCAGTAGATTATGTGCAGGCTTGTTGTGTTTGCGCACAGTGTAAGTCCCCTAATGTTAAACCCCCGGGACTCTAATGCCTCTATCCGTGCCCAAGAAACCATGAACCCACTTATCCATGGACTTCATTGTAGATCTTCTTTCATCTGATGGACAGGCAGTAATTTTGACTGTGACTGATAGGTTCTCTAAAATGGCACACTTTATTCCACTTAAAAAACTACCTTCTGCGGTTCAGTTGGCTCAGGTATTTGCCAAAGAGGTGTTCCGCTTGCATGGTATACAACAGGATATCGTATCCGACAGGGGTCCTCAATTTGTCTCTCGGATTTGGAGGGGCTTTTGTGCTGAGATGGGGATCTCCTTGTCATTTACGTCCTCCTATCATCCACAGTCTAATGGAGCTGCCGAACGGGCAAAATCAATCTGTGGAGTTATATTTACGCTGCTTCACGAATGCGCACCAGGACAACTGGTCTCACCTCCTTCCCTGGGCTGAATTCGCCAGGAACACCATGACTCATTCGTCCACTGGCTTAAGTCCTTTTATGGTTGCTTATGGGTTCCAACCCTCTGTTCTCCCCGGAATGTTCTCCGACAAGGGAATGCCCGCTTTTGACGAGCACCTCACCTCCTTACGAAAGATGTGGGATCAGGTCCATGCTACTCTTTCTCGTGCGGCTTCTACTCAGAGGAGATTTGCTGATCGTCGTAGGGGTTCGGCTCCTTCTTATGTCCCGGGTAATAGGGTTTGGTTGTCCTCTAAGAATCTCCACCTCAGGGTCCCCTCGATGAAATTCGCGCCCAGGTTTTTTGTTCCCTATAAGGTATTGCGTAAGGTGAATCCTGTGTCCTACTCCCTGGCCTTGCCTCCTTCCATGCGTATACCTAACAATTTTCACACCTCCCTTTTGAAGCCCCTGCTCTGTAATCGATTCTCTGGTCCTCTCAGGTGTCCGGATTCCCTCCGCGCTGTCTCCAGTGACGTGTATGAAGTGGCTGCTCTGCTTGATTCTCGTATTTCTCAGGGTCGGTTGCAGTATCTGGTGGATTGGAAGGGTTACGGCCCTGAGGAGCAGTCTTGGGTTTCTGCCTCTGACTTGAATGCGCCCTCTTTGATCCGCTCCTTTCATGCGCGGTTTCCTTTGAAGCCTTCGGCTTCCCGCCCGTTGGGTGGCCCTCGAGGGGTGGGGGGTTATATCAGGGGTCCGCGGGCGGCTGTGAGGGGAGGCTGCACGCCACTTGCAGCACTCACCCTCAGTCCATCGGCGTCTCCCCTCCGCTGCGCGCCACTCGCATCCTCCTCCACGCCTCCCAGTGGCAGCATGTATAACGCTGCACGCTGGGAGGTTGCACATTTATGCAAACGCCGGGGTCACTCACGTGACCCGGCGTTAAAGCAACAGTACCACAATCACAGTGGTAGGCGTAGATATCTCCCACGTGTGATTCTTAATTCTGATTGGAAGTTATCCAATCAGAATTAAGCAAAGGATATTTATACTTACCTTTCCTGTCTCTCAGTGCCCTGTTGTGGTCTTGTGATAGCTGTATTGCAGTTTGCTCGTGTTTCTCTCTGGTTACTGATTATTTGGCTCGTTATTCCGATTTTCATGTATTCTCCACTCCTTTGACCTCGGCTTGTTTCTCATTCTCCCGTTTTCTGGCTCCCTTTACTTGGCTTGTCTCCTGACTATTCTTAGTGTGCTTAGCCCGGCCACTCTAAGGACCGGTATAGCATCCTTCCTCTCTGTGACCTGTTAGCGTGTTAGGTTCCTGAATCGTGACAGCCGGAAACTGTTTCCCAAGCGGCAAAGTGCCGCGAGTCACATGTTCACTTTCTTTTTAATTATTTAGTCTTTTCCTGCCCTTGTTTTTCATTTCATTTAATATTAAATGTCTCTTTATTTATTTATTTTATTTATTTATAAAATATTTTACCAGGAAAGATACATTGAGATTTCTCTCATTTTCATGTATGTCCTTGGTCCACAAATCATTGCATTGTTACATTAGGGTACGATAAAATACAAAAACAATATTAAAACACAATAAATACAAAATGTAACATAGAACATGTAGGAAATATATAATCAACCATGACAGGTGCATTCTGTTTTGAGGTATGTAGAGAGGGATCTCTTAAAGGACTTTAGGCTTGTGTTCTCAGTGCAGCTGTCTACTCAAGAAAATCATTCACTCCGCAACCATGTTGAAATCCGTGGCATACTCTCTGCAACAGCCACTTATATTCTCCAATATTAACTACTTATTTATTTATTTTTATTAATATTATCTCTGGTGTCAGTAGATGCAGAGTTGGTCATGGCGGGGAGACGTACAGCCCATCTAAGGTGATCATCCAGCCTACTATCGGAGGTAATATTTATGCCAAGCGTGTCGTTATATAGTGCGGCAGTTCGTCCGTGGCTGTTGCAGAGAGTATGCCACGGATTTCAACATGGTTGTGGAGTGAATGGTTTTCTTGAGTAGACAGCTGCACTGAGAACACAAGTTGAGTGGTTTGTAGTTATTGTAATGTATCTTTCATGGTGGACATATCAATTATATCCTCCTCCATTGCCCGCACTCTGTCAGTCAGATTTTACATATCTTGAGTATTTCCAGGTCTGCTGCCAGCAGTTTTTGGATGTCTTGCATCAAGTTTTCTAAGTCCTGTTTAGTAGCAAGGGCAGTATCGTCTTGGTCCGCTTTGGCTGGAAGCGGAGCACTCTGAGGTTCAGCTACGGTGTGTGCAGGGACGTATTAGCTGCGAGGCAAACAAGACATTTGCCTTGGGCGGCATTTCCCAGGGGGCGGCAAAAAACGCCGCCCTCAAATGCCCAGGGCAAAAGCGAACACCCCCCAGCATTCCCAAAGGTAAGGAGGCTGGGGGGTAAATAAAAAAAAAGTGTTAATGTGAGTGATTGTGTGTGTGTGTGTGTCTGACTGTGTGTGTCTCTGTGTGTGTGTGTGTGTTTGTGTGTGTCTGACTTTGTGTGTGTGTGTGTCTGTGTGTGTGTGACTGTGTGTGTGTGTTTGTGTCTGACTGTGTGTGTGTGTGTGTGTGTGCTTCTGACTGTGTGTTTATGTCTGACTGTGTGTTTGTGTCTGACTGTGTGTGTGTTTTTGTGTCTGACTGTGTGTGTGTGTGTCTGACTGTGTGTTTGTGTCTGACTGTTTGTGTGTGTGTGTCTGACTGTGTGTGTGTTTGTATTTAGAAGGTGGGACAGGGGGGAAGGGTTGGGTAGGAGTGGCGCGGGAGGGGAGGGTGTGTGCGCGAGTGAGCTGGAGATCAAGGTGGTGATGGGGGCTATAATAATAAAAATATGTATAATACAAAACATCTATTGTAACACCTCTGCCCTTATTCATAGGTGGGGTTCCAATATTAATAAGTGCGGGACCTAATTGACATCCAAAACCCCTACCCATTGGCCGCGATTGGGGGGTTCAAATAAATATAGAAGAGGGGGCAGATAATAACTAAAAAGAAGTATGTTGTGTATGGGTAAAAAGTATGGGCAAAGCCCAGAGCCACTACCATAAAAAAAACAAAAACATTGCCTAACTCGAATACAGTTCACTACGAATATAGAGGGGGGGGCAATTAGATAGGAATTTTCCCACACAAGTCTCGAGCCAAGTGAAATTTGCCTGGTTGGATTACAAACAAACAAATCTGAGCACTCTGACTAATTCTCCATAGTGTGGGAAAGCCCTTTAACCCTTTAAGGACCAAGCTTCTGGAATAAAAGGGAATCATGACATGTCACACATGTCATGTGTCCTTAAGGGGTTAAAGTGCTTTGCCCTCTATGTAAGCTCAGTCTGTGTGGAGTCCTCAATTTGGTGAAGTAAGATTTTTTTTTGCCCACACTTTGTTTTTGTTTTTGTTCGGTGACCCATTTTTAAAAAATTTTTTTTAAATTGTAATGGGATTTTTTTGTGTGGCCTTTTATGTTTTAACAAGAAAGAAGTTTTATAAAGAAAGAAGACATCTATATACAACAGAGCCACATGAAATGTTGTCATAAAGTAAACAAGATTATATTAACATCTGTGGCTCCAGTTGAAACATCCTGTAGGACCAGAAAAGTAGAACAGTTTACAAATGTGACTCATCAGGAATAGATAAAGACAACATCATGGACATAATCCACCTTTGTGAGCCTTAGAGGAGACTCCAGGGAACATAGGTATTTAGGTGTACCCAAAAACCTTCATGTGAGCCACCAAGTTCACATGAAGAGTTGATTATAGGTGGGTGTCTGGTTAATTATGTGAACATACATAATTTGGATCTCTAATCTATGTGCACAGAGACTATATTTACCGTTACCTGATGTCTGGAGGACATTTCTTTACTTTTATACTTAACTTTTTTAGTGTCATTCGTAAAATGTGTATTAAAATACTATTATGGGTATCACAGGTATTTTAGCTTTGAGAACATGAACAGTAGGTGAACAGGCGATCTGAGATAATAATCTGTCTTTGCTTAATAATTATTTACATATGTGGGCAGGAAAAAGGAAATAGCTAGGTGATTGGCTGACACAATGTGAGCACATGATATAAAAGCAAAGCACAAAACAAATTAAGGTCATGTATATTGATCATCCCAGTGAACTAACATACAACAATGAGTGGCTGTCCGTATATGGGAAAAAAGTTCAAGTAAGTTAAAAGTTTTCATGCAAACCAAAGACAGCAATAAATGCTTTAAAATTAGTGTTTGTGGGGTTTCTGACGCCTTCACTTTAAAATCTACTTAATATTATTTGTTTACAATTATCTAATACCATTGATTGATGATATTTTATTTATTTTTAAGTTTTACTTTTAATGAACTGTCTCTGGATGAGAGTAAAAATGGAGACCGCTCCCAAGAAGGCCTGAATAAAGCAAGCAGAGGTGGATTGATATATGGCGACTATCTACAAGTAAGTCGTAAGAACACCTTGATAAATTTCACCAGGGGTCTCCAATCCCCCCCCCACCCCCCCCCGCTCCTCCCAAGTTCTTGCTGGACTATGATTTTCAAAATTGTTTGCCAGCCAAGCACACAATGCAAACAATGTGATAAAAATCTAGAAAGACAGGGGGATTTATTCACAAACATTGCATTGTGGTGCATTTAATATGGAATTGCACAATTCAAAACCAAAAAAGCTGATCTGATCTTTTAGCATTTTAGTTAGAATCACATCTTCACATATACACAAAGCTGAAATAGTTTGACGTCTGTTTACATCTATTTTCCAAACAGTGAATTATACAAAACTGAGTTTGTCATAAATTCTTCAACTCAAGTATATTTTAACTAAGATATTTTGACACAAATTTTGCAAGTTTCTAATTTATTTTACAATCTCACTATTTCCACACCATTCTTTATTCAATGCCACTATTTGCATAATGAATTCATAACTCCTATAGTGAATAGACTTTACCTCCAGAGTTTTAGATCTGTGCAAGAAACTAAACAGTGAATTGCAATATGAGTATGCGTATTACACTTTACGAGCTTGTTTTGGTGCACCTTTATAAATCCTCTTATGGGTGGCTGACATGTGGAGTGTTTCTCTAAACCAGCAATTAGAATGTTATGCCGTAACATTTTGCAGTGAGCTGGTGACCTAAAATTCTATTTCTTTTAATGTAGAGGGAATGGGTGCCCCACAGAGGGAGATGTTATATTTTATGGAGTTTGGAATCTATGAGTATATAATATATATATTTAGGAGACTTGTCTTAATATAAGTCTTTGGATTGGAAAATGTTTTACAGTTTATTGGCTGTTGTTTGCATTACGTATTATAATATTCTACATACATATTTAAATTCATGCTTTATAATGTCCTATTTTTTATGCGTATTTCTATTATGGTGAATGGGAAATGTTTCTCTCTTTTCCCTTTTTATTCTTGCCCTAGTTATTGTCTCTGTTTAAAATTATTTTGAAAACTGTTTAAGAAAAATTATTTGAAAAGCATATTATGCTGTGCAGCTTTAAGTGCACGGTATAGAGCTGCAATTAGTTTATAGCAGCGATTGTCCATTTGTAAGTATGATGGCAAATTTAACTGTAGTAATCTTTTGTATCAATGAGCAATGGCAACAGACATAGAATGTATTTTTTAACTCCTTAAGGACACATGACGGAACTATTCCGTCATGATTCACTTTTATTTCGGAAGTTGTGTCCTAAAGGGGTTATTAATATGGCAGTGTCTGATTGTAATTGGACTTACCGTTTCACCCTTCCAAAGTTGACAAAAGATGATCCATTAACCTGTATCATATTGTTTCAATATCTATATACTGGTTATGATTATTTACTGAAATGATTATTGCCAGGAATTCAAATTGAAGTCAAATTAAATTTCAAATTGTAGATGAAAATAGCCAAGTGGAAGTATTCACTTCCTGACAATTCTCACTAAAGTAAAATACTCCTGTCAGTGTCCCTTAAAATAAATAAATAATCCCTATCATGTCAACTGTCAGGATGTGAAAGTGAAAATAAAAAATAAGGCAAAAATAGCAGTACTTGAAAAATTCTCCAAATCAGCTTTGCTTCCAGATCAGCTATTTTGGTCTAGATTTTTATATTCACTTTGAATTTGCTGACCATTCTCACGTTAGTGAATAGCCCTGTATGTAACTATGTTATTATTAAACTAAGCACTGGAGAGGCTTTTGCCACTGGGAGAATTACCTTATAGCGACACTATGACTGTTTGTTTTACTGCTGTTACACATTATCCTTGTTGCACTAGTTAATAGATAGTCATTTGTTTGTCTGCAGACTTTAAAATTCAGTTACAGAAGGAATAGTAATTTGATCACATTGGTAATTGTTAAATTGGTACACTATGTAAAATATATTGCAACAGATTGTCAAATCCATTTTACCTAATAATTTTCCAACTATAGAACTTACAAAAGGCATGCCCACTATTAAGTTTTTACCGTATATTAACGGAACACTATAGGGTCAGGAACACAAATATGTATTCCTGACCCTATAGTGTTAAACCCACCATTTAGGTGGCTTGCCCCACCCCCCTTAGCCTCCTTAAAAGTTAATAAAACTCACCTTATTACTAGCCCTGCCCCCTTGGTGACATCATCAGAATTGCTGATTTTTAGCCAATCCAATGCTAAAATTGACAAGAGGTCGGGGCCAAACGCCATTATGGCCAATCAGCACCTCCTCATAGAGATGCATTGAATCAATGCATTTCTATGAGGAAAATTCAGCGTCTCCATGCAGAGCGTGGAGACGCTGAACGGCACTGCCGCCCACTGTGGAGCACTGAGCCACGAAGCCACTCCAGTGGCCACTTGGAGGTGTCCCTATTAGCAATGTAAACACTGCTTTTTCTCTGAAAAGGCAGTGTTTGCATGAAAATGCCTAAAGGCAATGATTATACTTGCCAGAACAACTACATTAAGCTGTAGTTGTTCTGGTGACTATAGTGTCCCTTTAAGAGTAACCTGGACAAACGCACAGAATTTCTGTATAAACGTATCGAAAGTATAAGAAGAAGCATTTCTTGGAAAGGTTGGATTGGATTTGAGTTTTTATTAGTCACATACATGTACTATATGCATTGGTCAGTAATTGGTGTGTTGGTTATGTTTTTGTTTTTGTGAATCTACATTTTATTATAGTTTGATATTTTATTATAGCTAGATAAAGTGTTGGATGCCCAAGAACTGCAGAGTGAAAAATATGGGAATAAAATCCACGATGAACATCTTTTTATTGTCACTCACCAAGGTAAACTGAGAGTTTAAACTTTTATTTTTTGTTTTTTTTAATTTCTCATTTTTATGTGTAGCTATGTAGATATGTATTAATATTAGTATTGCACGAGTGAACTGAATGATGTATTTTCTTCCATTTATTTATTATATTATTTAAGTACATTCCCTTCTGGTAATATGATAAGATGATAAACTCATATATTTTAAGGCAGACTTTTTTTGTTTTGGTTTTTATCACACATGTCTCAATATTGACAAATGTATGTTGGTTGGTTGATTTGCAGCATATGAACTGTGGTTCAAGCAAATCCTGTGGGAATTAGATTCTGTTAGAGAAATCTTTCAAAATGAAAAAGTGAGTACAACTAATTGAATAGTTAATTGTAATGAATGTATTACAGAATTTTTAAAAAATTTTTTAATATTATTTCTTTTATTTATTGGTAATATTTTATTATTTATAAGTATATACTTAGGAATTCTGTGATTCTAAATACTTTAAAGTTCTTAGTAATAGTTTATTTAGAAAGTAGATGATATATGATGCCACTGATTTAAAATATAGTTTAATTACCTAGATCTGCATATTGCATGGTGTTCTGGTATTATGTCAAAACATGTTATCTCATGATTTAAAGTGATTTGCTGGAAATGCATTTCTGATTCTTTAATACAGCTTACATTTTCTTGAATACAACTTACAGAAAATAGAGACTAATAGATATTTTACAGCATACATGGTGTTTAATGCATTCTGCAATTTGGCAGTCAAGGAATAGTGATATAATTTTTTGTATGAGTGTAATGTTGTTGATTTTGTAGGTACGAGATGAAAGGAATATGCTGAAGGTTGTAACCCGAATTCATCGTATTACAATGATTCTTAAACTACTGGCGGAACAGTTCTCCGTTCTAGAAACGATGACTGCTCTTGACTTCTTTGACTTCAGGTAGGTATCTATGGGGCTACCATCCTCTGTAGCTTTGTGACTCATATCATGGGCCTCTTCATCTCAAAGGAGTTATTTTTTAATAGTTGTGTCTTTACTCTTCCACTCACACACTGATAATCTGTGAACAATATTTAGTGATAAAAAAACCCCAAACCAAAACAAAAAAAAGATATATTTTCTCAACCTATTTGCAGGAAGGAATGAGAGTAACTTGGGCCCTTCTGCAAATTGAATATGTGATGGCCCTGAGTGTGGATGGTGTATTTACAATATTAGACTGTGTCAGGTGCTTTACATTTTCTATCTCTATGGATATTTGTGTAATTATACAAAGTATATTTATCCACATAGACTGACAGGCTTGGTTCAAATACAAATTTCAAAAATTATTGCAAAGTTTCTGACACACTGTCTAGGCCACTGGAATTAAAGGGACACTGTAGTCACTATACCCATTTCATCTCTTTGAATTGGTTATAGTGCCTGGAATTCCCCTGGTACTGTCCCTCCATTCAGTGTTGCACCATGTTTGTGCAGTATGTCCCTGGCCACCCACAGTCCAGCCCCTTCTGTATGTGTAGCTAAGGCTGTCATACCCATTCATAATGTCAGTTGGAGCTCTGACAGGCTAAAAGCAGTTGACACTCTCAGCCAATCACAGCTGCCCCTTGCTGCTCAGCCTAATACTTCCTTATTAGCCAAAGTAGCACAGAGGGGATGGACTGCCGGGGACTCTTGTTAAACATTAAAACATTAAAAACTGTTTAATGCTGAAAGAAATGATGGTACCAAGGGACTCCAGACACTATAACCAGTTTAATGAGATGAAGCATATACAGTGCCTATGGTCCCTTTAAGACTGTCTCCCAACTGCCTAATTGTTGTGGGAAACAAACACTTTTGTTTGACACAGTTGCTCATTAGTTATCCATTCTAAAATAAAAACCAAAAAAAACTATTTATTATCAGCTGACACCATGTTGTGTAGGCTGCAGAGAAGAGAAAGAAAGATCAAGCAGACAAGAAACTTTGTAACAAAAAGATAAAGCTGAGAAGGAGCTTAGTAACCAGTTTAAAGCTTCTCCTTATTTATCTCGGTAACCATGGAAATGAAGTTGCCAAGTTCATACTGACTCCACCTCACATGGATGATGACATTCCATGAAGTAAGCCAAATAACACCTATGAAGAGCTGAATTTTTAAACTTGTAAACATGATCTGTCTATTGAAATAAATAATAGATACTGTTGCGAGTGCAACATTCCCCATTCTAGCATATCACCAACCACTTGTAATTACCAGTCACCCTTACATCATACAGCATGGTCCAATCATGCAAATTGGAGCTTGCTATCTGAGAAATGGGTGCCATTTTGGAACTGTGTTATGTGGGTGACCAGTGAGTGTCCCATTTAATATAGATGCCATATGGCTGCTGTGTGGTATATTACTTACTAGTAGTTCTATTTCTGTGATACTGGTGTTCTGTAAATGACTGGTTAGTGGTGTGGAATATTGGAGTTATGTGGGTGACTGGTTGGCGCTGTTGGCACAGCAGAGTGGTGTTCTGTGTGTAATACTGGTGTCATTTTAAATTCTAATTTTAAATATTTAATCAGCTGGAGACAACAACCACACCTTGATGCTCTTATATAAAACAATCAGAGGATAATGAAATAGGTGACTTTCTTTTAAAGTCTACGTTCCTTGGACTGTGTCTAAATGCCTTACTGAGGATCATTAGTTGGGAGTTTTACTTTTATCTATGTGAGTACTATTAGATTGTCAGCACAAGATATACTTCTAAAAAGTAGTCCACATTCAACACGTGTGTGTGTGTGTGTGTGTGTGTGTATATATATATATATATATATATATATATATATATATAAAACATAATTTAAATATGAATATATATTGTAATGAGGTGCCTTTAAATACATTGTGGTTTTTTCTTTTGAAAGGGACTATCTGTCTCCTGCCTCTGGGTTTCAAAGTTTGCAGTTCCGGCTGTTAGAAAATAAGATTGGTGTTCCAGAAATTTTGAGAGTTCCATATAACAGGAGACATTACCGTGACAACTTCAAAGGAAAAGAGAATGAGTTACTCCTGAAATCAGAGGAAGAGCCAACACTTCTTGGACTAGTGGAGGTAATTGACCTAATGAACAGCAAACTCCGCTTATTTTCATACACTATAAATAGTAATCGAAAAATAACCAACACTTTCACTGTCCATCCACCCCCCTGAATAGCATTTATAGTCTGAACTAGAATTCCTGTATTAAAAAAAAGAAAAGACTAAAATAGTTAAATTTTCTTACAGTACTATGGAAATGCCTAGTTATGGTTAAATTGTGGCTTTGTTTCTCAGACAGAGATATATATATATATATTAAGTTAACCCCCTCATAGATGTGCATAGCACATTTTATTAGGGCGTGCATTGGGGATTTTTTTTTGTATTTATTGTAAGTCTGCTGAAGACTTCCGTCCATCTTCTGTCCATACTCCCACCTCTGATGCTCGCCTTCAAGATTTCTCGAGGGCTTCACCGTTCCTGTGGAACTCGCTTCCCTCCGCCGTTAGATGCTCAACCAGTCTCCACTCCTTCAAAAAAATCGTTAAAAACCCACTTCTTCATAAAAGCGTATCCATTAAACTGTTAATAGCTCCTGACTGATTCCTCTTCTGCAACTGTCACTAGTTTAATACTATCCTTACCTTTTTGTGTCATTTTACCCCACTCCCTCTAGCATGTAAGCTCATTGAGCAGGGCCCTCAACCCCTCTGTTCCTGTGTGTCCAACTTGTCTGGTTACAACTGCATGTCTGTTCGTCCACCCATTGTAAAGCGCTGCGGAATTTGATGGCGCTTAATAAATAACATAATAATAATAATAAAGTTCAACCATCATAACAATAATTTTTATTCACCAAGGCAGCTAATACTTAGCTAAATTGTTTTTTTCATTATATATTTTAAACTGAACACTTATTATAACCTTCGCAAGTGCTTCCATTTGCAACTGTGCAGCTCGCACATTGCACCTACTTTCAGCAACCTGTTTCCTATTGCATGCAAATCTCACAGGGTTATTCACTGAGAAATCCTGGGAAATAAAGTGTGTTCAGAACGAATTTAAACATTGAATCAGAAAAATATGCTCCAAATCAATTCTATTTTCAGTTTGACTAGTTTGGCCTTAAATTTAAAGCTCTTTTTAAATTCACTTTAAATTCCCATCAATGTGATTACTTTCAGAATATATGAATGTTTTGGCACGACCCGAGTAACGTAATACAATCTCAAATTACCCACAGTGCATTGTGTTAATAAAAAAATATATTGATGCCCCACAACATGATGTCTTTATTTCATTTAAGGCATGGCTAGAGAGAACCCCTGGATTGGAGGAAGAAGGCTTTAATTTCTGGGGAAAGCTGCAAGTAAATATATATCAAGGCTTAGAGGAATCTCTCCGGTCCACAAAGGTATGGTTTTCATATGGTAGATAATGGTAAATAAAATAAATAATTAGGACAAAAAACAGTATTTTCATAAAACACTGGTTTACGTTAGAGTAACCATTGTGTGCTAGTCCACCTCCTCCAAATGAATAAGAAAAAAATAGAGCCAAAAATCACCTCTGGTTAGCGCTGTGGCTACCATAAGTTTCCTTGAAGTCTGATCCTCTAAGGCTGACTTCTCAGTAGATTGAAGGGAGGACATAGACGACATGGAGTGGGTGGTTGTCGCCATTGGCCGTCTGGCGCCAGCAAGCTGTGCATGCAGGAGTCAGATGCCAAATTTGAATAGAATTTATATTAGCTACATGGAAATCTAGTTGCAGGCTGGATAATGACGCCCCAGTGATGTGGCCAGAGTTACATAGTGAAACTGTGCACATAGAGACGCCAGTACATACTCCATGAATACACTGCTTAGTGTAACCCCTTAATTATATGAACCTTTACAAAAAAGTAATGTATTAAAATACAGTGCTTTAAAAATATTAGAAGGTTGCTTTTGAAACCTTACCAACACTTATTTACAATTGGAAGAACTGTTAGAAAAACGTTCCAAATTATTTGTCAACAAAAATTATCGTATTTTTATGGAGATTTCAGTAGTTAAATAAAATTGGATACATCTTCTAGCAGTATTGAATCATTTGAAAAGCCTGTTAAATCGAGGCCATAGTATGAAACATTTATTTAGATTTTTTTTTTTAAACTTGTTTGTGTTACCAAGATTTTCACTGCAGTTCCTAAACGTGCACTATAAAGACAATTTGAGCAGTACACAGGTACACTGTAAATCTTGTACTGAAAAGGCCTAATCGCTTCTTCCTAGCTCCTCAAATATCTGCACTTGTACCTGTAGATCATTTAGAGTTAAAAATAATGTTTAATGTTTTGTCTTACATTTCCAAGTATGCATTTTTATGTATAGTTTAATTGGCAATTATTGCAATTCAGTTTGATGAATAGACACGCCGACTGTAATTAACAAGGTTGTTCACTAAACTATGAATTGTTGGGAATTTCAAAGAGAATTTTAAATTTTAGGTAAAGATAGGTGAACGGAAACCATAGCTGATTTGTAAAATGGTTTAAATTTCGGCTTTCTTTCTGAATTGCTATCCCTTTATTTTAGTGAATAATTATTCCTTAAATAGTCACCTCCTATAAAACTTTCCCTGAGGCACACACTAGTGAAAGGTACTGATATTTAAATAGAATTACTATTTAAATAAAATATTTCTTTCTATGATTTTGATAGAGTAAGCCAGATTCAGAAGACAAGGAAGAACAATTGGCAGAGCTTCAGAAACAAAAGGAAATGTTTATTGCATTATTTGATGAGAAAAGACACGAACATCTTCTGAGTAAAGGTAATAAATCATTAACTCATCTCAATAACAACCATTTACCTGATATTACCTAGGTGCTAATTATTATATGGTTTTCTGTAGCATATAGTGGGAGCAATTTCAACGCAATAAATTATACTTCTTGCTGTACATGCCAATTTTATTTATATGCATTTTTAGCATCGTTATTAACCTTCCAATCAACAGAACTGTAAGGAAAATGAAACACAATATTTACAAAATATATTTGTTTCATTAATTACATTCATTAAATAATCATGGTATACCCTAATTCTCACTACCTCTTCTTGTAAGATGAGATGAGTCCATTGTGTGCTTAAAATATACCAAAATTACAGACGCATAATACAAATGTGTCTGTAATATTATAATCATTCCTTATTATGAAGAGGGAGACTGCTGTTACAATAACCACTGCAATACGCTGAAGTGGTTATAGTGCATGAATATACGTAAACAGTCTTCACTTGTAATGTATTTAAAATAAAAACCTGTGTGTGTATAATTTCATAAGGCATACCTTTCGGTTCTAATAGAGACACATACTGTTACATTTGACCAAGTACTCCTCTTCAGCAATATTACACAAGTCCTGAAGGACTACATGTCCCCCAAGTGACCTACATAGGTGTCAAACCATTCAAAAGTGGTTTGTAAAGTCCTGTTGTAAAGAACCTGTTACCATTGGACTGAAAAAAAATCACTGAAAAAGGTATTTCTGTAAAATGTATTAGATGTTTTAGTGAATATAGTTAATTGGAGCCAAGTTAAATGAAAGCATAATTTGTGTGCAGTACATACAATTCTAATTGTAATATTTTCCTAATGTCTCCTATGTATCCATAATGTTTTTTTCCCCAACATAAATGATATATATATATATAAAACACTTGTATAAGCATTTAGTAGAGAAATCATATTTTTTTTGCATATAACGTGAAAAGGAGAATATGTATAAACTGATTAAACAAACCTCCTAAATATGTTTTGCAGGGGACAGAAGATTGTCATACAAAGCACTCCAAGGGGCTCTGTTGATCTACTTTTACAGGTATGTTGATTGAATCACTACATTCACTTAGCTGATTATTGGTCTGTGTTTAAAATTTACTGTGCATACCTTCATATGCAAACAATGTCATCTACATGATGGTAAAGAGAAGGTGAGCTGTCTTCCACCCCTTGGCTACCACATGCAATGCCAAGATTACATGCATGTGAATATTTGAATTTTTATTGACAATACAACACAAAATCTGATGTTTGTGAGTGTCTGGCTCTGCTGCCTAGCAGCCTAGGCTTTGTAAGACCCTTCCAACCAACTATTGTTGCCACAGTGTGACTCACAATTGCTTGTCTCCAGTCTTCTAACAGATTTGTTCACAAAATTGGGAAGTTTGGATAATTGCCAAGGGAATTACAGCATATAGGATAGTTCAGACAAATTGTAAAACAATCACAATCAAAACTTACTTTTTCAACTTGGCTATTTTGGCTAACAATACCGAGTTCTCTTGCCAACCTCATCAGTTCCTCAGAAAAAGCAAACTGAATGTTGCATATTTAGAGCCTACTACATTGTGTGACCACTTGTAACTATAGTTTTGGTGTTCTGGTTATCCACATAGGGTAAAGGCTGTTTTAAAAGAAGGACCCACGCTGGGACATAGAAATTAAAGGGGAACTGTTACTTGTCAGTATATTACAGCTCATGAAAGTATAACACCTGTGATTCAAAAACCTATATCTCAATTCAAATTCAGTTCAAGTAACCGGTGTGTGAATTGTGGACTGAGCACTGAATCTCTGAACTTTATTTCTGTCTGTCACCATGTCAAAATGATTGCAAAAAATTATAATTATGTGGACTTTGAACTGAATAGGAAAACCTTCTCCATAAATCTTACACAATCTATTTTCCTTTATTTGGAAGGGAGGAACCCCGATTCCAGGTTCCATTTCAGCTCCTTACTTCTTTGATGGATATTGACATATTAATGACCAAGTGGAGATGTAAGTTACTGTCTAAAAAAGTACACTAAAAAGTGTTTGATTTTCTCTACCTAAATTCTACTACTATTTATTGCTAAAAAATCAATTTCTGTACAGACCACCAACATTTAGAAAGGTGAAAAAACAAGACCTGAAACAGAACACTTGTTTCTGATGGGAAAAAGTGACTTAAAGATCGATAAATACATTGTGTCACCAAAAAGGTGTACATTCAAAAATTATGGTTAGTGTGCAGAAGTAGCCACAGGCACGAAAATGACAGATTTCAATACATTATACAAAAAAATGCAAAAAAACAAAATAAATAACTGTCTCCGACATTTTGTGAAACCTCCCCCATTGTGCACACCAAGAAGAGTGAACTACGAAGGATCTATATTGTCTTGCAAAACTATTATTTAGACTCTTTTTAGACGCTTTTTTAGATGAGTTGAATCCTTTCCATCGGCTGATGCCATATTGTCAGTTTATCCCTTTATAATAACATATGTTACAAGTTGTAACTTTTAAACTAAATTATATAAGAGAACTACATGTTCATAAAGCGTGGCCAGTCATATGATGACCTGCACATTGAATTTATTATTGGTGAATACTGTATATTGTGGCATTTTGCTAAATATTTTATATTAAATACTAATCAAATGAGAACAATGTGATTAAGAAACGCTGCACCACCACCATCTCCCCTGAACTCCCCCCTGTAATGGATATGTATATAAAAAAGTATTTTTAAAAGACATACACAAAATTCTATAGTTCTTAATAACCCTGCACATGTATGTTAAACCCACCATGATGCCCAGTGCAGTGGTTGCAATGCAATAATACTAATTTGCCTCTCATATAAGCAAACAATACATTATTCCTGTTGCTACAGAGAGAATAGGATCACTCATTAGATAAGCACACTGACTTTGTTGTCAGTAATGTGTAGTTTCAATTATGGATCAGGAGCACTCTGTGCTGATGAAAAAATTTGTATGTGTGCAATTAATTTTACTAAATGGGAAAAGGTAAGGTTAGGATATTATCAATAAAAGAACAAAATATATGTAACATAATATGAAGATATTAATATATATATATCTTAATAGGGCTATATTAGACATGTTATGTTTAATGTTATTTTTTTATGAATGAGAAATTCTGATTTGTCTACAATATCTTATATCCCTAGATAATCATGTATGTATGGTGCACAGAATGATAGGTAGTAAAGCAGGCACGGGAGGATCATCTGGCTACCACTACTTACGTTCCACTGTGAGGTAGGTTATAGCAATGTACTGATAATTACTGGTTGTATATACACATCAATCATTTTTAGATAAATGTTAGCAGTGCTGTATTTAGCGCAAGGCTGACAAGGCATTTGCCTTGGGCGGCACTTTCAGGGGGGCGGCCAAAAAAACAGCCCCAAATGCCCTAGCAGATGCCTTGTCAGCCTCTTCTCCTGGAAGCCCAGTGTCAGGACCTCAGAGAGACCCAACACGCAGGATGTAATAGAAAAAATGTATACCGGACCTTAGAGTGGCCAGATTCTACATTAGACAGATAGAGAATAATCAAAAAGAAGCCAAGGTTGAGGGAGCCAGAAATCACGAAAACGAGGTAAACAAGCCGAGTCAGGAAACCAGATATTAGGATAGTTGAAGTATATGAGCTGAGTCAATATTAGGAGAATGGAGAGTAGTCACTTAGCCGAAGTCAAAATACCAAATAGAAAAACCAGATATAAACCACTATTGGGAACTAACAAAAGAACCACAATAAGGCAAAGTCCTATGTGTGAACCAGCCTTTTATAGGATTGCTCTTTAAATTTGAAGCCACGCCCCCAAAACGGTCGAGTCCGGATGTTTTGGCCGGCCGCGACATTATCGGCGTCATGATGGTGGCACACATGTGACGTGATGACGTCATTAGTGTCACAAAATTGGTGTGCGTGTGCCGCAACATAAAAGAGGGCAGAGCTACAGCGTCCAGTGTTGGAACCGCTGGAGTGGAGACTGGAAGCAGGAATACGGCCAGAAATGCGAGTGAGCATGACACCCAGGAGCTGGCTGGCCACCTTAGGGCCCCCGAGGCTGGCATCTCATTGTGATGGAGGTGGGCGGCGAGGAAGCACTCTCCCCTGAACCCCCCCTGTTCAACTCCCTCGCATCGGAGTGATGCCGGAGCCGGAATATGACATCACTCTTGCCCCGGCATCACAGATCAGAGCTCCCAGCCACTCAGCACAGCAGCCCCACTGGACCCCAGGGACCGCACGCTCAGCCGCTCAGCCCAGAAGCTCCAGGGAAATAGACTCCATGCCAGCTCTCCCAAAGGTAGAGAGGCTGGGTGGAGTGAAATTTTTTTTTCTTCTAATTTATATGTTTGTCTGTTAGTGAGTTTGTATGTGTGTTTGTCAGTAAGTGAGTATGTGTGTTTGTCTGTGAGTGTGTATGTCTGTTTGTCATTAGTCTGTGAGAGTGTGTGTGTGTCTGTCAGTGAGTGTGTATGTGTGTCTGTCAGTGAATTTGCGTATGTGTGTCTGTCAGTGAATGTGCATTTGTGTGTTTGTCTGTCACTAAGAGTGTGTATATGTGTCTGCCAGTGAATGTGTATGTCTGCCAGTGAATGTGTCTGTCATTGAGTGTGTCTGTCAGTGCATGTGTGTCTGTCATTGAGTGTGTCTGTCAGTGCATGTGTGTCTGTCAGTGAGTGTGTATTAGTGATTATATGTGTATCCCAGTGTGTGTATCTGATTCTTATTTGGTTTGTTTCTGACACTGAGTGAGTGTGCGTGTGTCAGTGAATGTGCATGTGTGTCTGTGAGTGTGTGTATGTGTGTCTGTTGGTGAATGTGTGTGATAGGAAGTGAATGAGAGTGTGTGTCTGTCAGTGAGTGTGTGTAACTGTGAATGAATGAGTGTTTATGTCTGTCAGTGAGTGTGTATGTAAATCAGTGAAAGTGTGTGTTGGTTAAACAGTGTTTGTGCCAATGACTTTGCATTTGTCAGTGTATGTTTCGGTGAGGGTGTGTGTCAGGCAAACAGTGTGTTGGTTCTCAATATGAAGATACATTTAGATAGGGGTGGGGGGATGTCTGAGTTTTTTCATGCCTAGGGCAGCACAGAACCAAAATACACCACTGAAAGCTAGATGTTATAAAATAGCAAATGGGGTAGTCAGGTAGCTGTTGGTTTCTAACATGGAGGTAGATGATGCTGTAATAAACTGAAACAAAGAAATAGCAACAGATGCTTCACTCTTTGAGGTATGTAGAAACACATATGGTACAATAAAAAATAAAATAGAAACACATAATCTAATAAATGTAAATAAAAACACATTTATCATGCTATGTGCACAATGATGTCTTTATGTAAGTATGTGCAATGTCCTAAGTCCTGCTAGACCCCAACTTTTATATTTAATGCATGAAAAATTATGAAAAACCCCCATTTATACAGTTCCAAAATACCATCTGCTGTCTCCCAGTTGTAAATCCATTTCCTCGTAATCAGTTAGTGTGTGTTAAAGGGACACTAGAGGCACCGAAGCAACTTTAGCTTAATGGAGCAGTTTCTGGTGTATAGTTCATGCTACTGCAGTCTTACTGCTTAATTCTCTGTCATTTGGAGTTAAATCACTTTACTTTTCCTTTTTCAAGTTGGTGGTGTGCCATATTGGAAACATGAAAATGAATGCCTATATGGCACTACTGACGTCAAAATATATGGACAATACCATATATAATAAGGAATTATGTGTCCTAAGGGTTTTTTAAAAAAGTTGGCCATTTTGAGGCTAAATTCAAATTACAAGTGTTATTCAGAAATTAGCCACAAGATGCTGCCAAAGGATTATGTTTGAAATTATAATTGACATTAAAATACTTGACAAATAGAATTTCACTAGAAAAAAATATGATGTATATAAATTATAAGATGTATATCCATAAATATATATATATTTCCTAATAGTCAGATAGGAGTGTAAGTGAAATAATAATTGAGGGGACTGAAGTGCATGCAATGCCTGGAACCACTATGTATAGCGGTATTGCAGGATGATGTGTTAAAATAGCTTAAGGTCATGCATAAAACCTTAAAGTGACTGTGCTTAAAAAAAGAGTGAAGATAAAACAAATAAACATAAAATGCTGGCAAACGTGTGCTGCAAATCCGAATAAACTATATACAAAATACATATCAATGTTTGCAACACACGTTTTCCCAGCACTTTATGTTTATTTGTTTTATCTTCACTCTTTTTTATATTTGGATATTGAGTGATCGGCTTACAGCACCCGGCAATATAACGTGGAGCCAGAGTGCAAGGAATTTCAAGGATTATTATATATATATATATACTAATATAAAATAAAATATAAAATGGCCTTGCATGGTGATGTTTAGTTAGGAAATATGTGGCTGGGATGCTGCTCTAACTCTAAAGTAAGGCAGGCACCTCTTCAAACACTGGATGCCTGTCTTATATTAGAGTACAGGGTGGAGATGGGGGGTGTCTGTGCGGTGCCTGTTTGACTAACATGGGGGAGCCATATGGCAAGCAGACAGACGCCGCTGTCTGTGCGGTGCCTGCCTATATTGTGATGGGAAGCTGGGGAATAAAGTGGCAGGCACCACTGTCCATGTGGTGCCTGCCTGAATATCAGGGTATGGAGCTGACAATCACACAATCTGGTGTGGATTTCAGTAAAGATGACAGGCACGGTTGTCACATTAAATGCCTGCCGCTGATCTGCTCACTGTGCGCTCCCTGGCCAGGTCCCGCGTGTCTCTCTGAGCTTATTATGGCAGGCACCACTTCATAGCCCACCTTTGAAAGCGCGCTGTCTTGGCGTCATACTTGACTTTTGGCCTCACCTTTAAACCTCACATCCAGTTTGTTGCCAAATCCTGTAGATTCTATCTCTTTACAGATCCATAGGAATATTCTTTTCGGTCTCTCCGCTCTGCCTGTGACCTTCTCCTGTCCGTTACTTGCACCTGTATGGCCAACTCATGCTTCTCCGGGCGGCTCTCTTCCTATGGAATAGCCTGCATACCGCCATCAGACTTTCCCCTATTATTATTATTATTGCCATTTATATAGCGCCAACAGATTCCGTAGCGCTTTACAATATTATTAGAGGGGGGGATTTAAATATAAATAGGACAATTACAAGAAAACTTACAGAAATGATAGGTTGAAGAGGGCCCTGCTCAAACGAGCTTACAGTCTATAGGAGGTGGGGGGTAAAGCACATTAGGACAGGAAATTGCAGTCAAATTAGGTGGGAGTGAAGCAGAGCTGGAGGAGAGAGTAGAGTGCTGCCCTTTAGGAGAGAGCAAGAGACAGGTATGTGAGGTAAAGGTTAGTCTGGGAGGCCATAGGCCCTTCTTAAATGATTGAAGACTAGAGTCTGATGGCAGTAGGTAGGCAATTCCATTGGAAGGGAGCCGCCCGCGTGAAGTCCTGCAAGCGCGAGTTGGCCGTACGGGTGCGAGCAGCGGACAGAAGGTGGTCACGGGCAAAGTGGAGAGACGGAGAAGGGGCATACCTATGGATCTGTGAGGAGATATAAGAGGGGCTAAGATTATTCAGTGCTTTAAAGGTATGGATTAGCACTTTGAATTGACTCCTATACAGGAAGCCAATGTAAGTACTGACAGAGGGGTGAGTAGTCTTCAATTGTTTAAGAAGTGCCTTAAAACCCATCTCTTTAGGAAAACTTATGGCCTCCCAGAGTAACCTCTACCTTGCATACCTGTCTCTTCTAAAGGGCAGCACTCTACTCTCTGCTTCACTCCCACCTTATTTGATTGGTATTTACTGTCCTAATGTGTTTTATACTCACCTCTTATAGACTGTAAGTTCGTTTGAGCAGGGTGCTCTTCAACCTATTGTTCCTGTAAGTTTTCTTGTAATTGTCCTATATATAGTTAAATCCATCCTCTCATAATATTGTAAAGCGCTACGGAATCTTTCGGCGCTATATAAATGGCGATAATAATAATAATAATAAATCAGGTGCCTGCCTAAGATGTAGAATCCGGCAGCACGGGATGGAGATGGCCTGGGAAATCACAGGGAGGCAGATCAGTGGCAGGCATGGCTGTAAAATAAGATGCCTGCCGTCAATCTGCCTCTCTGTGCATTCCCTGGCCTGGATGACTGATATTCACACAGGAGTAAGCATGTGCTGTGGTTGCGATGCTTGGAGGAGCAGAAGGACTGTTTGTGGGAGGTCTTTTCTTTTTAAATAGGTTTTTCTCCCAATCTATATGTTAAAATAAGAGGAAATATCATCCCCTTTAAAACAGCATAAATAGTTTGGTGCATGACAGGTCCCTCTTACAAAGACACTGTAGCCACTATAACCAGTCAATCTAATTGAAATGATTCTAGTGCCTGGAGTCCTTTGATACTGCCCCTTCAATAATTGTTAAACCATTTTGAGCAGTTTAAAACTAAATAAGGATCTCTGGTCACCCACAGCCTGGCCTCTAGTAGGGGTATGGTTAAGGTAGAGATTACAACACTTCCTGCAAGTCACAATAGTTCATATCAACATTTGGCATTGTAATCGGCTGGAAGCGGTCTGCTGATACTCTCAACCAACCACAGCCATCCATTTCTGTTTAGGCTAATACAGTACTAATACTGTTCAACCATAATTCACCGCTGTCACGTTAAGTGCACCCACACTTATTATATATAATTTTCTTCAGGAGAAACAGGGCTTTAATTTAACATTAACTATTCATATATGGAACATAATTTATTATGAATAAAATTTAAAAAAATGTGAGAAAATAAGATTTGTTTTTAAATTTGTATTTCCGTCTGACATTTTAGCTGTGAATGTTATAATACTGTTAGGTTTTACTGCAAAAAAATGCACATATTTGTAATCAGCGATGTCTCACGAGTACAACAGTACCCCCATTAACAGGTTTTATGGTGTTTTGGAAAGTTGCAGGGTCAAATATAGAACGTTCCATTTTCAAATTGAAATTTGCCAGATTAGTAATGTTACCTTTGAGACGGTGTGGTAGCCCAGGAATGAGAATTATCCCCATAATGGCAAACCATTTGAAAAAGTAGACAACCCAAGGTATTGATAGTGGGGTATGTTTAGTCTTTTTTAGTAGCCACTTAGTCACAAACACTGGCCAAAGTTAGAGTTCATATTTGTTTTTGTGTGAAAAAAGCAAAAAACTAATATTTGGCCAGTGTTTGTGACTAAGTGGCTACTAAGAGACTGGACATATCCCACTTGCAATACCTTGGGTTATCTACTTTTGCAAATGGTATGCCATCATGGGGGTAATTCTCATTCCTGGGCTACCATACACCCTCAAAGGCAACATAACCAATCTGGCAAATTTAAATTTAAAAAAAATGAAATGCAAGCCTTATATGTGACTCTCTAACTTTCCAAAACACCATAAAACCTGTACATGGGGGGGGGGGTTACTGTTATTCTCGGGAGACTTCACTAAACACAAATAATAATTTTAAAACAGTAAAACATATTACAACAATAATATAGTGCATAAAAATGCAAAAAACTTCACTTTTACTTAAAATATCATCGTTGTAATAAATTTACCAGTTTAAAACACTAATATTTGAGTT
The DNA here is from genome assembly GCA_933207985.1 of Pelobates cultripes. Classification (NCBI taxonomy): domain Eukaryota; kingdom Metazoa; phylum Chordata; class Amphibia; order Anura; family Pelobatidae; genus Pelobates; species Pelobates cultripes. Next base: position 108,251,128 of record OW240917.1, on the reverse strand, counting down.
CAGCGAAGTCTCCCGAGTAAAACAATACTCCCTGTGTACAGATTTTATGGTGTCTTGGAGAGTTAGAGGTCAAATATAGTGCTTGCGAATTAAATTCTCTGCACTTTCTCCCTGTGTTGTCAGGCATGTCAATCAAATTTTAATTAATCAAATCACATAATTATGTTAAAAGATTACTTAAATATACATGTAGAATTTTAATGTATATGCATATATAGGTATTTATATTCTACGTGTATACTAATGGAATCTTTTATGTAATTATATGTATTTATCTATATATATATATATATATATATATATATTTGCGGCTATTTGTATTTTTATATATAGATAGATATATATAGAATGTCATTCTAAGTGTATTTTGTTACCAATATACATATATATATATATTAATAACAAAATACAGTTAGAATGAAATTACATATGAATATAATTTATATAAAATTTTGTTTCAATATTTTATTTATTTTATTGTATTTATTTATTATTGTAATTATACGTATATATATAATATATGTGTATATATCTATTATATATTCATATTATATATATGTAATGTCATTCTAAGTGTATTTTAATACTAATATGTATTTATATTAGTATTAAAATACACTTTGTATGACGTTACATATTATATATTTATAAATACATTTCTATTTTATTTTATAACATGTTTAACTTTCCCACCAGCAGGGGAACTGTCTGACATTTCAGACAGTCCCCCTGCTGGGAGATCCACAGCCAACTATAGGGGGCTATGTGATCGTTCTTTGAGAGCGATCACATGGCGCCCGGGGGCCTCATTTGCTGATTGAGGGCTGCCTGGGCTGTCAGGCAGCCCTCCAGAAGAGGATCGCAGCGGAGGTAAGTCACCGGACCTCCAGGGGCTGAAAGCCGTTATGGTGTTCTATGCCGCCGCAACGGCTTTAAAGCCCTTTTAATGCGGGACGGCATAGAACACCGTAATGGCGTTAGGGGTTAAGAACTGTTTAACGTTGAATGAAAGCATGGTCCCATGGGGACTCAACTATAACTACTTCAGTGAGACAAAGCAGTTAAGGTACCTACAGTATCCCTTTAAGTTATCATGAGAGGTACTATAGGCATGCAGATCTTAGAAGTTGCTGCCCTGTACAGCTTCAAAATAAATATTTCAAGCAACATTCCAACAATTTCATGTTTCTTTTTTTTTACAGTGACAGATACAAGGTGTTTGTGGATCTTTTCAACCTTTCAACATTCCTAGTTCCAAGACACTGGATACCTCGATTAAACCCAAGCATCCATAAATTTCTTTATACAGCTGATCGCTGTGACAGCTCTTACTTTAGCAGTGATGATTCTGATTAAAAAAGGTTTATTTGCACAGTAAGAATTTTCACTAATAATATACTATCACAAATCGTAAAGTAAATGGGCATACTAACAACTAAGCACTAATTATGAGTCTCAGGACTAAAGACTAATTTAAACAAGGACTTATTCAAACAAACTACTTTATGCGTTTTCCTAAACCTCATGCATCTATTTTGACTACTATGAATCAATATTTCATATACCTCATTATTGAGGTATATGCAGGACAAGAAACTATATACATATATAATGTACATTTTATATACAAATAAATATATATATATATACTATCTTCAATACTGAGTGTTTTTCTTTACACACAAAATATAATACAAACTGCTATTTTGTTTGGAGACTGCTAACTAGGGAAGAAAAAAATAGATTATGTAAATTTACAGTATTAAAGAAATAGAAAGCATTAAACATTATTTGGTATCCCTTACCAATCAGTTTTTTTCTACTGGAATATTAGCATGTAAATACACACGATTTTGGATTTTTGGTCAAAAAAAGTGAATTGGTCAAATACACTGCTTATGGGATGATTGAAAAGTGTTAAGCCTAAAATACCATCAGAATATTAACTTTATGACTGTATATAGGATCAATGTTCCAAATAATTACTACGATACATAGCGTGGAAATAGACTTGCCCTCCCTTCACCCCCAAGGAATTGAGTAATTGGTCAGAAATCTGGGAATCTACTGGATCACTAACTATTTGTGTCACACACAGGGTGCAAGCTTTTAAGATGTTTTTGTTAGATGGTACTTAAAACCTGTTAGACTTAACAAATTAAATCTTTGTGGGAAACTATGCAGGAAGATGGGCACCTTCCTACACTATTGGTGGACTTGCCATAAACTAAAACCTTTTTGGAACAAGCCCAAGCACTACTCTAACAAGTATTGGGAAAACCGTTCCTACTTGAACCTTGGGCTCTTTTACTCTCAAACCCTTGAGACCAGCTCACCAGAAATAAAAATAAATTAGCAGTTAGGATAGCACTGACAGCATGAAGAGCAATAGGAGAACTATGGGTAAAAAGTTGAGTACCCTCCTCCACCACTGCAATCCGCAAGATTAAAGAAGCACTAGACATGGACAGACTGACTGCTCAACTGAATGGCACCCCTAAATCATTCATTTTGGATCCCTGGCTACCCAATGGAATCTGACCCCCCTCGGGTTATATTCCATGTAGAACTTTTCATAGACCCACCATCACCCAACACTATTTGAGACAAGTTGTTTCCTTTCCTAGCCCCTTCCTTCTCTCCTTCATCCTATCTCTACACCTTCCAATCGTCAAACTTCTCTAACCTTCTCTTATCTTTCTTTCTTTCTACACATGTAAATAGTTTCACATCCCACATTCTTCCCACTACCTTCCCCAATGTCCAGGTTCAATATATATATATTTCTAATTCTCAAACCCAGACTATTAACCAGCCAGCATTATTAGAATCTGTCAGAAAATACTCCAGATTTTGGTTAGCAACTCTCCCACCTGTTTATTGTCCTTATTCAATTACAATCCCTCCCTTTCATGTATCACCTATGTAAGTACATTGTATTCAAATCTTTGCAAATTCGGTAAAGCCTATATTGTAAATTTCATGCTTCCTTATTGTTGTACACCTATTTTTTTTTTTTTACAAAACTTAAAAAAAGTTATTTAAATAAATAAAGGAAAATATTGCTCATAAGGGTTGAATATAGTTGCTTAAATAAAACCAGTCATATATACTTTGTTGGTCATTACAAGCAGTTTGTATGTAAGCCCTGGGGTGTGCTCAGAAATGCAGCCTTGCATTTTTGAGTATTCTGCTGGAACACAAGGTCTGACTACAGCCTCAGTAAATATTTCCTAACATATTTATTTAATTTGCACAATCAATTTGTTTATTGTATATTGTTTTAGAGATGTCCAGTTATTTGGAATAAAACCAATTGGTGTACAACCTGCACAGCCAAGTACCTGTCAAAAACCTGCATTCTTTCCTTTATAACCCTATATAATACACTGAACAAAATTATAAATGCAACACTTTTGTTTTTGTCCTCATTTTTCATGAGCTGAACCTAAAGACTTTTTCTTAAAGACTTTCAGTTTTCTTTGAGTTCAGCTCATGAAAAATGGAGGCAAAAACAAAAGTGTTGCGTTTTTAATTTTGTTCAGTGTAATTGTTTTTTCTGCGTATTTGAAGTACATGGGGTTCTGTCAAGTGAAATTACACATGAAATACGCCTACTTGCAATGATTGCTTTTCTTTTATCTTACCAATGTGAAGTAATTTGTTAATGATTGGTGAAGCCATAGTAAAGGATTGGTCAGTAGATAAACACTGTATTTATTTTTTTTCGTTTTATTTGAAAGCCATTTAATAAAGCATACAACAGCTGAATATGTCACGTAAAACCAGTCTATTGGAAACATTAATGTTGCATGCATTACTAAATGATATATATTACATACATTAGTTTTTATATTTATAAAATATTCATCAACCATAATTATGTACCTTGTTAAGATGCAATACTGTAATGTTATTAAAAAAAGATACATAAATGTTTCTAATGCTCAGTAGATGATAATATATACTGTAATGGTAATAAAAAAAAGACATACTTTTTTTTTTTTTTAATGCTCAATAGATGATAATATAATCTGAAGATATATAACCTCCAACTCTGAATAGCAAATGTGTCATTTGGAATATGTACACAAATATGTAAACATGTGAAAATGAAAAATGTTGTTACTGGATATGGTAAAATCTGTGACAAGCATCCCATTAATGAACTGTCTTAAATAAATATGACAAGTTTCTTTGATAATGAAATATATCTAATCTACAAGGTAGATCTGGATCTTTCAATTCCTGCATTGGGCCTATTGTAATAGTTATATCAAAACTTTAAATGTTTGTTTGATTGATCACATGGGGTTTACTTACTGGAAACTATTTGATCAGGTTAGTGATCACTACCGTCTTTCCACGATCGTGTCTTTCCCCAGAACATAGACTAGTTCACTAAGCCATGGAATCTTGCGAATTTATGTTCAGGGAAACTTCCCAGAACATAGATTAGCTTACAAGAGCATGGAATCCCACAAACCTATGTTCGGGGGAAATTTCCCGAACATAGATTAGCGAACTAGCGACTAGGGTTTATTTTCGGGTTATGGATTATATTACGAGCATCCCCCCAAAATAAGCTAGGGCCTATTTTAGGGAATGCCTTATTTTCGGGGAAAAAAGGTGTTTCACTCTCCTACAACTAGTGAAAATAAATTCAAACTCTGGTTAGTGGTATTTACACAATTTCCAATACCAGAGAAATCATAGAAACTGATACTTCAATGCAAAGAAACAAAAGACACATATACTGTGGATGTAAAAGAAGAACAAACCCATTTTATTAATTTATTTTAAAACATTTTGGTTTTTTTTTAACCAAAAAGAATATGAGATTTTAATAATATCTTGCAAAACAGTATTATTCCCTTGTGGTAAGGTTGCATATTTAAAAAAAATAAACAAAAACATAAATTATTTTACATGAACAAATATTACATTTATATGACTTGGATTTGATATTTCTGAAAGTTTATTCCTCATTTGTGGAGTTCTGTAGAAGTCATCCTAACCTACTTCATTGATGTAATGTGGAATAGTAAATAAAGTGCTAAAAACAGATTGCATCAAACAGGAGATGTGCAGAGCATGCACACTAGAAGTGAATCTGTACAAGACTAGAAAGAACAAGGGTAAGTCTAGATTAAATCCAATTGAGGTTAACATGACATTTTAAATTTTACCACGACCTGTTTGTGCCCATGATTCATTTACCTCATCCTTTTAGCCTATAGACGCCCATGACATTTGTCACACTATCCATTATCTTACCAGTAGATTTTAAAAAGAATTTGTCTTGGAATAGAGCATGTTTGGTCAGTATTCTAATGCGAATTTGTAAATAAGAGGACAAAGTGAGAGATGTTTTTAAGATAGATTCAGGATCATTGCTATCCATCCATTTGTGAAAATTGGTCTCTCTTATTAACGTTATTACTGTGTACCATATGGTCAACTGATTAGTGTTGAAAATCCAATAAAAATAAAAAATTAAAATATTAAAATACAAGATATATATCTGGAATCAATTTAAAATTAGAATTTGCTTTTGTGTTTAACTTTGACCTGTTTACGTTAAGCAAGGTAAATGGTACTATGCCCTCGACCTCACTGAAACCACGTTGTGAGTTTCAGAGATAAAATAAAGTGCAATTGACTTTTAGTTATCCACAGTCTAGTTTATATGGGAGCTGCAAAAAAACCAAAAACGTCAGTTTTCATAGAAAAGTAGGTTTATTTAGAAAAGTACAGTATAAATAAAGTTGCCTTACTGACAATGGATGTCCTCACGCTCGTAGGGCTTCAACGTAAACAAAAGTGCAAATTTATTTTAAGGAAATGTGTATTTGCATATAAGCAATGTGTCACTCCAATTACCTTGACATATTAAGAGAAGTTTGGTAATAGGACTGAAATGGTGAATGTATGCTCTTGCACAGCTGTAAAAAGCAAATAACTTTATCTTGTTGATTTTGAAGTCATATGAGTGTGTTTTTCACTTTGGCTGAGATCATCAAACCCATAGGAAAGAATTGAGAGGCTATTGTGCATGTGTGGTAAAAAACTGTGCGGCCAATCGGTATCTCCATGGGGAGTGTTCAGCGCCTCCATGCAGACCCAATTTAATACACTGCCCCCTCCTCCCATTCTAATACAGTGCCCACAAATCCAATACACCACCCCCCTCCTTCCACGGACGCTCCTCTGATACTGCGAGCAGGAGGGAAGGGGGAGTGGCTGGCCTGCGGGAGAACGCGATCAGTCGTGGACGGGAAGACAAGAATCAGACAGGAAATATCTTTCCTGTCTTGTGGCTGGTCACAGCCACAACTCAAAGTGGCCCCAGGGCAGGTGGGCAGCAAATATAATCATTGTGAGTTGCATGCGGCCCGTGGGACGCAAATTGGACATACTTGTTTTGCAGGGATATTAAAGGACCACTCTAGGCACCCAGACCACTTCAGCTTAATGAAGTGGTCTGGGTGCCAGGTCCCTCTAGGTTTAACACGTTTTTTTAATAAACATAGCAGTTTCAGAGAACCTGCTATGTTTATAAATGGGTTAATCCAGCCTCTAAAGCCTCTAGTGGCTCATTGACAGAGGCGTTTGCGTTCTTCTCACTGTGAAAATCACAGTGAGAAGACGCCAGCGTCCATAGGAAAGCCGCGCATGCGCATTCAGCCGAAGAGGAGGAGGAGAGCTCCCCGCCCGGCGCTGGAAAAAAGGTAAGATTTAACCCTTTCCTCGTCATCCAGCCCGGCGGGAGTGGGACCCTGAGGGTGGGGGCACCCTCAGGGCACTATAGTGCCAGAAAAACGAGTATGTTTTCCTGGCACTATAGTGGTCCTTTAAGTGAATTCTAAATTACAGGGAATTAAATCTAAATGCAAAATTTTAAACTTTTTCCAGATTAGCTATTTTTGTCTAAATTAAGCAATCTTGATTTTAATTCAGTGTTTACTTAATAAGTGAATGTTATTTTGCTGAGTGGTAACATTTACACAGATGGAAAAGATAGATCATAGCATGGCAATAACAGCTTAGTGTAGATTATAGTGTAGCTTCCAAAACGTTACAAATATTATGAGGAATGCAGAAAACGTGTAGGCAATAAAAACAAACTGAGTTCTTTTTGATAATTATTAGCAAAACTAGGTTAGTGAATGGTCACTTACATATACATTTAAAATATGGAGCCCTGATTGTCTGCCATGTCCAATAACGACGGGCAGACAAACATTGATCTAATATAGGTATATATTATATATGTCAGTGGATATATAGCGGATCTCTATGTAGATAATTCAGGTTATCGGCTCTTGTAATTTTCTCCCATTAAGAAGTTTGCACAGTTTTTTTTTTCAATACAGTGGTACCCGGGTTTCCAAACGCCTCAGTTAACATAACTTTCGGTTTACAAATAAAAAATCCAGTGAAAATAATGCGTTGGTGTACGTTTTTTTTTCGCAATACAAAGCACGTTTCCTCAGGATGCATTGCGACTGGAAAGGTTTATAGCACCGCCTCCTGCATACTGGAGCCTGTGGGTAGCACGTGGTGTAGAGTGTGGAGGTGTTGGAACAGCTTTTGCATTGAGTTTTGGAGCCATTCTGGAATTTTTGCAGCTCCCTACCTTTCTCAAACTGTGGAAAGGTAGGGAGCTGAGCTTTGTCTTTGCATTGCCTTTTACTTTGTGTTCTGCATTGTGGGTTGGTTTCCATGCCAGCTCATTTTGACTTTTTTCTGATCTCCAGAATGGATTAATTGGTTTTCAATGCATTCCTATGGGAAACCGTGTTTCGGTTTACACATTTTTCGCAATAGAAAACGTCCCGGAAAACGCATTAAATTCATAAACCGAGGTACCACTGTAATTAGTACATTTTCATATGAGCATTGCAAAGGCTGGTCAATCCTGTGCTAATTAAAAAAGTGAGATAAAGTAAAAAGGACAGGATTGTATTTGCAAATTGAACAAGTTCTGAAGAGCACAGTGCAGAATGTTACTTGGAGAGTTTGGCTCAGGAGCACTGAGAGGGTATCCCAGCTAGGAAGTTGCATTGTGAAAATGATTTATTTTTTTGGCTCTTGACAGCTATATATCAACTGAATTAAGTTTAAAATGTGCAGCTGCAGGGAAAGACCCATTGTTGAATGTTACCAGCAACAATACATCATTTTGGATTGGATGAACATAGATTCTTGGTTCCACAGTAATAGCTCTTTTGGTAAAAGATAATTCTTTCATATTATATATGAAATATATGTTTCATTTAGTCTTTGAGTCCTGAGTCTCTGCATATAGAAGTCTATATTAAGTGGGTTTATAACTTCTATAAATAAAGTATTTTTGCTGCGTAGATTCCAATGCATATGACTTGAATCAAAGCAAAAAACAAAAAACAAAAACTCAGCAATTATGTTGTTTAAGAAGATTCCCTTTTGTAAATAGTTTCAAATGGAATGGGGCCTTTAGGATGCATACACCGACGAATACAGATGTTTGTGAATCACAAGTAAAGGAAACAGGAATTACATCAGTGGAAAAGACACAAAATCCACAATTCCTATAAACACAATAATGACAATGTCAGACATTTTTTCTTAATTTAGGTCTGTATTCAGTATACATTGAGTCTATCTGAATGTTACAAAATGTTTGCAAAAATAAAGGATCTATAAAAAAATAAATAAATAAAAATCCAAGTAACATTTCCCCCAATTTAATTTTCCATTTTAAACATCTAAATGTGAATACATCACTTAAATAATCTTAATGAACAATACACTACGAATTACAGCATCTGAACAAGCCAGCTTGCTCACTACCCTAATAGGGACATAATTGTCATTGGCAACCTGCAACCAGGTATTCCAAGCTGCCTGGCTGACATCCATGTTATGGGTCTTATTGCGGCATTCATATAAGTCAATCTCAGCAATGACAGGGTGCAAAAAGCACCATGGACTTTGCAATAATACAACATAACTATGGTACTTACCCTAACCGTTTAACATATGCAAAAAATATAAAACAAAATAAAGAAGCGGTTCTCTCTTGTAGGGTTTGCAACTTTCTGCTGCGAGCTCTGCCCAGCCTACGAAGTAGATGAAATATAACACTTGCTAGCCAATCATAGTCTTTGTGAGGCTTTAAATGGGACATTAAAGGGACACTATACTCACCAAAATAGCTTTAGCGTAATGAATAAGTTTTGGTGTATACTTCGTGACCCTGCAGTCTCTTCTTAATTCTCTGCCATTTAGGACTTAAATAATTTTGTTAATGCAGCCCTAGTACCACCTCCATGTGTGTGACTTACACAGCCCTCCTAAACACTTCCTGTAAAGAGTCATCTAATGTTTTAAGTCCCTTTGTTGCAACTTCTGTTTAATTTTTCTTTCTTATTTCCTGCACAGTTAATAGCTTGCTAGACCTTGCCTCCTGTATGTGATTAAAGTTTAATTTACACAGCAAGAGATAAACACATTTAAAGTAGGTTAACATCTGACTGAAAATTAAACTTTTTTTTTGCATGCAGGCTGTGTCAGTCACAGCGAGGGGAGGTATGGCTAGTTCTACATAAACAGAAACAAAAGTGATATCACTCCTAAATGGTAGAGAATTGAGCAGTGAGACTGCAGGAGCATGGTCTATATTTAAAAACTGCTTAATTAAAGGGACTCTCAAGGCAGAGGATTTTACTCACCTGGTTCCAGCGCCGGGAGCCTCATGAAGCCGCGTCCCCTATTTCAAAATGCCGAAATAGGCGGGTGCAAGCAGGGAGCAATCAGACGCTTCGCCGCACATGCGTACATACTTCATAGGGTGGTATTCATGCCGCCCTCTGAAGTCCTGAACGCACTACCTTCTCTCTCCTGCACACAGTGCCTTCTCTCTCCTGCACACGTCAGACGTATTTTCCATGTCAGACGTATTAAAATAAGTCTGACGTGTACAAGGCCTTTTTAGTGCCCTACATGATAGGAAGTCCATCTGGTGGCAGTCTGAGTGACGGTCACTGGAGGTATTCCTATCAATCAATGTAAACACTGTATTTTTTCTGAAAATACAGTGTTTACATTAGATTGCCTGCAGGGAGCTATAGTTCTCACCTGAACAACCTCATTAAGCTGTAGTTGTTCAGGTGACTATAGTGTCCCTTTAAGCTAATGTGGTTTTGGTGACTATAGTATCCTTTAAGAAAAGAACAGCCCCACTAACCAAGATGGTAGCCACCACTGTAAGTATAATAATAATACACACACAACCTCGAGAAAACTTACCACACATATCTTCACCCATCTTGATATACACATATCCCTTTGCACCCCATGTGGTACCCCAAGAGTTTTGCACTATCCAATAAGGGATGTCACCTGAAAAAAAAATAATCACACAAAGATAAGACAAAAGTGTTGTTCAAGTGGCAAAAAAGTCACAAAGCTATATATCTACCAAGACGCCAATGGATTCCATTCTTAACATGGTTTGTGGTTTATGTTACATAACTTTACAAGAGTGTTACAATGTGAAAAGAAGGTCAAAATTCTAACATTGGAGCAATCAACGTGGAAACAAATAAAATATTCTTGCTGATTCCATTGTATTTCCCAACACCTCCTACGTAATCCAAAAGGATGAGAAGAGACATGGCTCCAAGCCACAGTAAAGAAGAGGAAGGACTCCAAGTGACCAGGAAAAGTTGACTGAAGAAAAACGTAATGTTATAACAGAAAGGGAACAGAGAATGAGTTAAAGCTACTAGAGAAATGGGAAAGAAGCCAAACCAATGCATATTTATTTTCCAACCTTATAGATCTATTTTCCTAATTCTTGCAGACAATCTATTTTCCTAATTCTTGTAGACAAAGGTCTATGTAGCCCACATCCCAAACAGAAAGCATTGTTTTCAAAAGGTAATAATACACTTTTTCATGAAGCACTTCTCTCTCCAAGAGTACTCTGGGTGCTTTAGATAGCACACTATGATTTTAATGAATTAGGCTAATAATACCAGAATTAATTGCGTTTATGTTGTTAACCACAGAAGAATGAACGGCCAAGTTAACACTCCCAGGCGACCCAATGCCCTATTTTTTAATTTTTGGATAAGCTTTACAAATGATATTTTTCCTTTGAACAATTTCAAGAATGACAAAAGCCATGTAAATCACACTCTAACATAGATTATAGGTCCATCCAGATATTTCCATAAGAGAATGGATCACTTTTTCATCACATATGAAACAGAGTTAATGGTTTACGTACTAAACAGTGATTTTTATTGAACTCACAATGGAAATCCAAGATTCCGTCCAAAGTAACAGAGTTGAAAAAATCCTCAAATTCAGTTATTTTTCCAACTCTATTCCCCATTTTGCATATGTTTTGTAATTTACTGTTTATTTAAAAAAAAAAACACACTATTTTCTGAATAAATCCATAAACAGTGCATACCCATTAATAAATAACATTTACACATAGTGAATATAAAACATAATATAAGTATTACATAGTTACCTGTTTTATCATAACCAACGATTAGCACTGCATGATTTGCATGTCCACTGGAACAGTGATGCTGTATAACACCACCAAGGTAATCCTGCCAACTGACAGCATCAACTATTGCTGTGAGTGGACCGTAATTAATAAGAGTCTTCATCATTTCTTCTTCACAGCAACTAAATAAAAAGGATAATACTTAATGTCTGAAAAGAGTTGTATTCTCTTTCATTCACTGGAGCACTTACTATTTTAGTAGAAACACCAATTTTTATTGCTATATACATATTATTTTTCCTTGGTTGAGACTTTATTTGATGGGTTACACATCTATTAGGGTTATTCACTAAACTCTGAATTTTCACAAATAAAATTCAAATGGCAAAGTAGAGGCTAAGATAACTGATTTGGAAAAAAACCTCCAAGTCAGCAATGCTCATAGCTTGGCAAGGTGCTATTTTACCTTCCAGTGTTAAAGGACCACTATAGTGCCAGGAAAACAAACTTGTTTTCCTGGCACTATAGGGTCTTTAGGTCTCCGCCACCCTCAGGGTCCCACTCCCGCCGGGCTGAAAGGGGAGGAAAGGGTTAATCACGTACCTTTCTCCAGCACCGGGCTCCCTCGGCCCTGGGGAAATCTCCTCCCTCTTCTGGCGTCAGCGCTGAATGCGCATGTGGGGTAAGAGCCACGCCTGCATTCAATCAGTCCATAGGAAAGCATTTCTCAGTGCTTTCCTATGGACGTCAGTGTCGTCTCACTGTGATTTTCACAGTGAAAGGCGTGGAAGCACCTCTAGCGGCTGTCAATGAGACAGCCACTAGAGTTTCTCTGAAACTGCTATGTCTACAGCTGCAGTGTTAACCCTAGATGGACCTGGCACCCAGACTACTTCATTGAGCTGAAGTGGTCTGGGTGCCTATAGCTGTCCTTTAAGCCATTTTTTGAACTGCCCATTGCACAGCTTCGAAAATGTACATATCTTCACTTGCGTTGGGTGGCCAGCGAAAGGCTTGATGTGTCAGCTGATGCTCTCAGCCTATCACTGCCTCCCACTGGTTCCCAAGCATGATTATCTGAATAATGACTGCCTTGAATAATACTACTACATAATTAGTACTCATCCAACATTAAATGGAATGCCCCAACATTTTCTCTTGAATGCCTCTCCTTAAAGTTTCATTAACCCCTCTCAGAGTTAATCTGAAATGAGCACATAAATATCCTGTAAGCAACAATTAGCCTGATAAATATATAGTACAATATTTGAACCCTGCCATTATAAGAACACTGATACACACTCACCTGAAATCATATGCTTCATATCCCTTAATTGAAACACCAAACTCAGTTGGAGGAAAATAATGACATATCCCACTATGTGCTTTGAAAGGATATTCAGACGTTCTTACTAGCTTTGTTTGCGTCTAAAATAATGCAAGCAAAAAATGTTTATTTAGTTTGCTACACAGCATTGGAAGACACTTCTAAATATCCACTGCCTCCCACAAGTATATACTGTTGTCTTGTTCTATGCAATCTAATATTCTATAATTTACTATAACCTATTATCTGTAATTCACATTTATAAAATCTTAATGTTCTGTAATATATTTACAACTTATTGATCAATTATTGTTGAAATCAAATGTAAAGCACTCTGGATAAAAGTGAAACATAAGAATTGTTGAATAAACAGCAAAAACAAATAAATAATTAAATAAATAAATAAATGACAGATCCAATATGCAAACAGGCATATACTTAAATTTATACATTTTAGGTGATTATTCTAGCAAACGTTCAAATTATCCTGCATACCTACCTAACACAGGCTCTGACATTTATGTGCTTTATTAACACACGTCTTTAGCTTATTGGAAAACTAACGAATCACTAGTATTTGATGGGTTACACTAGAACCAGGGTTTTCATTGAACTTATGTGATAGAATGCCCAAATATTTTGTTGTGGTGAGTGATTTATGCACAGTCAAATTTATTGAGCAATAATATCCTTAAAAGGACAGATCTAATTTTTTTTAGGTCCTATTAAATTTTTTGCCTAAAAAATCTATTTAAATATTATAAAACTTACCTGAAATCCAGCGACAGGCCAAGTTCTCCCAGTGCACTTTACACCTCTTCATTTGTGGCGCCTTGTCATCTTCTTCTTGCCTTTCGGCCAGTCAAATGATGCTCATAGTGTAGCATTGATTGGCTAAGCACCAGTGGGTGGATGGGGGTGTACAAGGAGAGGGAATCTCATGGATGGAGGTTGGGAGGGAGAATACAAAGACTAGCACAGTTGCATAGGGAAGTAATATTTTAAATGAAAAGCAGACACTGGTGAAGAGAGCATGGTAAGGAGGCAGTGCTAATTCAGGAACATCAAGAAGACTGTGTGCGCATGAGTCGCACACACAATCCAGAGGCTTCACTTGCAGGAGCACTAACAAATTACTTCTGTTGCTAGCGTGTAGTGTGTTCTGACAACAGATGTTATTTCTGCACATAATTGACATCTGGCAGTACGGAACAGAGTTCTGGGTGTAACTATCCCCCAGCACGCAAGTTCAAATATCTTTGGATATGCAATATTTAAAGCAGAAACATTGCAAATGCAGATTCCTTCCTCCATGACCACTTTAATAAGCAGAAGTGTTCATGGATGTTGGAGTAACTACCTTAACAGGCTATTTTTTTAAAATATATATTTTATGTATTACATTTTATATTTCATTGTTTAATATATATTCTTTTCATTCTTTCCACCTCCTTTCTATGCTATATGAATGTTGTAAATATTTATTACCTATTGGGGACATTTGTAATGGTTGTCTGGACTTCAATTACTCCCTGGATGCACTGAGAGCTTGCTAATATATTGTGAAGCACAAAGGCTAGCTGATCTGTTATACATCACTAGAGGTAAATTTCCGCCGGGAGAATGGAACACAAAAAATGGCTGCTGGAACGCAAGAACACGGAAGTGATGCGGTACACTCTCGCAAGCACCAACATCGAGTGATACCGATATGTCGAGACACACAGGGGAGGGTTTAGGCACTTATTTGTCGCCAAAATTGATTTAAAAGGTGGACATCTATCATACCTTTGTTCCTGAGGAAGACGTTAATCTGAAACGCATTGTGCTGCTTGTGGATACCATATGGTGACAGTTTATGCACCTTAATGTAAGGCTTTATTACTTTTGTTTTAAGAAATGTTTATGATACTATTGTGATGTATCCTGCCTTTCTTCTGCTTTGTCTCTGAGGAGATAGCTGCTGCTTACTTTGCATCCAGACTCCAGTGTCACATGCAAGTTTTTTTTAACCTGAGCCAGTTAAAGAAACAGGCTCAATAAAATGTGAATGTAATACCAACTATTATTATACTTACCTGTTTGTAGTAAGAGCTCGCTGTGGTAACCCTATGAGAGTTTTCCTTTCTCTCTCTACCTACAGAAATATATGATCCGCCATCAGGGTATATTTATATCCATTATTTTCTCACTTTATACACATGGTGTATGTGACTGATATTTAAAGCTTTTTAAGTGTGTGTTTTTATGATATTTTGCACTGTTTTCTATTTTTTGCACATTTTCTATTTTAATAGGGCTCCATTGGTCACACGTCACTCATGCGCCCATATCTGGAAATTTTCTGCTAGAAAAATTCAAAGCCAACACAAACTCACTCATTGTAAGCTTGTTTGAGTAGGGCTTTCTATACCACTTGTGTCTGTTTGCAGTAAATATATAATAATCAATTAATAGTATTCCTTCTAAGGAGTTGGTGTGAGAGCTCCATACATGCTAATTTTTGATATACTAATAATGTAATCTGCACCTTTTCAATGATGAAGCTGTAAGACTAAGTTTAGGAAGACTTTAATCCATAAACATATTATAAATAATAAATATACAGACACAGACACACACACACAAACATATCTCTATGCATATAAATTGTAACAAGAATGTACAACCTGATTTAACCACTTTAACGCACTGACAGTGGATCCACCGTTGCAGCCTCCATCCATGTAAGAACAGTCAATGACCTGCTGTACACTGAGATCCTCAGGCTGATGACCTTGGATTGCATAAGCAGACTGCACGGCCCCAACGACACTAAAAGCCCAACAGCCTCCGCACTAGAAAAACAACAACAAACAATAAGAATGACACTGTAATCATCACATACAACACTCTTTGACAACTTATTTCTGGTGAAGTATACACATCAGTTTAATAGATACAATTGAGACGTTTAATAGATACGATTGAGAACATTACACAAGAGAGCATTTAGCCGTAGTAAAACGTTTTATGGCTCTTTGCTGCCATCTCATGTATAAATGGGGTACTACCACTAAGTTTCCAATTTAATGCATTTTTGAAGTTCTCTCAAAATTGTTAGATACAAATTTAACATTTATCCAAAGCAAATGCTAATATATTTGCTGTACGTGAATCTCAAAATACATTTAACCTCTCTTTACCAATTCTGGCCAGCTCATACTACCTACACTCAGTATCAATCAAGTGTCCAGACCATCAACAAATACCTAAAACTCAATGAATTCATTATCCATCTAAATGATTTGATAACTACCCATGCATGATCACTTAACCCAAATTGCCATTCCACTGTCCATGCCAGTGTTTGAGTGCATAGGCTGAGTCTCTGAAATAATTGTATGTGCTTTTTTCAGTTGATCTACACTTTCTGTAGAGACAGAATATATTTATCAGACAATGAGGATTGCGATATACCATATTAGCCAACAATATTTTTATTATTACAGTATGTTATCTACAAGGTCAGCCAATACGATATTTAGGGGTCTCACAGAATTATATGATAGCTTAAAAATCAATAAAATATAGGAATAAAAACAATGAATTGGCATGCAGCAATTTATACAGACTTAGAATAAAAAAATAAAAAATGTTTTTCCAAGAAAGAACCTATCAATAAATATTAACTCTTTGCTCCAATATGAAAGCTGATAGCAACCAAATATATATGGTTCTAACATACTATGTATGTACATAGGTATTTATTAAGGAAAAATCTTAATAAGTAAATACACAAATAAGAATAAGTATTTTATAATTACTTACATTCAATTGATTTTTCACTTCCATAACAACCTTCTTGTCTCTCCAGTCAAACCGCAATGGTAGAGAGCTTTCTGATGAAGAAGATTTGGCAGACTTTATGTAATTCCCAGTGGAATGGCTTTTCAAATATGTATCTAAATGGAAATATGAATATAATGTCGTTACATTCTAATTTATTCATACGTCTAATGCATGTTCAGAAATAATTAGCAGTTCCCAAAAGAACAGATGGGAAATGCTACCTGGTATAGAAAGTAGAACAGAAAGTAACCTTGTGATGATTAACCAGTACTAAAAAAATACATTGTCAATGGAAAATTATCATTTAAAAAAGGCATTATTGATCTGTGTAGTGATCACTCCCAGATATCAATTAAATAGGAGGAGTAGAAAAAGGGCTTTATTAAAGTGTTTGCCAACTAGCTCCTTAATAACCCTTTCAGTCACTTACCTGGGCCCAACGGTGATGTCCCTCCACGCTGGCTCAGCTCCGCCCACCCTCCTCCCCCGTCGCTGGCCACCGGCGCAGGAGACCTAATGTGTATGCGCGGCAATTAGGATTAGGATCTCCCCATAGGAAAGTATTATTCAATGCTTTCCTATGGGGATTCTGGCGACGCTGGAAGTCCTCACGCAGAGCATGAGGACGTCCAGCGTCATTTAGAAGTCATCTAAGAACCCGCAAGTCCCTCTAGTGGCTGTCTGGTAGACAGCCACTAGAGGAGGAGTTAACCCTGCAAGGTAATTATAGCAGTTTATACAAACTGCAATAATTACATACTCAGGGCTAAGGGTGAAGTGGTCTGGGTGCCTACAGTGTCCCTTTAAGTGGTTTGGAAAAAACAAACTGTAAATGTCTAAAAAGGCTACTGCATATAAACTGAAAAAAAAAGCATGTAGAGTAAATTTCGGGACCTGCAAATTATTTCTATAGTTGACTTAAGGGTTAAGCCCTGGACCAACAAACCTGGTAGGTCCAATTGGTGTATTCCTTTTTCTTTGCATGTAGGCATGTTCATACTGCATTCAGGGTTATTCACTAAACACCAATTTTTTCCTACTGCCAGAGATATCAGAGGTGAGAGGGTTAAACGTGTGGCAGCTGGCCAGCGCTTGCTAACTAGCCACCACATTTAAAAAGTGAAAAAATAAAAAAGGGAATTTGTAAAATAACAGGGAAGGAGAAATTTGGTGTGGGCCCTAAAATTAAATAATGTGGGTGGACATATGGTAGTGGGATAGGGCTACGTATTAAAATACAGGTGGGGGCCTATTGTCACCCTAGCCCGCACCCTTAGTTGGCTATTAATTTATTATCCAAGGGGGAATCTAATGTCCTTTTATAAAGGCTTCCCCACACTTTAACATTTCTATAGAATGTAAGCCAATCTGTCAGGTAAGTACCACTTCCCTCTACACTTGTCATTGTCACTTGGAATATTTCATTTATTCAAAAGCCACTCCTGCAAGCCACATGCAAGCCATATTATTTAATTTAAAGCACCCACCAGATGCGCACGGGTAGTGGCCCTGGGGTAACCTGATTCTGGTCTGGAATGGAGCAGTTTTAAAGCTACCGTGAACAGCTACTGGCTGCTTACTGTTTATTAGATACGGCATGGCAGGTAGGGGCTTAAGGGAGTTTTAAACCCACTTAAAGTAATATGGGGGCCATATTGACCCATAGCCATTTAAAAAAAATTTTTTTAATGTGGTGGGTGTCTAGCAAGCGTTGTCCTGCTGCCACATAGTTAACGCGGCAGAGATATTTCTATTTAAATAATTTGCCTGCGTGCCAGGTTTTTAAAGGACCACTACAGTGCCAGGAAAACATACTCGTTTTCCTGGCACTATAGTGCCCTGAGGGTGCCCCCACCCTCAGGGTCCCACTCCCGTAGCGCTGAAGGGAGATGAAAATCACAGTGAGAAGTGCGGAAGCGCCTCTAGCGGCTGTCAATGAGACAGCCACTAGAGGCTGCATTAACCTTAAAGTAAACATAGCAGTTTCTCTGGCACCCAAACCACTTTATTAAGCTGAAGTGGTCTGGGTGCCTATAGTGGTCGTTTAACAATCCGAGTCTAGATTTCAGCAATCCAGCAGCTTTTTGTCTGGCTGAAATCCGGACCAAATTTAGGCTTGTGCTCAGCCTGCTCTGCAACATCCGGACAGTTAATTAGTGTGAAGAGTGTCTGAATTTTGACGTTCCGAATGGTCCCAGATGGATTTTTGCCATTCATTACTGGACTATTTGAACTTTAGAGAATAACCTTGATAGACTGAGAAGTAATTATATTGTACCAATATTTTTTTACAGATAATGTCCACAATGATTAAAATATACACAATGCCAGTTTTAATTCAAAGTAAAACAATCCCATGAAATGCCATATACAGCGTAACGACAGAAAGATGTTACAACAATAGGCGTCAAGAAGAGGGCCATTGTGATCGTTTTTCATTATGCATGCCAAAAACATGTAAAAAACAAAGGCAGGAGTGATTGTACTACAGGAAAATGAAGCATTGATAGAGAAAAAGAAAGGCTACAATAATCACAGCTTTACACAAAGGATAAAAACACCATCAGGCCAGGAATAAAATCACAGCGGTGTGTAAACATTAAAGATTGAATAACTCAGGTTTTAACTGGATATGCCACAGAATGTAGTATATGGAGTTTGACATGACAGATGTTTAGCATATTAATTTGGTGCTAGTTTCTGATCTGTCTGAGAACTTTCAATGTTGAGTGATATCAATGAATCTATACCTGTCAAAAATGGTGTACTAAAATAATTGTACTTTGAAATGATCATTTTACTAACAAATTAATGTAAACTTTTAAATAATTATATACAAGGATCACTAAGTTGTGACACCTCTGTGTTAGACCATTTTGCAGATAATGCAAAACATATAACCAACAACAGAGAAAGAACATACATGCATAACTCCTGCTCAGCAAGGCAGCAAAAAAACAAAGTGGCTGAATAATTTCAGCAAAAAAGTTACCTCGTATAGGAGTAGACGGTACATGCATGCTTCATATGTCATGAACACGCATGCTACATCTTAATACTTTCCTATGTATATACACGCACACACAAAATGTATATAGTTAACCATGTGCTCAATATAATGGTAATTACTTAAGTAAATTTACTTAACATTTTAAAATTTTAATCCTATTACGTTTTACACTCCACCTCCTATAGACTGTAAGCTCGTTTGAGCAGGGTCCTCTCCAACCTATCATTCCTGTAAGTTTTCTTGTAATTGTCCTATTTATAGTTAAATTCCCCCCTCTCGCATTGTAAATCACTGCGGAATCTGTTGGCGCTATATAAATGGCAATAATAATAATAATAAAGATAATATTTCAATATAACTTACTAGTGAACTCTTCAACAGATAAATCGGAAAACTGATTGATGCCATAATATGCTGCACTGATTTTATTTGAAGAGTGAGAAAACATGTTCAGTTGCTTATGCCTTGCTAAACTTTTCTAAAAGAAAAGAAAAAGATAAAAGTTTGTTACATGCAAAAATTTTTGGATAAAACAAACACAAAATATCAGCAAATCTATTGCATCCAGGGGCCACCTGGCACCATAACAACTTCATTTAGATGAAGTTGTCTTGGTGCCTATAGTGCTCCTTTAAAACACATGACATAGATGGATAAAATACAAATGAAGTACCACTGAGCAGAGTCCACGAGAAATGAACTCTACCCAGGGGCACAAGAAGATGGGCTAAAGGGGTAGCTAAACGGGCTTAACCTTACAAAATATTACCAAAAGAACATAGAAAGTAGTAAGAGGAAATAATCCCTACTCAGAGGGAGAATTCCTCTACTACAGCTACCCCAGCGCAAAATATATGTGTGTGCTAATTGTATCACACATAGACTAAAAAAATATATGTACCTATAAAAAATATCTTTATTAAACACCACTAAATTCTATATACCCTAACCCAAACAAAAAAGAAGGAAGAAAAAAATACTGAAATGCAGACTGAATTCGGCTGAAAAAACACAGTACTGAATAGGTCTGTAACGAGTTCCAATATAGATTGTTACAAGATGTAATAAATAGAAACAATGTAACAATACAGTGTATCAGGATCAGACTACAGCAAACAAGTCAAAATACTTCTGTGCTATAACCCTATGTATCAGTGTCCAGTGTACTAGAAATAAGTAGATAAAAAATAAATAGATTCAATTAAGCCCTCTCAAAAAAATACAAAAAAGAAAAAAAAAAAAAAAGAAAAAGAGAATCCTCACTAGTTCCTTCATGTTCCTAAATAGGCAATGAATCCATTGAAATGCAGAGGAAATCGAAAGGATAGTAAGACGAGAGGTCAGAGAGACTGATATAAACAGTAGATAGTAGGGAAGAAAAGAAGCCTTCCATTCAATAGTCTCGAAGTAATCAAGAACAACCTCAATTGAACTAATGACCGGCCGGTCATAGAGGTTACTAAGTACAGAGGACAGGAGTGAAAACAAAATAGACTAAGGGGCTAAGCACATGCTGCTAACAGAATTGCCCAACGCGCGTTTCGGCGGACAAACCGCCTTTCTCTAGGGCATACACTAGCATTTCCCCGCTCGAAATCCCCCCTTAAAAACCCAGTACCTCCTCCTATTCTAGAGATGGGGACCAATCAATCGCTCATAGGGGCGTGTCCATCCGTGCTCTCTCCAGGGGGAGTGGTTTGCATTAATCAGATAGTCAGAGTCCTACGCACATGCGCGTGGACTTAGGAGAAACGAGGAGGTAGAACGGACAGTGTCCACTGAGTATTCTACGCATGTGCAAAGACTTAGAGGGAAAAACAGAAACGAACAGCATTAAGCACAGTACTGGTGGTTTGGATTTTTAAAAGTAGTTGAAGCCTGATAAATCCACCCAGTAACGTTCAAATAATGTGATCCACAACTGTTTACATAATTAATGATTCCCTATTCATAAGAATTAAAGGGGTAGTCCCTCAAAGCCAACTTTCAGCATATTAAACACATTATTCAGGGGAGGGAGATGGAGAAAAAGGGGGGGGGAAGGGGGGGAGAGGGGGAGGAAAGAGAAGGACATTTATTAGAGATGGAACAATATAAACATAAATACATAATTAAAAATAAACAATAAAATGTGTGACTAAATAGATAAGCCAACACCATATATATATGGTCATTATGTACAATTATAATTATGCTTCTAATTCTAATCAGCAGATCATGTTGAAAGTACAGATTATGTAAAGTACTATTAAAGTCAGTATGTACAGGCTCTAATACACGATGCAAACTTTATAGAGATTTATTCCCCAATAAATGGCTAAATAAAAGGGGCAAATGAAAAGCCCTCATTTAAGCCTAGGGGTTGAAGTGTCTTTAATTCATATATCCATCTAGACTCTCGTTGTCTCAGAGTCTTATCGAAATTTCCCCGTCTGGGATTTCTCTTCACTAGTTCCAATCCACAGAAATGAAGATGGTTCGAGATACCGTGATGGAATTCTTTTAAATGTCTGGAAATCGGTGTCTCAAGATGATTCCTAGGAGATCT
This sequence comes from Pelobates cultripes, assembly GCA_933207985.1. Lineage (NCBI taxonomy): Eukaryota > Metazoa > Chordata > Amphibia > Anura > Pelobatidae > Pelobates > Pelobates cultripes. The sequence goes on along the minus strand of OW240917.1, from coordinate 108,228,900 downwards.
TACATGGTCAAGTATTCTTTCCTTAAAGGCTCTAAAGGTCTTTCCCACATATTTCTGTCCACAAGAACATGTCAGCAAATATACGAGGCCCTGGGTATTACAATTAAAGAAGCTCTTGATTTTAAATGCCCCTTGGCCTTGACTATCACTTATTATCTTAGAACCTTTAGAAATATACTTGCAGGCTACACACCTGCCACAACAATAGGTGCCACATGGGGGAGTTCCCAGCCAAGAGGGACGTATCTGTGACTTGATGGAAAAATGGCTCGGAACCAACAGGTCACGAATATTACGTCCCCGTCTTGCTGTAATATTGACCTGTGGGCCCAACACCTCCTTGAGATGTACGTCATTTAATAAGATGGGCCAAAATCTATCCAGGGATCTTCGTACCTCTAGCCATCCTGTATCATATGTCGCAATCATGCGAATATTGCCTGTTTCCCTAGTCTCACACTTAGCTGGACGGTCATTTAATAGTTGATTCCTTTCGGTTAAGAGTGCTCTTTTATATGCCCGCTTCAAACAGCGATTCGGATACCCTTTCTCCTTAAAGTGAGTCCTAAGTTGTTTAGCTTTCATTTTGAAATCTTCAATGTCGCTATAGTTCCTCCGAAGACGAAGGTATTGACCTACCGGAATACCCTCTTTAAGAGGTCGTGGATGATAGCTCTCCCAATGTAGGAGGGAATTAGTAGCTGTCTGTTTCCTAAATAGGGTGGAATCGAAAGTCCCATCTTCCTTGATGGTAATAGTAACATCTAGGAAGTTAATAGAACGTCCTCCGAACTCCGATGTAAAACGGAGATTCTCGTCGTTCTGATTAAGCAATCCTACTAAATCAGAGAATTGTTGGGGAGTGCCCTGCCACACAATAAGAATGTCATCAATATAATGACCCCACCATAAAATGAGGGGTAGATATTCTAACATGACATCGGAGGCATAGATCGATTGTTCCCACCACCCCAGGTGGAGGTTCACATATGAGGGGGCACAAGGTGTCCCCATATCGGTACCTCTCACCTGGTGGTATACTTTCCCATTAAAGAGAAAGTAATTATGGGACAAAATAAACCTCAAAAGACGTAAAACAAAGGTTGTGTGTGGACCATCATCAATGCCTCTTTTGATCCCTACTATCTACTGTTTATATCAGTCTCTCTGACTTCTCGTCTTACTATCCTTTCGATTTCCTCTGCATTTCAATGGATTCATTGCCTATTTAGGAACATGAAGGAACTAGTGAGGATTCTCTTTTTTTTTTTTTGTATTTTTTTGAGAGGGCTTAATTGAATCTATTTATTTTTTATCTACTTATTTCTAGTACACTGGACACTGATACATAGGGTTATAGCACAGAAGTATTTCGGCTTGTTTGCTGTAGTCTGATCCTGATACACTGTATTGTTACATTGTGTCTATTTATTACATCTTGTAACAATCTATATTGGAACTCGTTACAGACATATTCAGCACTGTGTTTTTTTCCGCCGAATTCAGTCTGCATTTCAGTATTTTTTTCTTCCTTCTTTTTTGTTTGGGTTAGGGTATATAGAATTTAGTGGTGTTTAATAAAGATATTTTTTATAGGTACATATATTTTTTTAGTCTATGTGTGATACAATTAGCACACACATATATTTTGCGCTGGGGTAGCTGTAGTAGAGGAATTCTCCCTCTGAGTAGGGATTATTTCCTCTTACTACTTTCTATGTTCTTTTGATAGATGGATAAAACTTTGCAATTATGGGGAGTTCAAAAGTGGAGCAATCACAGGCACATGAGGGGTTTTGTGCCTGATCTGAAAAGTGTGGGATATATGGAAAAGGGGCAGTCACCAAAGCAATGTGCCTGAAGATTCCACTGATTTCCATGGTGACTACCACACTTTTCAGAACACAACACGTTTTATACATAACCCCCTTTAAATTCTTTAATAAATGGGACAACAGACAATATTTCTACAGGCATTTGTGGAATTTGTATGGACTCTCCTGTATACTTAATTAGCAATATTTGAATGAATGTTGTCCTTGTTTATCTGTGGCAATATCCATCTATGATAGTATAGCTATTTAGTGATATTATGTGGTCAGAAAAACTCTAACAAAATATAGAGAAAATACAAACAATACATATTGCATTCAAACAATACAATCAAACATACATACATCTGGAGAGATTATGGCAAACTTTATATTAAACTATCAAAATCTCTGACTTACTTGATCCACTGCTACCATGCATAATTAAAGCTGAGTAAAGCATATACTGTAACATTATGAGTTAAAACAAAAGGTATCACTGCACTGATAGAATACACTATCACACATAGGAAGTAAAGGGTTAGAATTTTCTGTAGGTCACTACCATGAATACTTTGAATTTGTCCTGGAATAGCAGGCTCCCCGGGGGGTACTTCCTGTGATATCTCTCCATGAATTCCAGAAATGTGCTGTTGTGGTTGGTGTTGTTGATGCTGAGAGGGAGCTGTCTGTCTGTGTCTCTGGTGCTGGCTGCTGTGCTGTGTCCATCATTGTACAGGCTGTGTGAGGACTGCTCCTTGTGGGATATTAGGAGAGGTTCGGTTATAGAACACAGCCCTGCAATGCAGCACACCAGGCTGAATCTCATGTTAAGTAATGCCTGCATGGCACGTCATGTCGCCATGTTAGCTGCACATACAGGGGAGGCAGCAGCAGATGAGGAAGTGAATTGGGAGCTGAGATACAGTCACCGCGAGATGCAGACACAATAACACTGTTTCACTTTCACTTTGTGTATTGTGCATCGACAAGCGTTACCAAAGATTTACTGTCATTTTCAGTACCTAAAAAGTAAAGGAAGCTGTCATAACGCAGGATTATTTGCGAAATTTTAAGGACATGTTAATTAAATAGGGAACACCTCTCAAACCAGGCTAAAACAATTTACTAACGCAGAAATGTTTGCCTACAAGAATTCACTATTTAGTAAATCATTACTTTCATTACAGTTTGGAGATAATAGGTCACTCCATGTCAAACCTTTTTTTGAAGTATTCTGTTTGTCCACTAAAAAGGTATCACTTAATACTGCAATACTCTGGTATTTTGACATCTTGTCTATTGTTGCTCTATAAATTCATCTGCAACTGCTTCATATTTTGTTATAGCTCACCTAAAAATAAGGTTTAGTCTGGGAGTATCTAACTCACTTTAGGTAAGGCTTAGATGTAGCATTTGTGGAGATGTGATAGAAGTAACATTTTAATAAAATTGTGTGAATTCCATAATATTGTGGGAGATTTCAGAAATGTATTTTTTATTAGTTGAAGATAGATTTCATAATATAATTTCAATTAATCCATTTGCACAATTTTATATATAATTTCTACTATTAAGATTCAAGTTTTATTTTCTCTGAACCTACTGTGTAGTAAATTCACCCAGGGCTTACCCACCAATTTTGTGGTGTTAGAACAACTGAGCCCTTCTGCAGGTCTTGACTTACTACATTTATTAGTTTTTACTTTTTACATACACATTGTAATTTTGCAGTTTATTTCTAAAATTTCATGTGTGCCACTAAAATGATCCTAACTGTACTCAGCAACATGAGTACAACAAAATGTATGTATGCCTTAGTAGAGTTTCAATCTTAAAGTGACACTATAGTCACTAAAACAACTTCATCTCATTGATGTTGTTATGGTGCAAGGAAGACCCTGGAGGCACTCTTATCTCAAGGGCTTAAAGCGCTGTTGAACGGTTTAACCTCAAAGTTGCCTCCAGCAGTGATGTCAACTACCCCTTCCAGCATCTGGCTTCTGAATTTTCAGATTCAGGAAGCATAAAGTGCCGCTGGGCAGTGGCGCCACTGATAGGCTGAGAGCAACCTATTGTGGGGGCCCTAAATTACAATACAGGGGGAGCTACTGCCTCCCCCAACCCCCACCCATGAGCGTCAGGTAGGGTCCCTAAATGACAATGAGGGAGGAACTATTGTCATCCCCCGGCCCCCACCTATGAGCGGCATTCGGGCCCTAAGCTACAATGGAGGGGGACCTATTGTCCCATCCCCGTTACGCCCCACCCATGAGCGGTGGGTGGATGCCCTAAGTTACAATAGTGGGGACCTACTGCCTCCCCGCAGACCCCACCTATGAGAGGCATTCGGGCCTAAGTTACAATGGAGGGGGACCTATTGTCCCATCCCCCTTACGCCCCACCCATGAGCGGTGGGTGGGGGTCCTAAGTTACAATAGGGGGGGACCTACTGCCTCCCCCTAGGCCCTAATTATGAGCAGCGGGTGGGGGCCCTAAATGACAATAGGGGGAGGACCTAAAGTCCCCACTGGCCCCGTTTCATGAGCGGTGGGTGGGGGCTCTAAATGACAGTAGGGGGGAGGATCTCTTGTGTTCTCCCCGGCCCTCCACCCATGGGCTACGGGTGTGGGTTAAATAACCCCCCCAAGGTGACTAAGGTCCCTAAAAATAGTGATGGGGTAGCAATTAAATTAAATACCTGTAAAAAAAATCTTTTTTTTTTTCTAAAACCTTCCTTTTTCAACCCCCAAAAAGGACAAATAAAAAATTCATAATTACCATCGAACTTATAAAATAAAAAAACCCCAAGCGCAAAAAACCCAAAAATAAATAAATCACAATGCTAAAAAATAATCCATCCTCACCCACCGAGGGCATCGCCCAGCCTTCCCATGCCCTGCAACTTGACTCAGAGCGCTGTGATTGTTTTAAGCCAACCAATAAGAGTGCTCTGATAGCTAAATCTTGAGCCTTGCAAGTAACCAATAGGGTAAGGCTCAAGATTTTCATGTCAGCGCACTCTTGATTGACTTAAACCAATATGAAGTTAGCAAGTATGATTTTATTTTTTTTACGGGTATTTAGTTTTATTGCTTCCCCCTTGACTATTTTTAGGGTGATGGGGGTAGGTAGGTTTTTATTTTATTTTAGGGGTGGGTGAGTAGGGGCTTGAAGACCCCTAGTTACCTTGGCCCTTTAGGGGTATTTTACCCCCCTATTGGCGCTTGGGGCCCCCACCTGCGGCTGATGGGTGGGGGCTGAGGGATGCTGAGAATAGACAAGGGGATTCTGAGCTAAACTAGCATGTTGCTACCATCTACTGGCTGTTTTCAGTATGACAAGCCCCTGTCATACTAAAAAATAACCAATGCCGTTACACTATGATCGGTGCTGTTTAGACCCTCTGGTTTAATGGGACAAGCTATTCACAGAGAATCACCATCAGCTCAGCCATGTTACTCTCAATCAGTTTAACCCCTTAAGGACCAAACTTCTGGAATAAAAGGCAATCATGACATGTCACACATGTCATGTGTCCTTAAGGGGTTAAATGGCTGTGTGCTGTGTTCATGTTGAACATTACATACAGCTTATTTGTCAGTCTGGGGTTGATAACCTGGGTCTCCCTTGTTTCAGTTGGGATTTAACCCTGCTCATGCCATATTGCTGTCAATGGCACTCGGTACCAAGAGCTGAGTGACAACTTTAAATACTAATTTTAAGCACAGTCGACAGAGGGGAGCCACTGGTATCATTAGGTACAAGCAGTGAAAGAATCCCTGCTGGTAAAATACTGCATGATGTAATTATTCCGTCATGGTTCTTTGAGGAAAATAATAATTTATTCATGCATCCTTAAGAGGTTAAAGTATAGCAGGAGAGGCTGATCAGTAGATTTCTAAGCTTTTAGTGCACATCCTCAAATCAAATCATGGATTTCTAAGATTTATATTTCAGGTATTAGCTTTCTACTTACCGTATATACTCGAGTACAGCTCCACTGTAAGTCTCGTGAGAGCCGCGGCGTCTGAGCGTTGCCACGGTAACCCGCACACAGACCGCGAGACTTACAGTGGAGCTGACCGGAACAGAGGAGAAGGGAGCTGACAGGAGCTGCTGTAAAGGTAAGTAACAGCTTGCTGCCAGCCCCCCCCCACTGCACAGCCCATGCACTGGACCACCAGGAAATAATATAGCCCCCCTCCCTGGCCATGTATCAAGCAGGGAGGGGGGGGCTAAAAAAATAAAATAAAAATGTTAATAATATTATAATGAAATAAAATAACAATATAATAATATTAAAAAAAAATAATAATATTAAAATAATAATAAAAAATGAATAATAAAAATGCCCACCCCCACCAAGGTTACACACTCTGCATCACATACACAAACACACTCTGCATCACATACACACACACACACACACACTGCATTCATACACACACACACTGCATTCATACACACACACTGCATTAAATACACACACTGCATTCATACACACACTGCATTATATACAAACACTGTATTATATACACACACACACTGCATTCATTATATACACACACTACAGAAACACACACACACACACTCTGCATTATATACAAACACACACTGCATTTTATATACACACACACTGCATTCATTACATACACACACTACACAAACACACACACACTCGGCATTCATTATATACACACACTGTAAATACATATTCAATTAATATAATTTTTTGGGGATCTAATCTTATTTAGAAATTTACCAGTATCTTCTGCATTTCCCACCCTAGTCTTATACTCGAGTCAATAAGTTTTCCCAGTTTTTTGGGGTAAAATTAGGGGCCTTGACTTATATTGGGGTTGACTTATACTCGAGTATATATGGTATGCTGAACACTACCATATTTCACGATGACACATAAAACTGTGTTTCAGGATCGTGCAGGTTAAGAGGGAAGGACAAAAAGTGAGTTATACATAGTGTGGTAAACTGTTCAAAAATGCATGAACTTGCCCAGGAAGTTTTATAAATACACATCCCCGTATGATAAGGAAAAACAGGTTTGCTACTTGGTCTGGTTTGCAAGGCCTTCTGGCCTGTTTATTTCCAGTAGAATTTCAGCAAAGAAACACACCAAAAAACAGCAATTATGTCAGCACCCAATAGACTTAGCCATCTACCTTATACCAAACCATAAAACCAGTTCTCAGTCTCCCATTCAGATCAAAGCACCACAGAAATAGTTTAGAACAGTTACAGACAGGTGTGCATATAAATAACCAACTGAAAGACTAGCTGTTTTACACAGTCATTTTAATGCTCTAAAACTCCACCCAAACAACCCAAAATTCATAATAGGAGAAAGAACCAAGGCTAGTTTATGATGCAACGCATTTGTGACCAAGGCCTTTATGGCACTTTTACCATGGGTTCATTCTACCAAAATTTCACCCATACATATGTATAATTTTTATAGGGCTTTTTAAAATATCCTATATGTATACATAACACAATATTAAATCGCCATTAAATATTTAAAAAAATAGAAAACAAATGAAGAAACCAATTTTTTTCTCAGTTTTACATTTAAAGGGTTAATCCAGTCTCTTTTAAATGTTGCATTGTGTATTTTATTTCTTACTTTGTTTTTCAGAGTACTTCTTATTTAGTACCCCATGTTTTTTGCTTAATTTTTTTTTAAATTATAAAAAACTTGTGGTTTGTAGTGACTCACCTAAGAAGGCGGACAACACTTGACATCCCGACCTCATCAACGAAAAGCTTGATATCTTGTCCAGGCTGGACAGAAATTGCCAGTCGACCCTGTCGAAAGCCTTTTCTTTGTGCGTGGAGAGAAGAAGCGTCTGTTGTTGGCGGGATTGCTCGAAGTGGACTGCATTAAGAACTCTGATGGTGTTATCCTTAGCTTCGTGCCTCGGGAGAAAGAATCTTTGACCTGGTTGCACTAGCAATGGAGCCATTTTTTCCAGACAGGCTGCCAACATCTTTGCATACAACCTTATGTCAGCATTGAGGAGCGATACTGGATGATAGCTAGAGCAGATCCTGTGTCTCTCTCCTTTTTGGGTAGGATGGTTATATGGTGTGGTGAAAGTAACCTCGCGGTAGGAGGTGTAATATACTCATTAGGGGTCTAGTATTATTATTATTATTATTATGATATTTATAGAGCGCCGTCAAATTCCACAGCGCTTTACAATGGGTGGACGAACAGACATGTAGTTGTAACCAGACAAGTTGGACACACAGGAACAGAGGGGTTGAGGGCCCTGCTCAATGAGCTTACATGCTAGAGGGAGTGGGGTAAAATGACACAAAAAGGTAAGGATAGTATTAGACTAGTGACAGTTGCAGAAGAAGAATCAGTCAGGAGCTATTAACAGTTTAATTGATACGCTTTTATGAAGAAGTGGGTTTTTAACGATTTTTTGAAGGAGTGGAGACTGGGTGAGCATCTAACGGAGGAGGGAAGCGAGTTCCACAGGAACAGTGCAGCCCTCGAGAAATCTTGAAGGCGAGCATCAGAGGTGGGAGTACGGACAGAAGATAGACGTAAGTCTTCAGCAGATCGTAAGGGCCTAGACGGGACATACTTGTGTATAAGGGAGGAAAGATAGGTGGGAGCAGCATTATGTAGAGATTTGAAAGCAAGAACCAGAATTTTAAATTGAGCTCTATATTTTATAGGAAGCCAATGTAGGGACTGACAGAAAAGTGAGGCATGGGAGGTGCGGGCGGACAGGAAGATGAGCCTCGCCGCCGCATTCATTATGGACTGTAACTGCGCTAGTTGGGAGCACGTAAGACCGCTGAGAAGCGGATTACAGTAGTCAAGGCGAGAAAGGACAGTGGAATGGACTAACACCTTAGTCGCATCTGGCGTTAAGTAGGGTCGGATACGTGCAATGTTTTTGAGATGGAAATGACAGGATTTGGCGATAGATTGAACATGAGGCTTGAACGAGAGGTCGGAGTCAAGGAGAACACCTAGGCAGCGAGCCTGCGTGGTGGAGCTGATGGTAGCACCGTTGACTTGGAAGGAGAAAGACACAGGAGTAACAACACTTGAGGGAGGAAAGACCAGAATTTCAGTTTTGGTCAAGTTTAGTTTAAGGAAGTGGGCAGCCATCCAGTTAGAAACAGCAGAGAGGCAGTCAGAGACACTAGTCAAGAGGGACGGGGAGAGATCAGGAGAGGACAGGTAGATTTGTGTGTCATCTGCATAGAAATGATATTGGAAGCCAAAGGAGCTAATGAGTTTACTAAGGGAGGCAGTATAGATGGAGAACAGTAGGGGACCAAGGACTGAACCTTGGGAGACACCAACAGAGAGGAGTTGGGGAGAAGAAGCAGAGCCAGAGAAAGAAACACTGAAAGAGCGCTGGGAGAGGTAGGAGGAGCACCAGGAGAGAGCAATATCTTGTAGACCGATATTGCGGTGAATGAGAAGAAGCTGTTGATGATCAACAGTGTCAAAAGCCGCAGACAGGTCAAGGAGAATTAGGATAGAGTAGTGACCACAAGATTTTGCAGCGAGTAGATCATTGGATACTTTGGTCAGTGCCGTTTCCACAGAGTGCTCAGTGCGGAAACCAGACTGAAGCGGGTCTAGCAGAGAGTTGGACTTCAGGAAGTCTGTCAGTCTTGCATACACAATTTTTTCAAGGATCTTGAATGCAAAAGGCAGTAGCGAGATAAGACGATAGTTGGATGGGGAGTTAGGGTCAAGATTGGGCTTCTTTAGAATTGGGGTTACAGTTGCATGTTTGAAGGGCAATGGAAATATACCAGAGGAGAGAGAGAGATTGAGAATTTTAGTGAGAGGTGGAGAAAGAGAAGAAGACAGAGTGTGGATGAGATTCGAGGGAATTGCATCTAGGGAGCAGGTGGTGGGGACGGAGGACTGGAGCAGAGCAGAAACCTCTTCCAATGTAGCGGCAGAGAAAAGTAGTTGAAGCAGAGCAGAGACAGTCGGTACCTGACCGGTACCTGACATTCTACAAAACCTTTCTAATATGGCCTTACACAATGAAGTTTCAGATAACTTTATGTTCGAGAGGGCACAAAGGACCTATTGTCCCACCCCCTGGCCCCCACCCATGAATGGTGGGTGGGAGCCCTAATGAAAATAGGGGGAGGACCTATTGTCCCTGTCCTGGCTCCCACCCATTAGCGGTGGGTGGGAGCCCTCACATACAATGGGAGGGGACCTACTGCCTCCACCGGCCCCCACCCATGAATGGCCGGTGGGGCCATAAGATACAATAGGGGGGGACCTAGTGCCTGCCCCAGCCCCCACCCATGAGCGGTGGGTGGGGGCTCTAGCGCAAATAGGGGGAGAGGACCTATTGTCCCCCCATGGTCCACACCCATGAGTAGTGTGTGGGGGCCCTAGTGAAAATAGGGGGGGAAGGATCTATTGTCCCCCCCAGCTCCCACCCATGAGCAGTGGGTGGGGGCCCAAAATAACAATAGGGGAGACCTATTTTCTTGCCCCCACCCATGGGCGACAGGTGGAGGTTAAATGTAAAAGTAATCCCCCACCTCCTAAGGTGACTAGGGGTCCCCAAGCCCCTAGTGACCCCACCTCAAATAAAATTAATTCCTACCTACTCCCCTCATCCTAAAAATAGTGAGGGGGGAATAAAAAGCTAAATACCTGTAAATAAAAAAAATCATACTAACCATTAGATGTCTTCTTTTTTCTAAAACCTTCTTTTTTTTTCAGCCCCAAAAAAGGCCAAATAAAAATCCATAGTTCCCGTGGACTTGTGGACCGTAAGTAGGGGCATGCGGGAGGATTTAACCTCCCTTTTATTAATAAACCCCCATAGGTTTTAATGCAAGAGGGAGGTAGAAATTGTTAATATTTATTACAAGGAGTGAGGTGGTAGCGCTGCCCGCTCCCTCCTTGCTTTTTTTTTGGCGCATGCGCAGTGTTATTTTCGTCTTAATGGGCGAAAACAAATATTTTTTTACAGAATTTCAGAATGGATAAATTAAATCTTTATTTAATACGAATTAATTCGTGTGAAACGAAAATTTCACTTGTGCACTTGTCTAATTTGGAGCTTGATCACAGCACTTCCTGCTCAGCCGCAATCCAGACCACGTCTCCACATTTATTTATTTTTATTTGTTTAATAATTTACATATTTACAGGCATTGCTTATTTAATTTTCAAAAACTGTACTAACAAAAATATATCCAATTATATTTAAAACTATAAATTTTCCGAGTGACAATATTGCCAAAATCCGCTGTTTTATCATTATTTAGTATGGAGCCCATCGAGTGTGCGTTCGGCTTGTTTAGTGGCTAAGCTCCCCCCCAATTTGACAATTTTTATTGTTTCACAGATATCAGGATTGAGATAACAGACATGCATGCTTGTAACACAAGAGATGTACCTCATGGGGTGGGATTATTGACATCGCTGGTATTTTGTTATTTATTTACAATGATGCATTATCTCATATATACATACAAAACAACATAGCATAGTCTAACGTGATGATATCATGTAGTGTTCCACAGGTTTATTACTGCATAATCAATCTGTTGTGTGCCATGGAGTAAGCCATGACAACCTGAGCTCCTATGTACAAACATTTTACTCATATTGAGGTTGAAGGTGTGATTTATTCTAGATTTTTAAGTATAGCCTTATTTTTATACTGCATCCGTTTGGTCTATTCAAACCATAATTAATTTCTCCAACAAATGAACTTGTATGTATGTATTTAGAAGATTGAAAACTAATTAAAATCATCTCAAACACTAAACTAAACAAATTAATAATGATCTCAAACACAATACTAGGTCCAGAAAGCTATGAAGGTACCAACTGTTGTCAGAAATCTGGTGGACTAATATATCCCATTGGAGTTTTAAAAAACAGCTGTGCTTGTATATCTGCTCCAAATGAATTATGAAAATATTCTAACATCAACATTAATTTTGTAAATTATCAGTGGAAAATGCTTGTTTATTACTTTGCTCTAGGTGTATTTCTTGAAAAAAGTTCACTATATTTATTACAGATTTTAAATATTTTTTAGCCACATTTTTTAGTGATTTGTGATACTTCAATGTTTATTACAGATTAAGTGATTATAGATGTAAATATATATAATATAGAATAATATAAATAATAATATACTGAAATTTCAGTTTAGCTTTAGTTATAGATTTTTGACTAAAAAGCCATTTTAGTTTTAGTTGTATTTTAGTCGTTTGAATTGCTTTAGTTTTAGTCTAGTTTTAGTCAACTAAATCTCAAAAATGTTAGTTGAATAAAATCTGACTAAAATTGTTAGTTGACAAAATAAACATTCAACATTTTTTGTTTCTTTTCATTTACTTGTTTCATATTTTCATGTTCTCAACATTTGTATACAGTATATTCCCAATTCAAACAAACGCATATAAATAAATCAGAAACATGCCAAAAAGTCATAATACTTAAAGGAATACTATAGAGTCAGGAACACAAACATGTAGTCCTGACCCTATAGTGTTAAAACCACCATTTAGGTAGCTTGCCCCCCTTCAAAAGTAAGAAAACTTACCTTATTTCCAGCACCACAGCAGTCCACCAGCAATGGCCCTGATCAGATCCGCCTCCTTGGCTGACATCAAAATTGATGATCTCTGCCAATCCAATGCTTTCCCGTAGGAAAAGTATTGGATTGGCTGAGATCGTCAAGAAGGCAGGGCGGGTCCAAAGGCTGGCTTGGCCAATCAGCATCTCCTTATAGAGATGCATTGAATCAATGCATCTCTATGGGGAAAGTTCAACATCTCCATACAGAGCGTGGAGACACTAAACGTCAGTGCTGCACACTGTGCAGCATTGACCCAGGAAGCACCTCTGAGGAGTGTTTACAGCAAAAAGCCTGAAGGGACTGACTATATTCACCAGAACAACTACATTAAGCTGCTGTTGTTCTGGTGACTACAGTGTCTCTTTAAACTCTAACCCTAAAAATACTTATTTTAGGCACTTTGCTATCTTATAATAAATACACTAAGAAGGTTTGAAAATTTCAAGTCCTATACTACTAGCCAGGTCTAAACATTACTCGTCCTTTTAAGCTTTCAGTGTCCACAACATTTTCACTTGCCAATGGCTAGTGAGCGAGAGGAAATTGTGAACCCTGCATACTTGTTTTTACCACTTAAGGACTGAGCCAAATGTACACGTTGTGATCAAAACAAAACATAAACAAAAACTTAAATTTGCGCTACATGTCTGTTCAGGCGTAATTCGCCTCTTTCATATTATGTGCACACTTATTGTATATCATTTTATTCAGGGGAAACAGGGCTTTCATTTAACATCAAATAATTAGGTATAAAACATAATTTAATTTGAACAAAATATAAAAATATCGGAGAAAATAAAATGTTTATTTCTACGTGACATTCTAGCTGTGAATGTCATAATACTGTTTGCTTTAACTGCAATAAAATACAATATTTGTATTCAGCGTTGTCTCACGTGTAAAACAGTACCCCATATGTACAGGTGTTATGGAGTTTTGGGAAGTTACAGGGTCAAATATAGCTGTGGCGGAACCAACCTCGCCACTATGCACTGGAGAAGCCTGGTTGCCAGCCTCCTGCCATGTGACTATGGCCCCTGGGATGTATTGCCCTTTAAAGACATGATTTGGGCATAATGGATTTGTGTTGTGCTGCTGCTGGCCCTTTTAAGAACCATCTGGGGACATACTGTGGAGTTACTGGGTGGCCACCATTTCCTGTATCAGAAGCACATGGTGAGAACAATGGATGGCGGCCATTTTAACTCACAGACACTGTGTGGACTTTTCAACACGGTGCCATCTCGCCAGTATTTGTTGCACAGAGACATCGTGCGGTGGTTTTGGACTATACAGCAGGGGACACATTATACAGTGATTGTTTTTTATTTAGCCTGTATATGTTCTGCAGAATCTGCATTAAACTGTATTTTCCAAAGTACTGAACGGATCTGGGTGAATTTTGGATATGTGGTTCACCCAGATCCCCCAGTTCCAAGGATATACTTTTTATGGGGTTATTGCATGTTTTGGGGTCCCTGTGATGTGTTTTATGAAACTGTATTTCTCTGGCTGTGATAATTAGATTACCCATTGTGTTCAGTAATCATATCACAGCCAGAGGGGAGGATTTTGTGTGGGAGTGTCTGGGTGTATTGTATGGATTGATTGGCTGTTTTGTAACGCCCTGTGGGCTGTACTATGTTTGTGGATTGGGAATAAAAGAGACTGTATGTGACAGTACAGGGAGTTCCTGTTTAACCCTCAAAGTGAAGTGTTGTCTCATTATTGGGGGAAGGATTTATTGTATGCTGTTCCAGTTTGACTGCTAGGAGAGTAAACCTATTCGTATGGTTCCTATTCAACTGTCTACAGCATTCATATGCTTGAGAGGATTCAGATGCTTCTCCGGTTCGGTGGTTGTGGTGTCTGCTGCAGTGCTTGGAGACCTCAGGAAGCGCTAGGAGCATCCTTTAAAGGAGGTACCCAGTCGGGGTGCCAGGCGATCCGTTACATTGGTGGCAGTGGTGGGATGGCGTCCTAGTGCGAGGTATAGCAGCTCAGAGACACAGTTTGTGGATTTACAAATTGAAGGCGACGCTAGTGTTCATACAGTGTCCCTGTCTACATAAAGATTTGGGAAAACCAGCACTACTTCAGAGATGGAAGGCCGTGCAGTATCTCACTTTGACGCCAGGCTCCAGCAGCGACTACAGGATGTGATGCGCAGTATGGAGTATCCTATCCCAGAGGAAAGAGAGACAGAGTGGAGGGTGGCGCTTCGTACCGATCTCTGGAAGGAGGACATCGACGAAATTCGACCCTTCCGGTGCGAGGAAATCCTGACCACTAACCAGCGCCAAGCAGAACAACTATAGCTGCAGATGCCGTTATTGGGAAACCAGCCCTCAGAGGAATGGGTAAGCGAACTGGAGACGCTAGTTGAGACTGGATGATTCCTATCGGGCCCTGCGGTGGCATGTTTACCATCTCTACCCATGGCTGATTGAGTACAAGTGTATTGAGGGGGAAGACTACGATGGCCCTGGTTTGTTGTGGGATACTATTGAAACTAGTCTCTGGTTCGGAGACACCGACATTGCTCGCTTCTGGTCCATCCGAGCTGAGCGGGCAGACAACTGGGACCTTACAGAGATCGATGCCATTCAGCCAGATCTATCTTTTCTTGCCAACCGAGAGTGGGAACTAGAACAGGATTATGTTTGCCTATTCCAACGTATAACGCCGCCTGTCTCTGACATGATGGGGCTTATTGACTGTATACCACCAGAAGCATTGAGTTTAGTTCCTCCTCCCCAGCAACCAAGCCTGTTATCAGGAGACCTTGGTACTGTACCACATATGTCCCAACCAGCCCCAGAGATGGAAGACCTTATTGACTTGTCCTGGGAAGACACCCAGCTGGCAGGTGGAGATGGGACCGAGGTCTCTCTACAGGCCCTACAGGGATGCTGGGCAGTCAGCCCAGATCCCCAGCGGCAGTATGTATCCCAGGGAGCTGAAGGTGCCGTACTTCCTCCCCAGCGGCAGTGTGTCCTGCAGGAAGCGGAGACAGTCGGTCTCGCTCCCCAGCAGCAGGACAATATATTAAAAGGGGAGTTGGCTAGACTCCCTGCAAAACCAAGGAGTTGGCTAGCCAACTCCTTGGTTTTGCACCCTTCCCTGTCACAGGTGCCTCATCCCAGGGCCCTATTTAGCCTTGTACTGCAGAGAGCCCCAGATGGAATTTTTTTCCCCAAGTAGGTTAATCTCATAAGAGCAGACATTAGGCTGTTAGTGTAGGACCTGCCAAAGATGGGGTACATTGACGTTGTGGCAGGCTTATGCAATGTATGATCATATAATGTAACTAAACCCCCATTATTTTTGCCTAGATTAGGTGTTTTAAAAAAAAACAAATAAAATCTTTCAACATTGAAGTTGCTGTTTAGTGGATAGGTGAGTGCGCTGGATTTTGTGTATTATATATATATATATATATATATATATATATGATCTAAGTATATATAATTGTATTTTACACTGTTTTGAACTTTTCTTTTTCTTTTTACAGGCTGCAGGGGGAGTACCTGTCATTACAGGCAATCCCCCTGCTGACATTGCTGTGGACGGCTATGCCGTCCATGTGATCGTGAGGTCCTCGCAAGGACCTCGCGATCACATGGCCCAGGGGGACCGAAGAGGATGGAGGGGTAAGTACATAGGACGGCGGGGACGTGCTATGCCGCCCCCCGGCGTTTAGAGCCAGTTCCCTAAGGACGGCATAGCACGTCCCCCGTCCTTAAGAGGTTAATAGCATCATGTTATTCTAAACTTTCTTGGTGTAATCAAACAGATGGTAATTAGTCTCACCAGCTGTTTTGGCTATTGATGGTTTATTTATATAGAAAGATTACTATATTTCACATAGAACTCTGAATAGCACATGTAGCTTAATATTTTTTTTTCAGTTTTATTGTGTACTAGTTTGCGAAGAACTATTCTAAGCACTATAAGCACTTATGTTGTTTATGTTTTGGAATAGTCATTATCACGGCAAGGGTGCATAATTTATTATTGCACTATGAAATATTGCTATTTAATATAACTTGTGCAGTGAATCAATAATTAGACCCCTGGCTAGAGGAGAAATTGCTCCTTTGATCAAAAGGGGCTTCTGCAAGGTGTAAAACAGATTGCCCTTTTTGATCTATCAAAGGTCCTGCAAGGTGACACATTTTACACTTAAGCCGCCTATATGACTAGTTTCAATGTAAACTAACAGACTTTGACCATATGACATGAAACTCTCAATTGCTAGTTCAGTCCTTTGATATGGTAATGATATTAGTTTCATGAAGACCCTGGTGTTCCAGTATCTCATCCAAGAGAAAAATTAATACTTACCCACAGCTTAATAATTAAGCCTAATTTTTATTATATTTGGAATGGGACAAGCCCAATCTCTTAATTAAGCCTAAACATGAGTTGCACAACTTAAACCGTGTGTTAGGAATTGTCATGTCTGTCCTATTAGATCGTGGGTGGGGCGTGCAACATGTCTATGGAATGGGAAAATAATAACAAATTTGTAGATGCAATTATTATTTCTGTGGCAGGTACATAAGGGAAAATAGAGCCAAATGTTTCCATTTGGATTGACGTTGGTCTGGAACAAAGGAGGTGGTTACTTATTATTTCTATAGGTACGCCTTAACTCCACCCCAGGGCAAGACATGATAATCCACAGGTTATATATCCAATGATTTGGAGGGGTGTTGGTGTACTTGCTTAGGGCCACGATCTAATTTTGAGTGAGTCACCATCATCCTTCCTTGCCAGAGACCCCCTGGGTAGAAGTTGTACTTTGAAACACCTAAGTGAGTATTTAGGACTTCTGCTAATTTATCCTTGTTGTTTTTATCTGTTGTTGGTGTAAATAATTTGTTTATCATATATTTTTATATGCACTCTGACTATTTTTTTCTCATAATACACATTAATTTGTCTGGTTAAGAATCACGTTACCTGAAGAGACTAATTAGTATTTTTGCAATTCCTTAAATATTGTGCTAAGTAATATTTGGTGAGTTTTATTATTGATTTACCTGGGGGACCAAAGCACCCCATTTATAAATTGTCTTGGTGGTGGCAGCATTAAAATAGTAATGGTTATATTATTATGTTTAAGTGTGGGTGGTGTTAAAGGGGGATTTTGTCATTATTTCTGTTCTAGTGCAGACAAATAGTGAACTTTAACCCTTTCACCATCACAACTACGTCACGCACACTGTTGGAATAGGATGCATTCAGTCATGGTGTAAGGACCCATTATATCTTTATGCTATCAAATATACTGCATATAATTTAAAGAAGAGCATACAAAAATATCATGACCATAGACATGAATCAAGATAATAGAGCTCTGTATGTGTCCTAGATATTTTATGTTTTGAAACTCAGATAAATTACATTGGAATTTTGAAGTACAATAAAAACTTTGTTAAATAATTGGTTGCCTTCCCAGTTCTTGAAATTAATAGAAATGTAAAACATTCTGGACTTTATGTGTTTGAATCTATATTATTTATGTTATTGAAATTCTGGATAACTTTCCATAAAGAAATGTAATATTACTTCTTTCAGGGGTAATCGAACTATGCCAAGTAATAGTTATAAAAGTTAAGATTCATTCAAATGGGAAAACAACCCTGGATGTCAAATAAAATGAAATGCTTATGATTTTATATTACTTTGTCTGGCCCATTCTACTGCAACTACAGGTGGGGTGGTAAGTACAAGCCGTCGTGGAAATTAGAGGGATTCCCTGCTCTGCTGCGGTCCTCTGTGTTCAGGGAGATTTCCCCGAACATAGACGAATGCACCAGAGCAGGGGACCCCTTAAATCTATGTACGGGGAAATTTGCCCGAACATAGATTAGAGGGACTCCTTGATCTGTTTCTTTTGTCTATGTTCAGGGAAATTTCCCCGAACACAGAAAAGCACACGAGAGCAGGGAATCCCTTAACTACTCACGTAACGACCAATTAGTTCTACGACCGGGTCATAGGAACAGAACCCGGTTGGTAAGTGTGGAGTATCTGTACAGCAAACAGCCTTTTATTAATACTGCTTAATATACTACTGCTTCCAGCTCCTTCTTTATAAACTTTCTGGGGATTATATGCTAAACTCCAAATACGGCTCCAAATTGGAATATTTATAAATAATATGTCTGAAAGTTTCAGTTTGATTATTTACTAGGTATACATTTAGCAACAGGCCTTGTATATGTAGGTGTGATTCAGACAAAATTGAATATATCCAAAAGGCTACAATTCCAGGAATCCTATGGGAATTCCAATAGTTTACAAGCACTAAATGGTATCCATAATTCCTGCACACCTGTTCTAAAATGGTTTGACTACTTACATTGGATGTGGGGCCCTATTGATACCATAACCACTACTGTACATAGCTTCCTTAGTAATTTTTTTGTTGTTCTAAAGATAGCATATGTGACTTTACAAATCATTTGTTAAAGATAACTACTTAAGAAGCAGTTTTCATAAAAAGAACTAGCAGCGTTAGTCTAATTGACCTCAAGTTGGCCATTATTTATTTTAAACTTGGCTAAAAAGTTGACTTTCCTTCCAAAACTCTAGTGTTTCCTGAGAAAAAAAAAATGTAATGTCATTAAAAACTGCATTTTTAAACAGTATTAACTGGCTTTCGATATCAACTCCATCATTCCTTATTTTGCCAAAATAACACATGGCATTCTTCAAGATATTCTACGTCGTGCTTTTTTTTTGGTAGAACTTTACATACATTTTTTTTTTCATATTTTGAATAATTAACGTGTAATATCTCAAAGCAGGAATACATGTCTAGGAAAAATAGTTTCATGGAAACATCAATGAAATACAAAGAAAGATCAAAGAACATCAAACTGTATTATTCTAGCAGAACATGGATAATTGGCAGGAACATCCTTAGTCATACAGAGGATGTCAAAGTGCTGGCACCATGCTTTTCTTAAGATAATTACTTTCATGGCAACCTCCATAACTGAATGTTAATAAGGATATTGACTCTGGAGAAACAATTAACCATTCCTCAGGCATCAAAACTTTAATTGATAATTTAAGTTAATGAAACAATATAGGAGCGCTTGGATGGGGTTGTTAGTGAGGTCTGTAATTTAATATTATCAATAAAATAGGTAGAACTTTACATGATATGATAGCATTGATTTTATTTTAATACTTTGACCTCTACATTTCTCTTGTTTGCCCTACCTCAATTATTGATTTATTTTTCTCTGCAGGCTATACTCTTCTGCTCCCTTACCTATTTTCCCACATTATATCGTGTTATGGGAAGGCTTGTAATCGTGTCTGCTTGGCAGTGAGCCTGAGGTAAAATACAATGCTAGGAATGGTCAAGTATTTTGGGTTCTGCTTTGAAGCAGAGAATCCACAAGGCTAGAGACAAAGGCACTCTATGTAGCGGAGCTCCAATACCCAGCATAGGTATCTCCACTATTCCTTCCTCGAAGCTGAAAGAAAGACTGTAGTAATTCAAGACCCTTTTCCCCCAGCAACTAGACGACACATAGTTCTGGGAGTCAACTGAGTTTATTTTTGTCACAAACGGCTTTTATGCACTGACCCCTAGCATGGGGTTTCCATATCAAAAATACAAGAGTTTTCCTCGCAGGATTCTTTGTTTATGAGAGATAATTGCATGAGAAAGTTATAATGCAATTATCTCTCAGATACAGGAAAACATACAATATTTATAAAAGACCCCCAAAACACACTTTAATAACACAGGAACCCCATGAAGGTCACGTCACTGAATAACTTGGATCTGAGCCCCCACTCTGTCAAAATATCACTCAGATCCCTTAAGTGGTTCGGGAACACCATTTGAATTAAAGGACCACTCTAGGCACCCAGACCACTTCAGCTTAATGAAGTGGTCTGCGTGCCAGGTCCAGCTAGGGTTAACCCATTTTTTCATAATTATAGCAGTTTCAGAGAAACTGCTATAATTATGAATGGGTTAAGCCTTCCCCCTAATCCTCTAGTGGCTGTCTCATTGACAGCCACTAGAGGCGCTTGCGTGCTTCTCACTGTGATTTTCACAGTGAGAGCACGCAAGCGTCCATAGGAAAGCATTATGAATGCTTTCCTATGTGACCGGCTGAATGCGCGCGCAGCTCTTGACGCGCGTGCGCATTCAGCCAACGGGGCGGATCGGAGGCGGAGAGGAGGAGGAGAGCTCTCCGCCCAGCACTGGAAAAAGGTAAGTTATTACCCCTTTCCCCCTTCCAGAGCCGGGTGGGAGGGGGTCCCTGAGGGTGGGGGCACCCTCAGGGCACTATAGTGCCAGGAAAACGAGTATGTTTTCCCGGCACTATAGTGGTCCTTTAAGTTTTGACTGGTTGGCCACGAGGTGATGCCCCAAAACAGTTCCAGAGAAAACAAGGCAACGACCGGTCATCTTTCGGGAGTTCTCGCAAGAACACCGGCTAATGCTCCCCCTGGCTGTTAGGGAGCAAATGCTCCCCCTGTTTGGCAGTTCATGCCTCCCGAACACAGTTCTCATAACTGTTCGGAAAGTTGGATGGGCAGCGGTACTAGTTTCCCAGGTGTTCACAGGGTCGTGGAACCCAAAAATAGTTCCATGCTGTCAACAACCATGTACTGCTGCCTGCGTTGGGATGACAAAATGAATGCCAATTATTTGAACACATGTTTTGTTATATGAACGGCGGCCACACAGGGAAATCCCTTGCACTAACGATCAATTTGTGGTTAACAGCCTGTAACATATTCCTCCCCCCTTGCGGTATTTGCGCCCAGCAGCCGTGCGTCTGTACAAATTACTCTTGCAACATGTTAATGGACGATGGCCGCTGCGGATCCATGTCCGCCCATGTTAATGACGACGTCGGCGTGCGCGTGATGTCACGTGGGAAGCCCTCGCACATGTTTTGGGGTCAAAGGCCGTTCTCGGCCAATCAGAAATGTAAAGCACCTATTTAAGCTCAAAATTACTTTTCATCATTGCCCTGTCGTGGTTTCCCTAGTGGTTGTCCGAGAGTGTGTTCCTGAGTGTTTATATTCTGTTTTTTGACCTTGGCTTCGTTTGCCTTCCCTGTATTCTGGTATCCCTGACTTCTGGCTTTCCCTTATCATTGTGTCTCATTCTGTGTCCCCTGACCTCGGCAAGTATCCTGACTATTCTTTGGTGCGTTAAGTCCGGCCATGCTAAGGTCCGGTAATACGTTACTTATTAGTCCTCAGTGTGACACAGTCCTACGTGCTGGATCAACTAGTAGTCCTGACACAGCCAGGGGTGGTCAGTGATTAAAAGGTGCGAACAAGGGGACCACACAAAGTTGGTTCGGTAAACGAACGAGGGGGGTACGGACAGCCGAACACTCTACCTTATGAAAAAGCATGGTTTGACCCTCTTCCGGAATGTCTACAAGTAGTCTTCAACAAACTAGGATTATTGCAGAGTCCATAATTATTAAAAAAAACACAGAGCACAAAAAAAAGTGGAACTACTTAAAGCATTTTGTACTTATCATAGTGCTTTTGTCAGTAAAAAACTGTTCTGCGTCATTCTGTGTGGTGCTTCAAAAGTTATTCTTCAAGGAATATTTAGTTAAAGGACCACTCTAGGCACCCAGACCACTTCAGCTTAATGAAGTGGTCTGGGTGCCAGGTCCAGCTAGGATTAACCCATTCTTTTATAAACATAGCAGTTTCAGAGAAACTGCTATGTTTATGAATGGGTTAAGCCTTTCCCCAAAGCCTCTAGCGGCTGTCTCATTGACAGTTGCTAGAGGCGCTTGCGTGCTTCTCACTGTGATTTTCACAGTGAGAGCATGCCAGCGTCCATAGGAAAGCATTATGAATGCTTTCCTATGCGACCGGCTGAATGTGCGCGCAGCTCTTGCCGCGCATGCGCATTCAGCCAAATGGGCGGAGAGGAGGAGGATCGGAGGCGGAGAGCTCCCCGCCGAGTGCTGGAAAAAGGTAAGTTTTTACCCCTTTCCCTCTTCCAGAGCCGGGCGGGAGTGGGACCCTGAGGGTGGGGGCACCCTCAGGGCACTATAGTGCATGGAAAAAGAGTATGTTTTCCTGGCACTGTAGTGGTCCTTTAAGTCCCATGTAAATTCTACCAATATTGTAAAAAAAACCTGTGGTAATCGAAACCGTTTATGAACACTGAATTGTATTCAAATTGCCTGAAAATTTGTAAATATAATAGCAGATTCTGCAAAATAATAAGATTAAAACAGATCCAATATATTTAAAGCATTACATACAAAAATAAATACATAAATAAAATAAATAGAGCACTCTTCAAACTTCAATAACAGTTTACCGTATTTATCGGCGTATAACACGCACCTCATTTTAAGAAGGAAATTTCAGGGAAAAAAAACTTAAAGGACCACTATAGTGCCAGGAAAACGAGTATGTTTTCCTGGCACTATAGTGGTCCTTTAAGGTTTTTTCCCCTGAAATTTCCTTCTTAAAATGAGGTGCGTGTTATACACCCTCAGGGACCCCCTCCCGCCGGGCTCTGGAGAGAGGAAGGGGTTAAACACTTACCTTTCTCCAGCGCCGGGCGGGGAGCTGTACTTCTCCTCTCCTCCTTGCTCGCGACGTCATCGGCTGAATGCACACGCGCGGCAGGAGCCGCGCGCGCATTCAGCCGGTCGCATAGGAAAGCATTTACAATGCTTTCCTATGGACGCTTGTGTGCTCTCACTGTGATTTTCACAGTGAGAAGCACGCAAGCGCCTCTGCGGCTGTCAATGAGACAACCACTAGAGGCTCTGGAGGCTGGATTAACCCTCAGTATAAACATAGCAGTTTCTCTGAAACTGCTATGTTTATAAAAAAAAAAAGGTTAATCCTAGAGGGACCTGGCACCCAGACCACTTCATAAAGCTGAAGTGGTCTGGGTGCCTAGAGTGGTCCTTTAAATTTCAAATAAAGAACTTCTTTACCCCCCTTTCTTACTCCCCCCTCCTCCTCCCCCTCTTCTTACCCCCCTTTCTTACTCCCCCCTCCCCCTCTTCTTACTTCCCCCTCCCCCTCTTACCCCTTCTTACTCCCCCTCCCCCTCTTCTTACCCCCCTTCCTCCCCCCCTCCCTCCTCACCCACCCCGCTGCCTCCCCCCCTCCCCCCTCTTCTTGCCCCCCCTCCCCTCTTACCCCTTTCTTACTCCTCCTCTTTTACCCCTCCCTCTTCTTGGCCCCCCTCCCTCTTCTTACCCCCCCCTCCCTCCCTCTTCTTACCCCCCTCCCGTCTTACCCCCCTCCCCCTCTATTCACCCCCTTCTTACCCCACTCCCCTGTAGCGTGGCCGAGCCGCTCTGCTGTCCGCGGTGGCCGGCCGGAGTGATAGGAAGGTGCACGCTCAGTGTGCACCTTCCTGTCAGTCCGACCGGGTACAGGAAACAGAAACTCCTGTTCCGCGCGGCACACTGAGCGTGCACCTTCCTATCACTCCGGCCGGCCACCGCGGACAGCAGAGCGGCTCGGCCACGCTACAGGGGAGGTGAGTACCAACTGCAGCCGCCTGAGCGCTCTTGACAGAGCGCTCAGGCGGCTGCAGTATTTAAAGGGCCGGCGTATAACACGCACCCACAATTTCTCCCCTATTTTCGGGGAGAAAAAGTGCGTGTTATACGCCGATAAATACGGTATTTAAATACATCAGACGACTTGAACACAAAAACCTGGGTATCTGTATAACAACACACACTCTTGTTCTGTGTGAGATCCTTAAATGGTGCCCAGAATATGTATAGTCTAGCACAGAAGCTATTCAAGCTATACCAGTGTTACAGTATAGAATCTGAACACCAATAAGAAGGTGCATGGAGGGGTCTTTCTTTGGTTGAATATGTGGATTTATTCAGATGGGTTGTGTCAGCCTGGCTGATGATGGACAACCTCCTCAAAGCAGACCATGCAAAAAGCACTGGTGAAGCCCTCTCTATATGATCCTAGTGCCCTCAGCACAGTGTGAGCACATCAAATGATGTACTTGCACTGTGCTGGCTGGGGCTAGTTCTTTGGTGTTGCCAGATGCCTAGTGATCACAGGACAAATTTTGTTGTTGCAATAATTAGAAACTCTAATCATGTCGATTGATCTTCCAGAATCAGTTTTTTTTTGTGATGTGCAGGCTTGTCAATAATCATTAAGGAGTTAAGATGAACATAGCTTTATATGATGCTCTCAATCACTATTGACAATAGCTATTTAAATTAACTGATCTCAATATATTTATATAGCGCTACAGAATCTGATGGTGCTATATAAATAATAAAATAATAATAAAATTATAATATGATATGATATGTGAATGTCTAAGGTGCTGTACCATTCAAAAACTAGAATTTAGAATTTCCTCAAGATGGAGCTATTTGCCTTTGATCAAAGAGACTGAAACATTAGGAGGAAAAATATTATTAGATAATAGCAAAGGATACATTTATATGAGGTAGATAGACAGACAGACAGACACAGACAGACAGACAGACAATAGAAAGAAAGAAAGACAGAAAGAAGATAGGTGGATAGAAAGAAAGATAGATGGATGTAGAAACATAATTTCACAGTAACATGCATAAGATTTCCACTTTATCAATAGTAATAAAATATCAAAGTAATAAAATGTAAAGTAAACATATTAAATATGTGTAAAGGAGTTTAGAAAAGGATACTTGAAACGTAAGGGTCCCATAATGACTATTCACACTTTAGGCAGTTTATGGTCTAATTATAAGGTCAAGTAAAAGGTTAGATCTGGGGTAGCAAATAGCCTGTCTGATGCTCTGTCACATTAAAGGAACACTCCACTGCTTAAAATACAAAATGATAAGTAATTAAGTAAATAAATAAATTAAAATATCAACATTTAGTAGTTATACCTACAATGCAATTTTTTTTTTATTGGGGATATATCTACAAACTGCTTGCAAAAGATACATTTCTGTTGTCTGTTGCCTTTCCGAGCCCTCCTCCTTTGCCCTGCCCAGACTTTCTGTGGCTGTCCAATCACAGAATTCCCAATGCAGTTCAATGAGAAGTCTTTGCAAGGCAGGTGCTGCCTCTAGAGTTTAGCTTCATTGAGCTAAAGAATCAGGAAGTAACAGGATAGGCTGTCTGGTTGAGTGTGTGGGGTGTAACAATGTTAACTTATAATTACATTTCTATTGAAATTTACACTTTGTAAAATAGAAATAAAAGAGCACACACTCTTCACACATAATGTAATTCATCAAACTAGCATGCTTTAGGTGCTTGGAGTCAAGCAGTATCTTAAAAGATTAGCTTGTCTAAGTAGACACAGGCTTTATCTACCAGTAAATTAATAAAACTAACAAAATCGGTCAACACCAAAGTACCTGTTTAGTAGATACGGGAGTGCGCTGGATTTTCATTTTTACTGTACTTATTGGCCCCCAGCAGCACCCCGTTTAAGCATGTTCAGGTGAGTGCAGCCAACCCCTTGTTTTCTCATATATATATATATATATATATATATATATATGTTTAGGAGTATAGCCAGCTCCTTGGTTTTGCACCCCTCCCTGTCACAGGTGCCTCATCTCAGAACCCTGTTTAGCCTTGTACTGCAGAGAACTCGAGATGGAAGGATTTGCCCAAGTGAGTAGCTCATTTAACAGACAGAATAGGACCTGCCAAATATGGGGTACATTGACGTTGTGGCAGGCTTATGTAATGTATGATCATATAATGTAACTAAACCCCCATTATTTTTTGCCTAGATTAGGTGTTTTTAATAAAACTAACAAAATCAGTAAGCACCAAAGTAGCGGTTTAGAAGATAAGGGAGTGCGCTGGATTTTCATTTTTATTGTTTACATTACAGCCTAGGGATAACACCACTGGCCACTCCTTATATAGCTACTAGAGGTGCTTCCTGAGGAGTGCTGCACACATTTAGTGTCTCCACCCTCTGTAGGGAGACACTGAACTTTCTTCATAGAGATGCATAGATTCAATGCATCGCTATGAGGAGCTGCTGATTGACCAGGGCTGAGTTTGGCTTGTACTGGCTCTGCCCCTGATTTGCATCCTTGACAGTCTCAGCAAATCCAGTGCTTTCCTATGTGATTGGCTGAGAGAATCACTCCTGATGTTGTCAGCCAAGCAGGCAGATCAATTGCAGAGCCAGCAGTAGCAGACTGGAATTTACAATATTTAGGGGGGCAAGTGGGGACTAGGGGGGCTAGATAGTGGTTTTAACACTATAGGGTCAGGGATACATGTTTGTGTTTCTGACCCTATTGTGTTCCTTTAAATCAGATCTGTCACTGTCTGGGGAGTTTTCATAATTTTCTAAGACCCCTGACAATAACATCACCGCTGGGGATTCCAGTGGCCAGAAGGATGCAGGCAAAGGTGAACTTGTCCCTCAAAGCCACTTCCATCATCTTTTGTCTGCTCATCTTCTGCTCCTGGCACTTTCGCATGTGCTAGAGTATAGCATTGAGGTCTATAGAGGATCCCATGACACCAGGGGGCCTCCACAGAAAGAGTTAATTTCCCTACAGTCGTCACTGGTGACCACTGGGGGAAATGACAAACTTGATATGAGTAGCTCCTCCTTCTTGTGTCAAGCTTTATCAGGTAGAGAAAAAATATTGAGACAAAGTAGTCCCTCCCTACAAGTATATCTTTTGACTGGGTTGGGATTTCAGTAAATTTATAGCTTAGTTAGGTATTTCATAAAGATTCTAACTTTTTGGAAGAAGAGGGAGTAACAGTGTTGCTTAAGTCTTCTCCTCAGTATACAAACATAAAAATCAAGTCAGTGGACACAAATACACACAATTTATTCAGAGAAGATGATGCTCGCACACATACATAAGTAGGGCCAACAGAACCATGTCAGTAGAGCTGACCGCCTTAGGGGGAACCGGTCCATGGGCGCATTCTCTGGGTACCTGGAAGGAGGGGAGCGCATAGTATTGTGCTCCCCCTCTTGCCAGTCACTCCATGTATCGTGACTGCGTGGACTGCAGTAACAGACCTTCTGTATCCTCTACCCTTTCTGACAGGAAGCAGCAACTTCCTGTCAGACCAGGTAGAGGATACAGATTCTTTTCCATGGTCCGCACAGCAATGCTACATAGAAGTAATTTGGGGGGAAAGATACCACAAAGGACTGGGTGAGAAGAAGAGACCACAAAGACACAAGGGGAGAGGAAGAGACCACAAACAGACTGGAGTGTGGATGAGACACACAAAAGTGGCTGAGTGAAAGAGTCAAAGTGCTGGGGCTGGAAATATAAAAGATGCTGGGGAGAAAGAGACACACAGAGGGGCTGTGGGAAAAAAGAGACACACATAGGGGCTATGGTGAAAATAGACACACAGAGGGTATAAGGGAGAAAGAGAAACACAGAGGGGCTGTGGAAAGAGAAAGAGCCATGCAAAGGGACTGGGCGGGAGACACGCAAAGGGGCTTGGGGAGACCCACAAAAGGGTTTGGGGGGGGAGAAAGACACATAGCGGGGAAGGGGAAAAAGAGAAACAGAGGGGTTGGGTGGAAAGAGACATTGTGCTTGCAGGAAGAGACACGCAGAGGGGATGGGGAAGAGGCGAAAGAGACAATCAAAGGGGACGGTGAAAAGACACACACAAAAGAAAGGAAAAAAGTGACAGAGAGACTGGAAAATGGAAGAAAACACATACATGGAGCAGAAAAGACACACAAAAGAGGGGAGTAAGAATCACAAAAGGAGGGTGTAAGGGGGGTATAAGACACACAAAGAGGATGAATGGCGGATAAGATACACTAAAGGGTGGTGTAAGACACAAAGGAGATAAAGTATACTAAAGGGGTAAGACATTCAAAAGAGGGGATGAGAAACATACAAAAGGGTAAGAAATTCAAAAGGGGAGGGAGGTAATGGATACAAAGGTGAAGATGCATTTTTTGGGAGTAGGCAGTAAAATGCATAGCCAAAAATCTTTGCACGGCTCTACACGTATGTACAGGGAGTGCAGAATTATTAGGCAAGTTGTATTTTTGAGGATTAATTTTATTATTGAACAACAACCATGTTCTCAATGAACCCAAAAAACTCATTAATATCAAAGCTGAATATTTTTGGAAGTAGTTTTTAGTTTGTTTTTAGTTATAGCTATGTTAGGGGGATATCTGTGTGTGCAGGTGACTATTACTGTGCATAATTATTAGGCAACTTAACAAAAAACAAATATATACCCATTTCAATTATTTATTATTACCAGTGAAACCAATATAACATCTCAACATTCACAAATATACATTTCTGACATTCAAAAACAAAACAAAAACAAATCAGTGACCAATATAGCCACCTTTCTTTGCAAGGACACTCAAAAGCCTGCCATCCATGGATTCTGTCAGTGTTTTGATCTGTTCACCATCAACATTGCGTGCAGCAGCAACCACAGCCTCCCAGACACTGTTCAGAGAGGTGTACTGTTTTCCCTCCTTGTAAATCTCACATTTGATGATGGACCACAGGTTCTCAATGGGGTTCAGATCAGGTGAACAAGGAGGCCATGTCATTAGATTTTCTTCTTTTATACCCTTTCTTGCCAGCCACGCTGTGGAGTACTTGGACGCGTGTGATGGAGCATTGTCCTGCATGAAAATCATGTTTTTCTTGAAGGATGCAGACTTCTTCCTGTACCACTGCTTGAAGAAGGTGTCTTCCAGGAACTGGCAGTAGGACTGGGAGTTGAGCTTGACTCCATCCTCAACCCGAAAAGGCCCCACAAGCTCATCTTTGATGATACCAGCCCAAACCAGTACTCCACCTCCACCTTGCTGGCGTCTGAGTCGGACTGGAGCTCTCTGCCCTTTACCAATCCAGCCACGGGCCCATCCATCTGGCCCATCAAGACTCACTCTCATTTCATCAGTCTATAAAACCTTAGAAAAATCAGTCTTGAGATATTTCTTGGCCCAGTCTTGACGTTTCAGCTTGTGTGTCTTGTTCAGTGGTGGTCGTCTTTCAGCCTTTCTTACCTTGGCCATGTCTCTGAGTATTGCACACCTTGTGCTTTTGGGCACTCCAGTGATGTTGCAGCTCTGAAATATGGCCAAACTGGTGGCAAGTGGCATCGTGGCAGCTGCACGCTTGACTTTTCTCAGTTCATGGGCAGTTATTTTGCGCCTTGGTTTTTCCACACGCTTCTTGCGACCCCGTTGACTATTTTGAATGAAACGCTTGATTGTTCGATGATCACGCTTCAGAAGCTTTGCAATTTTAAGAGTGCTGCATCCCTCTGCAAGATATCTCACTATTTTTTACTTTTCTGAGCCTGTCAAGTCCTTCTTTTGACCCATTTTGCCAAAGGAAAAGAAGTTGCCTAATAATTATGCACACCTGATATAGGGTGTTGATGTCATTAGACCACACCCCTTCTCATTACAGAGATGCACATCACCTAATATGCTTAATTGGTAGTAGGCTTTCGAGCCTATACAGCTTGGAGTAAGACAACATGCATAAAGAGGATGATGTGGTCAAAATACTCATTTACCTAATAATTCTGCACTCCCTGTATGTACCTGGGGGCTGGCAGAAACCTGTAAGAAATATTTTAACAGCTGGGGATCTACCATTTGACAAGGTCTTTGCAGGACTTTATTGAGCAGTGTTTGTGTATTTGAATATAAGCATGTTTTTGTTACGTATGTGTGTGTGAATGTAGGGGTGTATTTGTGTTTAGTGTTGTGTGTTTTTATGTATTGTTGCCATTTGAAAGCAGTGCTTTACTTGTCTGTAGTGTTGATGTTTGAATGCAGGTATGCATTTGTGTGTAGTGTTGGAGTTTGAATGCTGAGATGTATGCACATATACACTGCTACAGACACTGATACACATACACAGACACACACTGATACGCATCCGGGAAGAGACTGGCTTTCACATCTTATAGTGCTGCCGAGATTACAGGGGCTCAATTGCTCTGTTAAAAGGCTGCAGAACACAACTGGATCCAAGGAAACGCTTTGTCATTGGGTGGCCCTAAGCAAATGGGCCACCCAATGGGCCCCCTTAGTGTGCGGGCACGGGTGCAGCCGCAACAGCTGCACCAGTGTAGTTCCACAGCTGCATTTCAGGAAGAGACAATTTATTTAATTTTCAAAAAACATAATTTTGATACTGATCAAATATACTTAGCTACAAATCCTTATACGAACTCTGTAATAATGCCTAAGCAGATGGGGACCAACCACATTTAATGTCATGTCATCTGGCAGCTGCATAATTCAGAAGGAACTTGCAACATTCAGTCAAAGGAGATTATACACTGCAGAATCTGTCATGTTTTTTGTGCAATAATGCATTCACTGAACTATATGTGCAGTTTCGTCAGATTTGCTGCATCAACGTGAAAAGTTAATGTCAAATGAAAGTTACATCAGTTCATAGTCAAGCTGTGTGTGTAAGGGGGGCTGTATATTTGTGTGTGGTGCAGTGTGTAGGGGGTTATAGTTTGTGTGAGGGAACAGGGGGGCTGTGTGTGGTGCAGTGTGTGAGGGGATAGGGAGGCAGATTAAAGATATATATATATATATATATATTTAGTTATTAAATAATTAAATAAATCTAGTTAATGTCCCCCCTCCCGTCTTACCTTTGCTGAGGGAGGGGGAGACATTGCTTTCTTCCAGTCCCTGGCGGTTCTAGTGGGGGAGTGAACTCTAACCTGCAGCTCAGGCAAGAGTTCACTCTCGCGAGAACGGAGCGTTGCCATGGTAACCGCGGCAACGCTCCATGATTGCCAGAAGAGAACCTGGCAAAGCTGCAGGTAAGAGCGCCCCAGGGTTCTCTCTCTCCCTCCCCTGCCGACTGCCAGTAATGTGTCTCTGTGGGCCGGGGAGGGAGATCACTAATCTCCCCTCCGGTCCGTGAAGGCAAACAGCAGGGCTGGTGCTTGGATAGCTGGCAGAGGAGAGCCTTGGGCAGCACTATTTTCTCGGGGGGGTGGGGGGAGGAGGGAGAAGAATTGCCCCATTGCCCCCCCTGGAATCACCAATGAGCCAAAGGTGGAGTTGCATCTCTGGCAGCAAAGGGGTTAAAGTCAGTGTTTCAAGTAGAACTTTGCACATACAGACTCCAAACACAATAACCACTTCATATCACTGAAGTTGTCATGGTGCCTGCAGTAGCCCTTAAAAAACAACAACATAAAGCACCATAACTGTTACAACTTGCTGTAATTGTTATGGTACATGTGGGCTTCAGTGGTTATGCTCCTTAGAGTGTTCCTTTAAATATTGCTTTCTTGATTTCTCAAAATACACTGCATATAATTTAAACAAACACAAGTTTCTAGTTTGTCCCTATAATAAATATTTCATATTCCCATCATGTTTTGGTCCAAATCATTTACCTCCGATGTCCTTTTGTGTGTTTAAGAACTAGTGTCCAAAATACCAAAATAGCCTTTTTTAGTGGGGTCTACCTGTTGACTAATAAAGAGGTAAATTCAGACTTTCAAAATGTGAGCCAATAACCTTTGTTATGCGTGCTTTTACCTCACTAATTAAACTATAAACAGAAGTTTACATCACAGCTCAATGATGGCACTTCAGCTGTTGTTGACCATGCTTGTGAAGATGATCTACCAAACCAATAATGGAATCTCTATGGACATTATAGGATTAGACATTTTTGCACACACCAAATCTGACTGAATTAATAGGTCACTGTTCAGTATGCATCTTGTCTATATTCTCCATGGAAGCTCTCAGCCTTATGCTATCTACTTTACATACACATTAAAAATTAATCATCGTCAGAGCACACTTCATTTTTATAACTTATATATGTTTTGCATTTGGTTTATAGCCACACATTTAATTCACATTTTCAATAATATCCTTCCAGCGCAGCATATTAGCATTTGATTTTTGTGTGCAATATGCTCCTGGATATGGCATATAATCATTACATCTGGTATTCTGAACTGCAGTCTCTTGGGGATTGTCTTTTATAATCCTACAAATTCATTTGTGCCAATATTGTAACTTCTCAACAGATCTTGTGTTGCCATGGTAACTTGTGAATGTGAAAAACGATTATTTTATACTTAAAAAAGAGAGAGAGAGAGATAGAAAGAGAAATGTGTGTCATTATTTCATTAACTATTCTGTCGACATTTATTTTGATGGATAGCAATAAATGTTATGTAAAGTATGTAGCCCTTTGGAAAAAATCTTACTGAATTTGAAACCCAGGAAATCTTTTTCCTGCATCATGAACATGGCAAATGTTGGGAACAAATTAGGAATTCATCCTTATTCATTTCTATTTAATTTTCATATTAAAAGAGGATATTCCTCCTGAATAATCCATGTAAATGAGAGTCTCCATTTTGAAAGACATTGTTTGACATCATATCTGAGATTGTAAATTTAGAGCCAATCATGCTAAATCACTGAAATCTTGTTATTTTAAGAATATACCTGCAACATCATGGGGGGAGTGTCAGGCACAGATTTAGGCAGGTGTCAATGTGAGATGTTTCCCTAGTTGATATGTGTATGCAGTACACTGTAGAATCATAAAAAGAAAAAATGGAAAACACAGAATGATACAGCCGCACAAAGACGAGTGTATCTAACTGTATTAGTCTGGAAAAAATAATAAAGTAGTCACACAAACATAGACTGATAAAGTGTATCTCCTTGTAGTCAAGAAAAGATAAATAGATAGACAACGTCTATCCCACAACCCCAATATGAAATATAGGTATATAAAAATAGGACACCAAAAATGAGCTTTAATAAGTAATGCTCAAAGGTGTTCTCTAGCATAACCAATGCCTCAATAGAGAACACCTTTGAGCATTACTTATTAAAGCTCATTTTTGGTGTCCTATTTTTATATACCTATATTTCATATTGGGGTTGTGGGATAGACGTTGTCTATCTATTTATCTTTTCTATTTATCTTTCTTGACTACAAGGAGATACACTTTATCAGTCTATGTTTGTGTGACTACTTTATTATTTTTTCCAGACTAATACAGTTAGATACACCCGTCTTTGTGCGGCTGTATCATTCTGTGTTTTCCATTTTTTCTTTTTATATATAACTTGGGATTAAGCCCCTGGAGCCTGCTGGAGTCTCCATTAGGTACTGGACAAGTCTCCCTGTACCAGTAGTGCTAACTCTGTTGGGTTCTACATGGTTTAGGTTGACTTTTCTTTCTCTTTGTTCACTGTAGAATCATACCTGCACGGCTGCACCAGTGCTTAGAAGTGTTGCCAGTGTAAGCATGTCATATACTTACCTCCATTACACAAATGTGTAGCATGCATGAGGTATCGCTCACTCATTGTTGGTACAACACTACAGTAAGCAGAATGAAACAGTTTATCTGGACTTCCCCAAGTACAATATCTAGCTCAAAAAAACGGACAAATAATAAAAAATAAATCAAATAAACTTAACCTTTATTGAAATAAATAGAAGAAAAAATGTGAAAAGAAAAAAAATCGATTTTTTTCTTTTCACGTTTTTTTCTTCTATTTATTTCAATAAAGGTTAAGTTTATTTGATTTTTTTTATTTTTTTTTATTATTTGTCTGTTTTTTTGAGCTAGATATTGTACTTGGGTAAGACCTGAGTCTGTGTGGTATTATTCTGAATACCAGGAGTGTATCTTGGTGTTCTTTTCATATCACACAGTAACTCAGTACTTGTTCCTCTCCTTTGTCTCTTTGAATTATATATGGGGTTATGCCCCTTTCTTACCCATTTAGTCCATTCTTTGACTATCGGGCTAACATTGTTTGACAATTTAGTCTTTGCTCTTTGTGCTCTTATCTGGACTTCCAGTGACTGCTTTTCCAGTACTGAAAAAACTAAGCGGTAGAGTAGAATAGTTCCACAGGGAACCATAAACGAGGTTCAAAGGTCATTTCGCTGCAGATGAAGGTGGACCAGCATCCAGCACATATATGTGGCCACTGTTATACTACAGATTAAAAAATGGCTCTACTACACTCATAGAGGTAGGAAGAAAGGTTTTAAAAGCCTGATTCCCCAACTTTTGCAAGCCCATTCCTTCAGTGAGCAAGCCTGATTGTCTGTAAAGCCTGATTCTCCAACTTTGCAAGCCCATTCCTTCAGTGAGCAAGCCTGATTGTCTGTAAAGCCTGATTCCCCAACTTTTGCAAGCCCATTCCTTCAATGAGCAAGCCTGATCGTCTGCAAAGGTAGCCTTCTGGAAGACCACACTAAGACTCTATCCTGCACACCTTCATTTATTTTTAACTTAACCACCCTGTACATTTATTTTATTTTTATTTAATATATCCTGTGTACATTGTATATTTTCTTGTTTTCTTGTATTTATATCTTGTATTTTATGCTAAAGTGTAGTTTTGCTAGCCCTGTATGTAATTGTCTTATTCACCTATATGCATTCCTCTATTTCCCCTCTGATTTGTGACTGACCTCTGACCTCTCCCTTTTCTTATTGATATGTTTGTTTTTATTTGAATATCCATCTCTTCATCTCTGTACCTAGATACATTTCCCCCTCCCTTACCTTTATTGCAAGCTCTCTGACCCTCACATCTCTTTATTCAACAGCCTGATTCCCCAACTTTTGCAAGCCCATTCCTTCAGTGAGCAAGCCTGCGAACCCAAACGACTATTTCGCACATTTATCTCTCTTCTTCGCCCTGCTGTTCCTCCTCCACCTACTAACTTGACCGCCACAGACTTTGCAACTCACTTCACTGACAAGATCTCTACAATCAGAGAAGAGATATCTCATCCTTCTTCTTCCCCTTACAATACTTCCCCTAACTTCACTCCCTCTGCTGTTCTATGTTCATTCGCACCCGCTACATTGGAAGAGGTTTCTGCTCTGCTCCAGTCCTCCCGCCCCACCACCTGCTCCCTAGATCCAATTCCCTCGCACCTCATCCGTACTCTGTCTTCTTCTCTTTCTCCGCCTCTCACTAAAATTCTCAATCTTTCTCTCTCCTCTGGTATATTTCCATTGCCCTTCAAACATGCAACTGAAACCCCAATTCTAAAGAAGCCCAATCTTGACCCTAACTCCCCATCCAACTATCGTCCTATCTCGCTACTGCCTTTTGCATCCAAGATCCTTGAAAAAATTGTGTATGCGAGATTGACAGACTTCATCGAGTCCAACTCTCTGCTAGACCTGCTTCAATCTGGTTTCCGCGCTAAGCACTCTGTGGAAACGGCACTGACCAAAGTATGTAATGATCTACTCGCTTCAAAATCTCGTGGTCACTACTCTATCCTAATTCTCCTTGACCTGCCTGTAGCTTTTGACACTGTTGATCATCAACAGCTTCTTCTCATCCTCCGCAATATCGGTCTACAAGATACTGCTCTCTCCTGGTGCTCCTCCTACCTCTCCCAGCGCTCTTACAGTGTTTCTTTCTCTGGCTCTGCTTCTTCTCCCCAACTCCTCTCTGTTGGTGTCCCCCAAGGTTCAGTTCTCCATCTATACTGCCTCCCTTGGTAAACTCATTAGCTCCTTTGGCTTCCAATATCATTTCTATGCGGATGACATGCAAATCTACCTGTCCTCTCCTGATCTCTCCCCGTCCCTCTTGACTAGTGTCTCTGACTGCCTCTCTGCTGTTTCTGACTGGATGGCTGCCCACTTCCTTAAACTAAACTTGACCAAAACTGAAATTCTGGTCTTTCCTCCCTCAAGTGTTGTTGCTCCTGTGTCTGTCTCTTTCCAAGTCAACGGTGCTGTAACGGAGCTCCCTGTACTCCGACCGAGTACCCTCCGTTGACGGATGCTCCTAGCGCTTCCTGAGGACTCCAAGCGATGCAGCAGACACCACAACCACAGCAGACTCCGCAACCGCCGTATCTTGACTGGAGTCTCGCCGTCTTCCTTCCACCCTGGATCAGCTTCTGTCCTCCAGGACTGTGTGGGAAAGAACTCTTCCTTCCACCCTGTATGAACCTCCAGCATCCAGGACTGTGTGGTGAAGACACCTCCTCCAAGGAGAGCATGTCAGGAACAAGCTCTTAAAAGAGCTAAGTGACTCAAGCTCAGGGGAGCATGCAGAGCATAGCAATCCCCAGTGTGTTATAACAGCTCCCTCCAATAACGAGACAAGGCTACGTTTAGAGGGATCAAGAAGAACTGTCAAAACCTTTATTTCCCTTGGGACCAGCCAATAAGGTCACCACAATAACATTGTTGTGAAACCTCAATAAAATCACAAACAGTCAAACCATATCAAGCAACACACAGTGACTTATCACAACACAATGGCACATTTTTTAAAGGGGTGGGGGGAGACAATATTTAACAGTAAATATCTCACCTGCCTGCAGAATTAGCAATATGCAAATCTACCCGAATATGCAAATGAACCAGTCTTGCAATTCAGGTAGTGCATATTGCTGTTGCTACCAACAGAGGGCACTAGACAAGCTCCATAGCCAAATCCACCTAGTTGGTAGCAAACCTCAGCAATACAAGAGAGCAGGCAATACATTACACAGTACACACACACACTATAAACAATTACATTACACACACCCTGCACCTATAATGGGTACAGGGTGACTAAAACATAAGATAAATAAAGCAGCCTACATAAATAGTCTGTCTGAAGGTAGACTAGGGGCTTTAAAGCCAGATACATGAAAGAGTCATAGTCACAGGGGAGGAGGCTGGCAAGTAGGCCTCTCCAGGACCAAGTGGCGAAGGGTACTTCGTCACAGGTGCTACCATCAGCTCCACCACGCAGGCTCGCTGCCTAAGTGTTCTCTTTGACTCCGACCTCTCCTTCAAGCCTCATGTTCAATCTATCGCCAAATCCTCTCATTTCCATCTCAAAAACATTGCGCGCATCCGCCCCTACTTAATGCCTGATGCGACTAAGGTGTTGGTCCATTCCACTGTCCTTTCTCGCCTTGACTACTGTAATCCGCTTCTCAGTGGTCTTACGTGCTCCCAACTAGCGCTGTTACAGTCCATAATGAATGCGGCGGCGAGGCTCATCTTCCTGTCCGCCCGCACCTCCCAATGCCTCATCCCTCTGTCAGTCCCTACATTGGCTTCCTATAAAATATAGAGCTCAATTTAAAATTCTGGTTCTTGCTTTCAAATCTCTACATAATGCTGCTGCTCCCACCTATCTATCCTCCCTTATACACAAGTATGTCCCGTCTAGGCCCTTACGATCTGCTGAAGACTTACATTTTATCTTCAGTCTGTACTCCCACCTCTGATGCTCGCCTTCAAGATTTCTCGAGGACTGCACCGTTCCTGTGGAACTCGCTTCCCTCCTCCGTTAGATGCTCACCCAGTCTCCACTCCTTCAAAAATCATTAAAAACCCACTTCTTCATAAAAGCATATCAATTAAACTGTTAATAGCTCCCGACTGACTCCTCTTCTGCAACTGTCACTAGTCTAATACTATCCTTACCTTTTGTGTTATTTTACCCCACTCCCTCTAGCATGCAAGCTCATTGAGCAGGGCCTTTAACCCCTCTGTTCCTGTGTGTCCAACTTGTCTGGTTACAACTACATGTCTGTTCGTCCACCCATTGTAAAGCGCTGCGGAATTTGATGGCGCTCTATAAATATCATAATAATAATAATAATAAAAGTATAACACATCCATTGGATAGCGTCAAGGTTTGCAGCATTAAAATACAATACAAATGCATTTCTTGATACATAAATATTGTTGCTTATATATAACAGTTCTGAGTGAGGCTGACCTTGTCAGCAGTTATAATTGCAAGTTATGTGATGAAGGTGTTCTGTGTATAGACAGGCCCTGTATTGTATGTTTGCATGGGAAGGCTGCTTGTGGTGCTTCAGTATGGGGATGCTGCATGTGATGTGTGGGGAGGTTGCATGTGCGAGTGCATTTGGAGAGTCTGCATGTGTTGTTTATGTGGAGTGCTTGTGCATTTGAAGTTTGCGTGTAATGTGTGAGGGATGGCAATGCAAATTATTTGTCAGATGGCTGTCACCGTGGTGCATACAGAGGGGAGTTAAGCCTGTTGGGTGCTGTGAACACAGTGCATTGATTGACACATCTAAAGTTTTCTTAAAGGGACACTATAGTCACCCAGACCACTTCAGCTCAATGAAGTGATCTGGATGACAGGTCCCTCAGGTTTTAACCCTTCACATGTAAACCTAGCAGTTTCAGAGAAACTGCTAGGTTTACATAGCAGGGTTAATCCAACCTCTAATGGCTGTCTTCCTGAACATTGAGAAATGCTTTCCTATAGATTGTTAGAATGCGTGCGCGGCTCTTGCTGCGCATGCACATTCCGCTCCACTCGGGTGCTGAAGTCGGCGGGGGAGGAGAGGTCACCAGCGCCGAAGAAGCCCGGCGCTGGATTAAGGTAAGCTGCTGAAGGGGTTTTAACCCCTTCAGCGCCACGAAAGGGGGACCCTGAGGGTGAAGGTCCCCCAATGATGACATGGTGCCAGGAAAACGGGTTTGTTTTCCTGACACTATAGTGATCCTTTGATGGTGATATTACTGATATCTAGAAAGGGTGATACTTTCCACTATTGAGAAATGACAACTTCCCTCTCATTAAAGGAGGGGTACATTAAAGGCACAGGCCAAGGGCCATAATCACTAATATAGCACAGTGCAGTGATTAAGGTGCTAGGAGTGACCTGACATTTCCAAATGTAAGTATTAAAACTATTTATTAATGGTTTAATTACTTACATTGGGTCCATCAGGCCCAACTCCCTGCCTCCCAGAGAGACAAACACGATCTGCCTGAGAAAAGCCTCACAGAGCAACATCAGGACACACCTGGCACCATACCCATTATAGTGTGCTACAGTGATTACGGTGCCTCAAGTGTTCCTTTGAGAAACAACCTCACACTGAATTTCAAATACATAAGACAAAAGGCAGAAAGAGCATGTGATAGCTTGCAAATTTAAAAGTACCATTTTATTTTACTTGCTACTCTAGTTCTTTCATTATGCGTAACAGAATCACAGTGCAGAGCCTCATTTTAGTGTGGGTTGCCTTAACCATAAGATTAGTACTCTGTTCTCTTACAGTGTTTCAGGCAAACACAACTGATCAGCTTCATCATCCCTCGTGACTACACTGATTTGTTTTTATGCTGTTCTACTCTAAAAGACAACATAAAAAATATATAACATTGTTTTATCTTGTAGTTATTTTAATATTGAATGCAAAAGTTAAAATTAACTATGATGTATAGTAACTATAATTTATGGAATATAAAACATATTATTATTTCATATTTATTATTTTTATTACAATTTAAAACATATTAAACTACCTTGAAAAAAGACAAATCGAATGTCCGGATTAAACTTTTCTAAAAACTATTTATTTACTAAACGTGCATTGGTGGAGAATTGAAGGGATGTTGCATAGTTTAGCAAAATAACTGATTTAGAACAGTTAACACCAAGATATTTTTTTTCCCAGTTTTTTTTTTTTGTCATGACTATTGAAAATTCCATGTAAAATCTCTACAATTCACAGTTGTTGAGTTATATTAAAGAAGAAGATATTCTTAGTAAAACATTTATTTTTTGACCTCACAACACCGATTACAATATTTATAATGTCATAGTGAAATAAAAACAGTTACTAGATCATCTGGGTCAGAGAACACCCAACATTGGCAGAGGTATCCTGACAGATGCATTTTGAGTTTTTCAATTCACACCTAAATTTGGAAATCAGGCTTTCTAAAACCCTGTTAAACGATTTATACATTTTAAAATGTTTTACGATGAAGTATTTGTTAATAATACATTCAATGTTAGACATGGTTGCAACGATTGTATCATTGCAAGCGCAAATTGAACACTCGCCGCTTGGATAAGAAAATATTTATTTCACATTCTTCTTAGAAGAAACCCTATGAGTGTCATTATCATTGGTACTCTTGTCTCTTAATTAATCATATAAAAACTATTCAGTGATTCAACCTCCTAAATAGCATTGCACGTAGAAAATTAATAGTAGATCATCTTAGGGACAAAGAGAGAAGATGTTACTTTTTTCCATTTTTGGGATTTTTTTTTTCTATTGATTGATTCATTTAGTAATTTATTTTATGTTTCTCATAATTTTCTTCTCTTTGTCATCAAATTGTTCAAAGGAACACTATAGTGTCAGAAAGCACTTCTAGTGGCCGTCTGAGTGACTTCTACTAGAGGTGTCCCTAGGCTGTAATGTAATCACTGCCTTTTTTCCAAAAAGGCAGTGTTTACATTAAAAAGCCTGCAGGAGCATACTATACATACCAGAACAACTACATTAAGCTGCAGTTGTTCTGGTGACTATAGAGTCCCTTTAATTAATACATCTGCTATAATACTTATTTAACTGGCCTATATGACTTTATTTGGCTTTATTAAAAATATTCCAAGGTTCCCATCAATTATTTTAGAATGTCTATTCACTAGTAGAGCTATTGTGACTTGGCAACCAACAATATAGGCCAACATATTTATATTTAGAGAAATTTCCAGTTCATCTAATTTGGCCTATGTTTTGCTGGTTTGTTGTCTGACTACTGCAACTAACTATGAATGACTGTTGGAAAAATCCTTCAGTATCAAAATACAAGCTATGCAGTCAGATTAATAGGCAACACATATGTGTACATTGCCTCTTTCAGACAGTTTTCCTGTATTCCATCTCAGCATCTACAGCATACGTGCTGTAATTAAAGGGACTCCCCAGTGCCAGAATAACATATCCATTTTCCTGGCACTGCAGAACCCTGCAGTGCCCCTCTCCCTCCCAACCCCCATCCCATGCTGCTGAAGGGGTTAAAACCTAATTCAGTGACTTACCTGAATCCAGCACCGATGTCCCTCGGCACTGGGTCTGGCTCCGCCCACGCTCCTCCCCCGCCGACATCAGCTGGCGAAGGAGACCTAATTGGCATGCGTGGTAATGGCCACGCATGCACATTAGACTCCCCATAGGAAAACATTATTTAATGCTTTCCTATGGGGATTCCAGCGACGCTGGAGGTCCTCATGCATAGCGTGAGGACGTCCAGCGTCGTTTAAATTTTTTTTCGTGTTCTAAGAACATGTGGCTGTCTGATAGATAGCCACTAGAGGAGGACTTAACCCTGTGAGGTAATTATTGCTGTTTATAAAAACTGCAATAATTGCACTTGCAGGGTCAAGGGTGGTGGGAGCTGGCACCCAGATCACTCCAATGGGCAGAAGTGGTCTGGGTGCCTGGAGTGTCCCTTTAATGTGATTATTCCCAATGGGCTCAAGACCACAAGTATCTTGTGCTTTACTTGGAGAATATAAGAATGTAGTGCCAGCATCATAGGAGAGGAGTACAATGCTTTGAGAAGTGCCAATGTACTTCTCAAGAAAGGTAAATCAGTTTGGCAAACTAAAGTCATGGCAAATGGAACTACGTGGGCAATTTATTTTTCAAAGGACACCAATGTTGCTGTGCCTTTTAGATGCAAACATGGAAGACCTCAAGATATGTACAGATAGAGATTTATTTTCTTAAAATTTGAGTTTGACAGTATGTGTAAAGCAGAATTAATAGAATGAAGTAAACCACTTTGATGCTGGGTACAAATGAAAATGGTAATACTAGTTCAAAAATATCTCACAATGAATGTCTTAAAATAATTTTTACCTGTACATACACAGTGGTTATATCCTCTTACAGAGCAATAGTTTAGCCACGTTGCTATGGTAACTATTGCTGAACCATTGCTGAACATTTTTCTTTTATCCTTGCATGATGACTTTTTGACTGATCCATCTGTGCTAATTAAATAGTCACCTGTGCTCAAGTAAGAAAACCATATAATCGAGCACTATTGGGGGTACTCAAAGGCTGAATCTGAAGCTGTCCATCTGTCTGTTCAATGAGGCTTTGGGATACAAGTGCTTATATGTATTTATATTAAAGGGATATTTTAGGCGTTTTATGGCACAGCTAAGGGGGAGGGGGTGAGGTATACTGCAGAAAAACAAACAGAGCATGAATATGTAACCTAAGGTTACCAAATACACTTTATTGCTTGTATATTCGATTGAATTTTTATAAAGTACAAGTGATACACTGATACAAGGTATAGCTCTTATAAACAAAAAATGGAATGCAGAGACAAGCAGGAGTGAGGTAAATATTAACAACAACACAAAAATAACAGGATAACAAAGATATCTGCATTACTCAAAATATTCTGTACTAGAATACAGTCACAACAATGGTATCCTATACATTATTAGAAGGTATGAGAACTAAGGAGGGAGGGTCAATGTTATGTCTTTTTCAGCTGGTATATGTCTGTCCATCATGTGTTAGCAATACTTATTTTATCCACCACTTATATATGCATAATGATAGTCTTATTAGGGCCCCATAGGTTATCATAAAATGTATCTAATAAGAATATTATTGAGGAAAGAGGTGGGAGGGCAGAGTCAAATCCACTTTCGTTGTGGTGCTGCCACGAGCTGTCATTTCACCAGTAAATGGCAAAAAAGACTAAGGACATGTCCACAAAAAACACAATTTTATAACATGACAGGAGGCTTCGTATTTGCTTAAGTCTCTCTTTACTAGAACTCCACAGCAGCACAGAAAACAACCAATCAGAAAAAAGTTAGGTACTATAAAACTCCCCTCCCCATGCATAATTTCCTCTTTCTTTGCTGCTCCGCTGTCAGTACAGGTCAGAGTACCACTGCCTCCTGCTTATAGTGGGTGGCTTTGGGTTTTATTATGATTTATATGTATAATATTTTATCATATTATGTTTTTATATATTTATTATTTATATTTTATATATATATTATTTAGTTATATATTATATATGTTATTTGGTTATGATATACATTATTTAGTTTTATATTATATGTATTATTTTATTATATATTCTCAGATTTAGTCTGGGGTTTCTACACCCTACTCCTCTTTGCTCCCCCTGCTGCTTGGGAGGATGTTTTGCCTTACAGAGTGGGGGTTTTACAGGTTTTTTTTCCTGGGGAGACCTTCAGTCTGCTCTACCTTTGCCTTATCCGTTAGTTTACCCTCCCCCCCACCCCACTTCCAAGCGCCACCGGACTACAGGCGCTTCACTCCGGGTTCCAGGAGACTAGCCGTTTGGCTGCCTCCTCTGATTCCCCGAGCTCTAGTGTGAGCCTGCCGGCGCCCGGGATTTCCTGCGTGCATATGCGAGTACCCTGCCGCCGGATATGCTCACACACGTGGCCGCCTCACCACGGTCGGCTTCCCTCAGACCCACGTGCACCCGACCTACTGGGGGGAGGGTGCGCCTGTTCGCTGGCTTCCCCCCCCCACACAGTGATCAGGGTACGAGGTATTTTCTCTGGCTGGGATTCTGTCTGCTCAGATGGCAGAGCAGACAGCACACGCACATCTATATGTGAAGGGTCATGGGATCAAGTCTTGAAAGGGGAGCTTGTATCTCACACACATCCATGTATATGAAGGGCTTATCGCCATACAGGAATTTTAGGCGCTGCACACGGCTCAGGCAGAGCCAGCCCGCCAGTTAGAGCAGGACTCCTAAGTGAGGATTGTTTGTTAACACTTTTCATGCCTACCCCTTGGTATTTGGCACTAGAGGCTAATGCTATATTTTTTTGCAGAGTCCTATGGGAGTTAAACTAAACTAGGTTTAGTGAATGTTTTATGCTGCACTTTTATCTTGTGTCCTTATGTCCCAATCCCTGTGCCTCAATATATATGTTCCTGGTTCACCTCTGGAATAAGAGATGATGTCATGCGGTAACACTTCCGGGTTCGGCACAATTATTAAAACTTAATTTGATTCTCAAAGTGCCAGCAATCCTCTCTTTTCTTAAAGCTACAGTATTGATACTTTAAAGATTCTCCGCTTCTTCACTATTGTAATTAAGGAGTTCTACATGCTGCAGTTGAGTTCAAATCCAAATAACCCAAGTAGCTTTACAGAATCACCAAAACCCCAAATGGAACCAGCAGATGTGAATTCCCAAATTACATCTTTAAACCACAGGGTTGAAATACTCACACAAGGGATGCAGGATTTGCAAATTGCTAATGAGAGACTTCTTTCTTATATGAGGTAAATGTAAAATAAAGTTACACATGCTTCAAGTGACCCTGCTGTCTGCAATCCTGAAAAGTTTTATGGAGATCGCTCCAAATATAGAGAATTTTTGAATTCATGCAATTTATTGTTTACTCTCAAACCCAGGGCTTACCCCACAGACAGGATTAAGGTCTGTTCAATAATTTCCTATTTAAGGGGTGAACCCATGTCCTGGGCACATTCATTTCTGGAAAATGAAGATCCTATTTTGGATTCTTTGGATAATTTTATTGAAGAAATGTCACTACTTTATGAGGACCCTAATAAACAAGCTACTGCTG
Source organism: Pelobates cultripes (assembly GCA_933207985.1). Lineage (NCBI taxonomy): Eukaryota > Metazoa > Chordata > Amphibia > Anura > Pelobatidae > Pelobates > Pelobates cultripes. Next base: position 108,183,998 of record OW240917.1, on the reverse strand, counting down.
ATCTTACTATTAGATTATTACAAAAAAGAAATCGTCCTGTGGAGGATTATATAGCTGAGTTCAAAAGATAGGCTTCAGAAACCCAATGGAATGATATAGCTCTACGTAATCAGTTCCGTTTAGGATTGTCTGAAACAGTTAAAGATGAATTATCTAGAACCACTCTTCCTCCAACACTGGATACATTAATTCAACTCTCTATCAGTATAGATAGAAGAATCAGAGAACGTAAAGCTGAAAAGACTCTCTCTAATTCATCTTGGAATAAACCTAGTCCACCTTTGTGCATGCCTAATAAACCCTTGCAACCAAGTGAACCTATGGAAGTTGGGTTTATTAGGGGACCTTTATCTATGGAAGAAAAAACAAGATGGAGAGACTTAAATCTCTGTATGTACTGTGCTTCTAATAACCATCTATTACAAGAATGTAATCTACTAAAACGCGCTAAGGGAGGAAAGCTTAAAATTAATACCTCAATTTTGAAGACACTTCCCTCTTCCTCCTCTCATCAGTTTGCAGTGCCTCTAATTTTACAGTGGGACAAAGAAAGAATCAAGACTGAAGCTATTATTGATTCTGGAGCTACGGGGATATTCATAGATTCTTCGTTCGTTGAAACTCATAAAATTCCTTTTATGAAAAAAGCATCTTTTATCTCCTTCAGAGTTATTGATGGATCTTTAATCCCCTCTGGTCCTATAAAAAATGAAACTATTCCTATTAGGACCATTGTCAATAATAAACATTCAGAATTTCTTGTTTTTGATATTATAAAATCCCCTCTTTTTCCTATCATCTTAGGTATCAACTGGTTACAAACTCATAATCCCTTCATTCGTTGGGCTCCCTTTTCTCTCACCTTTGACTCAGAATATTGTAAGGACAATTGTCTCCCACAGATTCCTATACTTCGATTAAGTCAAGAAACTTTAATACCAGAGCAATATTCAGATTTACCTAATGTGTTTAATAACAAAAAAGCTGATGCTCTTTCCAGAATACCTCGTCATCCTTCTTCAGAAAAGAAAACTCTCTCAATATTATCAAACAATAAAATTATTGGACTTACAACAACTATATTGGATGAATTGAAACAAACAATTATCTCTCAAAGAACTTGAACTACCTTCTACTCCTAAATTGGTCAAAAAAGATGGAATCTTTTATTTCAAAAATAGAATTTATATTCCTCCAAAACTCCGAAACAATCTTTTAAAATTAATTCATGATTCTCCTCTTGCTGGACATCCAGGGATAAAAAAAGACACTTGGACTCTCTACTAGACAATATTGGTGGCCTCCTCAAGACAAAGCCATTGAATCCTATGTAAAGTCTTGTCCAGTTTGTCAAAGGTCCAAAGCGGAACGTCCTTATGGATTATTGACAGGATTACCAGTACCTGTGAGACTCCTAAATATAAAATTGGTGACACTGTTTGGTTGTCTTCAAAAAATATTTCTACTAACCGTCCTTCTAAGCAACTAAGTCCTCTTTTCCTTGGACCTTTTCAAATTGAATCCATTATTAATGAAAATGCTGTGAAATTGAAACTTCCTCCATCACTTAAACTTCATCCTGTTTTCCATGTTTCACTCCTAAAGTCTTTTCTCCCAGATCCCTTCCATAGGGAACAATTGTTGAAGCCAGACCCCATTGAAGTTCAAGGTGAATTGGAATATGAAATAGAAAAAATTCTTGACTCCAGACTTCATAGAGGTAATCTACAGTACCTTATTAAATGGAAGGGTTATGGAGATAAAGATAACTCCTGGGAGAATTCCTCTGAAATACATGCAAAGAAGTTAATTACTGCATTTCACAAAAGGTACCCTCAGAAACTGAGGTAACAGCACCCGGAGTGCTGTCATGCGGTAACACTTCCGGGTTTGGCACTTCTGCGATGCGGAGCTGATCCCGCCCCCCTCTGACGCGGCTCTGACTGTACTTAAGGAGTCCGCGCCAGAGAGAGGGCGCTTGGTGCATGTGTGACCTACTTCAGCCATACTCACCGGCTCCTGAGGCTCTGACAATGTGGGACCGACTTCCTGGTATACACGCCGGCTCCACAGACTCTGACAAGCCGTCCTAGCCTTTGAGCTAATGCATGGATGATACTGCATGCCATAGAGGATTACTGGAGAACTGATACTTGTTAATTATCAAGTGGACTATAACTCTGAACTCTTGGAGGATAATTCACCTTAACCTTAAGTATACCTTTCAGCTATTGTCTGCTATCTCATTTATTGATGAACTATTCACTGCTTGCTTAAAACTTCTCTGCTTCAAGCTACTAATGATATGGAGGACAACTCCCATCAAGCTTAATCACTAGGAACTGTTTCTTGCTTTGCAAATACTTTGCTATCTGCTAAATATCATTATTGAAGATGATTCCAAGCAACCTATAAATCTTATTTGATATTTCTCTGAGGAAATACTTATTAATGAACTTTGTATTGTTTAATGACTTCCACTTATTCTTATTGGATTATTGCCTAAATGCAATTTGTTAAGTTTAACAATTATTAAAACTTAATTTGATTCTCAAAGTGCCAGCAATCCTCTCTTTTCTTAAAGCTACAGTATTGATACTTTACTTCTTCACTATTGTAATTAAGGAGTTCTACAAGCTGCAGTTGAGTTCCAATCCAAATAACCCAAGTAGCATAACAGATGAATCCTCTTTAATGTGAGGTTTCACTGTGTATGGCAGATATAAAATCTATACAGCCCTTGCTCCGGCTCAAACTGGTAAGGAGGCCAGTCTCTACTGCCATTAGTACAATTTATTAGGTTTCTATGACTAGTAGAGTTGGAAGGTGGTCGCTTCCAAGCTCAATGAGGGGCATTGAGTGGACTATTGTTTAACCCCCTTACTGTAAGATACCATTGGTTCAGTACCCTTCAGGTGGTTTACTGACAGTACATAGATCAATGAGGAAACCCCATACAGATCTGTAGGTCCAGGCATGTCATGAGTTAATTGGCACTATATCACTGGAAACTTTTCAGCCTATACATTACAGCTGGAATACCACTATTTTTCCTGCTGGGCATTGAAGGACTGCTAGTCCCAGTTTATGTTAATTGCACAGTATTACACTGTCTAAAAGGGGTTGGTGTCTAAGGGTCCTGGGCCACAGGGTACCCTGTAGATTTACAAATATTTAGGGGTCTCTACCAAACACAGAGGTCCCCATTACTCATCTACACGCAGCCCGCTACGTCTATACCCCATGGATTGGCCTGCTATGTCTGTGCCCCATTGATTGGCCTGCTATCTCTGTGCCTCACTGACTGGCCTGCTATGTCTGTGCCCCATTGTTTGGCCTGCTATGTCTGTGCCCCATAGATTGGCCTGCTATGTCTGTGCCCATGTGATTGGCCTGCTATGTCTGTGCCTTTCGGACTGACCTGCTCTGTCTGTGCCCTTTGTTTGGCCTGAGCTATCTGGGCCTGAAATCCCTTTTGGCCACAGGCCTGGGAGAATATCACTGAGAAAAGCCCAGTACCCACTATTGACATGGTAATAGGTGGGTGTCCAGGCAAGCACTGCTGCCTTACAATCTAAGAGGACACCAGTATACGGGCACCTCAATATGATTGGAAGGATGAAGACTCTAAACCTCATACCCTGAGGGGCAAGTTTTTTTTGAGGATTCCCGGGCGCGCAACCAGTAGGCGAGTATTTCCCACCCATTCTTATCCCTCCCTTGTTTAATTTTAATAGTTGGATTAATCAGGTACGTTGCTACATTGGGTATCTACAGGTTTATTCAGAGTACATTTCATTGGATAATCAACCTGTTCGATTCTGTTTTTCTCTCGTTTTAGTTTCCAGTCCTTCAACGCTATCTGGTGTGGCACTTCTTCACGGATGGTGGACATTGACTTATTTATTTAGCAGTCCATCAACGCTATCTGGTTTGACAGTTCTTCTCGGATGTTGGACATTGCTGTATTCATTGTATCTAGGACTTCGTTTCTTCCCATTATTTTTTCTGCCTTTGTTCTGTTTTGTCGCAGCTTGAAAGAGGAAATGATGCAATGGGAAGGGAGTTTTATAGTACCTAACTTTTTCTGATTGGTTGTTTTCTGTGCTGCTGTGGAGTTCTAGTAAAGAGAGACTTAAGCAAATACAAAGCCTCCTGTCATTAATAAAATTAACATTATAGGTACACTAAAGCTAGCATAAACTACAAGTTTCAACCAACTGTTAGTGGAACGTTGGTTAAAACAATGTGTTTGAGAATGTTTCAACATGGGTATTTGAAGCTGGCCAATAATTACTCTAGTCGCAAATAGTAGTGAATTGAAAATCAACATGACCTAATCTGTACACATCTGTTTAACCCCTTAAGGACACACGACATGTGTAACATGTCATGATTCCCTTTTATTCCAGAAGTTGGTCCTTAAGGGGTTAAACCATTTGAGGGAGCCATACTGTACTTTGCCGCTGCTTGGCTGTCAAGAATCAGGAGGAAGAGTGATCTCTGTAGAACACAAGATGGCTGCTGGTGGCATTGACACAAAGAAAAAACTGATTAAAAATGAACGGCAGACATGGCCACAAGCCAACCCGCAAGCGCCAGCCACAGAATATGGAGAGCAAACAGAGCACCAAGCGGGCAACACACGGCGCCCACTGCGCCACCATCCCCGGAAAGGCCAGAGACCACACTGGGACTCACGCACGCAGAAATGGAGCATCGGCTCACCAGCAACCTCAGAGGTGGAGGGGCTCCCCACCTCCACAGCGCCATGCTGCAACAAACGCACACCTAGACATACTCACCCACTCCACCTGGCAGCAACCGGGTCCAGCAGCCTGCACGCTCCAGCACCACGACAGACTCGGACCCTGCCAACACACAAGCCCCTCCAACTGGTGTTCGTGTGCAGGAACCTGACCAACCTCACCAGCAGAAAGAACTCTGGGAGACCCTAGGCAAGCAACGGAGGCATAGGATTCCAGGCTGCACTCCCGCTCCGGTCGGATTTGCTACCGGGTGAAAGAATGGACTATCTGCTCTAGCACATAAACAGCATCGTGTGAAGAGTCAGAGCTAAGAGAACTCTTTTTATTGCAGCTGAGCACTGTTCTTAACCACTACATTCACCCTGCTTTAATGATTTGTTTTTCCCTAATGCTCTGTTTTCCCCTACCTCTGCCTCATGTCAGCGGTTTACAATTCATGCATTGCCAGTTTATACTTAAGCCATTGACTCCGATGCCAGTTAGTCATTGACCACGTGCATATACCTTATAAGCACCTATAACAGTTTTACTAGCAGCTGTGCAGGACAAAGGCTCCATAGGTTTGATCCGGCACCCTGAGAGTGCCAAAACATTAATCCTTGTTACCTTGCTTAGCCCGATCCTGTTTTTTTTTTTACCAAGCAAGTACTGTGACATAGTATTGTACAAATCAAAAGGCAGCCTTATCTGCTACTCATGCCTAGCCTGTATCCTATGTGCACAGTACATTCATATGCCTTATTGCATCTATCCGGCCTCATGCCAAAGCATAGCATGTTTCCCTTACTTAAAACTAGACTATGTAGACGTTACCCAATCTTACATATAAGCTAAACCTAGCATGTATTAATCTACTCTACTTTTACTAGCCTAGATCCAACATACCATAACAATAGGAATAAAACCAAACGCTGTATATCACTAATGTTGACTTACCTATTGTTTGCTTTACTGCACTATATGATATAGCTTGTTGTTACTAATTAGACTAGCTTGTTTATTTTAAAAAATGAGACAGATCTGCCAGGAGCATACTGTTCAACTGTTTGATTAACATCTGGACTTTTGCGCCAACTCCTTTATTCTTGGTCACATTCTGTACCGCATAACTCAATGTCTCAATAAAAGAAAGAATTACAAAAAAAAAAATGAACGGCAGAACCAGGACACTGTTTAACCCCTTACGGACACATGACATGCCTGACATGTCATGATTCCAGAGCCGGAGTGGGAAGAAAATTCGGCCCGGGCATTTTTTATTTACAGCGGCCCATTAAAAAGGGGGCGGGGCCAGATAGGGTGTGTTTTGTCATCACCAATGACAAGCACGCCCCATCACAAAGTGAGCATGTTGGTTCAATGCTCTTCCAGGGTAGACCATGCGAAGAGCTCTGGCATTTGAAAAATACCCTGTATTTGTTCTGCACAGCGCAAGCAAATTTAATAACATGTTTGCACTGTGTTTGCTTGAAATTTGTCTCTGGTGTCTCCATAGTTGGGATACCAGGAGACAAACATGCCAGGAAAGCATATTGCGCAGTGTGTGTGAGGGTGCTCTGTGTGTGTGTAAGTGGTGTAGTGTGTGTGAGAGAGGGGTGCAGTGTGTGTGTGAGTGATGGGTGCTCTGTTTGCTTGAGGGTCCTGTGTGTGTGATGGGTGCAGTGTGTGTGTGCTGTGTGTGAGTGGGTGCTGTGTTTGCGTGAGGGTGCTATGTGTGTGTGAGGAAGCTGTGTGTGAGGGTGCAGTGTATGCATGTGAGGAAGCTGTGAGTGTCAGGGGTGCAGTGTGTGTGAGTGGGGGTGCTGTGATTGTCAGGGGTGCAGTGTGTGTGTGATGTGCGTGCCAGGGGTGCAGTGTGTGTGTGAGGGTGCTGTGAGTGTTAGGGATGCATTGTGTGTGTGCTGTGAGTCAGGGGTGCAGTGTGTGTGTGTGATGGTGCTGTGAGTGTCAGGGGTGCAGTGTGTGTGCTGTGCGTGTCAGGGGTGCAGTGTGTGTGTGAGGGTGCTGTGAGTGTTAGGGATGCATTTTGTGTGTGCTGTGAGTGTCAGACGTGCAGTGTGTGTGTGTGAGGGTGCAGTGAGTGTTAAGGGTTCATTATGTGTGTGCTGTGAGTGTCAGGGGTGCAGTGTGTGTGTGTGTGAAGGTGCTGTGAGTGTCAGGGGTGCCGTGTGTGTGCTGTGAGTGTTAGGGGTGCAGTGTGTGTGTGTGTGTGAGGGTGCTGTGAGTGTTAGGGGTGCATTGTGTGTGTGCTGTGAGTGTCAGGGGTGCAGTGTGTGTGTGTGTGCTGTGATTGTTAGAGGTGCAGTGTGTGTGTGAGGGTGCTGTGTGTGTGCTGTGAGTGTCAGGGGTGCAGTGTGCGTGTGAGGGTGCTGTGAGTGTCAGGGGTGCAGTGTGTGTGCTGTGAGTGTCAGGGGTGCAGTGTGTGTGTGTGTGTGCTGTGCGTGTCAGGGGTGCAGTGTGTGTGTGAGGGTGCTGTGATTATACCTGAGTGATTATTTCCCCCCTCCCTGCTTACCTTCAGCCTGGGAGGGGGGGATCCTGCTGCTGGGGCTGCCATCCATCCCTGGTGGTCCTAGTGGTGAGTGAACTCTAGGCTGTTGGGCTAGAGTTCACTCTCACGAGACCCGGAGCTTTGTGTGAGGGTGCAGTGTATGCATGTGAGGAAGCTGTGAGTGTCAGGGGTGCAGTGTGTGTGAGTGAGGGTGCTGTGAGCGTCAGGGGTGTAGTGTGTGTGTGTGTGTGATGTGTGTGTCAGGGGTGCAGTGTGTGTATGAGGGTGCTGTGAGTGTTAGGGGTGCAGTGTGTGTGTGTGTGATGTGTGTTAGGGGTGCAGTGTGTGTGTGAGAGTGCTGTGAGTGTTAGGGGTGGCGAGAGGAACCTGGCGGAGCTGCAAGTTAGAGCTCCTCCGGGTTCCTCTGCTGGCAGGCTGGCTCCCTCCCTCTCTCCCCCGGCGGCCGCAATATCCTGCATGTGGGCAGGTGAGGGAGATCTTTGATCTCCCCACCGGCCCGCTGTGGACTACTGCAGCTCGGTGTGGTCTGACTGAAAACCAAGTTTTATTGCTTTAGGCTGTGCTGTGTGTTCTATCGAGTTCTCTCTTCTATGTGAATTTGGTTTTAAGTGATTTCTAAACAGTTCCCTATCATAAATATTGTTCAATTGCTGACAACTAGTTGCTTTTAGCTGCTGTATTGTGTTTAAACCATTGCCATATTGTTTGCCTATGTTATACCTAACTATTCACTGATTATTGTCACGAATGTTACACATTTAATTTTTATTATTATTTTCACAATCAATTATATTTTTATAATGAAATTGTGATTTACTGTGTGTGGCGAAACTGACCTCGCCACTGGGCATTGGAGAAGACTGATTGCCAGCCTCCTGCCATGTGACTATGGCCCCTGGGATGTATTGCCCTTTAAAGACATGATTTGGGCATAATGGATTTGTGTTGTGCCGCTGCTGGCCCTTTAAGAACCATCTGGGGACATACTGTGGAGTTACTGGGCGGCCACCATTTCATGCATCAGAGGCACATGGTGAGAACAATGGATGAAGCACATGGTGAGAACAATGGATGGCGGCCATTTTAACTCACAGACACTGTTTGGACTTTTCTACACGGTGCCATCTCGCCGGTATTTGGTGCACAAAGACATCATGCAGTAGTTTTAAACTATACAACAGGGGACACATTATACAATAATTATTTTTCATATAGCCTGTATATGTACTGCGGAATCTGCATTAAACTGTATCTTCCAAACTACTGAACGGATCTGGGTGAATTTTGGATATGTGGTCCACCCAGATCCCCCAGTTCCGAGGATATACTTTATGGGGTTATTGCATGTTTTGGGGTCCCTGTGATATGTTTTATAATACTGTATTTCTCTGCCTGTGATAATTATATTAACCATTGTGTTCAGTAATCATATCACAGGCAGAGAGGAGGATTTTGTGTGGGAGTGTCTGTGTGTATTGTACGGATTGATTGGTTGTATTTCAAAACCCTGTGGGCAGTACTATATTTGTGGATTGTGAATAAAAGAGGCTTTATGTGCCAGTACAGTCAGTTCTGCTTGACCTCAAAATGAAGTGTCGTCTCGTTATTGGGGGAATTGGATTGTATGCTGATTGCCAGGAGTGTAAGCTGATTGTATGCTTGAGAGCATTCGTATGCTTCTCCGGTTTGGTGGTTGTGGTGTCGGCTAGAGTGCTTGGAGTCTTCAGGAAGCACTAGGAGCATCCTTCAACGGAGGTACCCAGTCGGGGTGCCAGGTGATCCGTTACACTGTGTGAAGTAAAATCCTCCAATGAGCTTTCTCTAGGATCTAAGAGAATTAAAATCATGAGTAATTCTCAGCTTTATATTATAATTTTCAGGGAAACCGCACCAAGATATCAATTTTTATATAATAAAAATTATTAAATTAATTTTTGATAATTTTTATGAAAATATTATTTTAATATTTATCACCCCATAAATATCCTCACAGCTTGGGGGAGGTTTGTCGATAACAGCACAAATGATGGTAACATGATTTGACTGGACCGGAGAAAATCCTTCTCATGGATTCTGAAATCTGAGTGTCTGAGTAATCACAATTCTCCCACAACCCTACACATTTCTTTGATACTTTCAGTTCTATTCTTTGCCCTGCAATGGCCACTTCCTAAATTAAACTTTCAGCCGATAACTTTGCATGTTATTTAATTGACAAGATTAACCAGTTAAAGAAAGATTTATTTGCTCCTCTCTGTCAACCGCACTCATAGGCGTGCGCACGGGGTGTGCCGGGTGTGCCTGGGCACACCCTAATCCCCGTGCGCACCCCTATGGTTTGAGTCCTGCAGGAACAGCGTTCCTGCACTCTTTTGAGCAGGAACGCTGTTCCTGCAGGCACTCAGTGTCCCCCGTCTCACCTCTTGCCACTGTC